>JAWNLU010001991.1:3015000-3528929 GCA_035042165.1 Drosophila kuntzei | reverse complement strand
AAATCTGTGGGCGGGCTACGCCTCTAAATATGACAAACATCTGTTAATATGGCAGCGATCGAGGGCCATATAGGATAACAAGGTGACAGAGCTCAGGGAAACTATGGAAATTTCCATTTCAATTTTTGGCCAAAAGAGAAGATTTAACTCCAAAACAGTTTGGCCAGGTTTGGCCAGAAAGACAAAAAAACAGGCACGAAATTCAAATGACAAACCAAATGGCAGCAAGTCAAAGACTGAAACTAGGACTGAAGTTGAACCTGAGGATGCAGTTGGAGTTGCAGCTGGAGTTGGAGATGGAGTTGCAGATGGGGACATTTAGACACTGGGCGATCTCACCCAAATACGCGACAGCTCAATCAGTTGGCCATGACTGCGTGCTGGATCTAGGAGCATTTTGGCCAATTTGATTTATGGCCAGCGACTTTTCCTCTTCCTTGTTGCATTTTCATGTTGGAATTCATGCATAAACATAAAAGCAGCCGAAATTGAACAATAGAACAGAATATCGCATCTCTTGCCTCAGCTCTCAACTCTCAACTCGTAACGCTCCATTGTGTTTTATGGTACCGAGAACGTGAGGTTCAACCTGAGAAGATCTTCTTCTTCTTCTTCTCCTGCCAAATAAAATAAGCATATGTATGTACGAGTATCTCCTCCTATCGATTCTTCAAGTTGTCACTCGCCTATTTTATACATTTCATTTGTGAACAAACAAATCGAATTCATTTAGCGCAGTTTAAGCCATGAAATTCTTTGAGATTCTTCGGCTTTCATTTCCACTATCGACTGTCGACTGCCAAAAAGAATATTCTTTATCACTTTGCAGCTTCCAACACTTGCAACATATTTTTCGTACTTGTGTTGTGAAAGCTGCCACAGCAAAAGCGAAAAATTGTATTTATTGACAATGCCTGACTGATGGAGGGAATGAGGGAATGACGAACTGTCAGAGGGGAGGAGAACAGAGCGCGTGCTTCTCTCGACATGGCTTTGATTAGTTAAGGTGCTCGCATTGACCCAGAGAACTACATTTCTCCAACTATGTGAGGTTGAAGAGCGAGACAGACTTATTTTAATAGCACTTTGAGTGTGAGATCAGCTCTCCAGCATTAAATGAGTAATTAAAGTGGAGGAGTTGAGAAGCCTTCTTAGTCTGTTACTCTGTTAGTCTGTTACTATGTTAGTTAGTCAGTTAGTCAGTCAAGGAACGGTTAACTTGCCCAGAGACGAGACACGAGCAGTTCGCGTTTGTCTACTTGATAAATGGCCCTTTGTCATCGTCCTCTCTTGGCCCCTTCCTTGTCCAGCTTTAACTACTGCGACTAATCGCCGCTACTTGGCCTCAGATTCAGAGTTGGACTCAGACTGACTAAGTCTTGGCTAAATAGTCTCACACCTCGACAAGGCGGCTGTTAATATTTTGGCCTTTTAGCTGCCAGTTGTCAGTTGCCAACAGCGCAGTCAACTCAATTAGGATGCTTGGAAATGATTCATTCTAATCTAAAGTCGAGTATCTGCAGTCATGAGCTCCGTTCAAGTCCAAAGTCTGAGCATGAGCATGAGTTTTGGGTCTATTGTCTGGGCTTTGGTCGGATGTACCGTTGCGCTATTCGGCGGCATTCCCCGGGGCGGCTTTTAACCGTTTGTTGTGTCTAGAATTTTGCATGGCCATTTCATTATTGATTCGCATCTGGCCGACTCGTAAATGTCTTCATTTAGTTGCCATTTCGGACACGTTTACAGTTTATTGTTTGTATCCTTTTTTTTAATATATTTATTAATATTTATTATTTTATATTTTTAGCATGCGCCCTTAAATTTTTGTCAATTTAATATGGCAAGAGTTGGGAATTAACAGATCACTTGAAATATAAAGTAAAGACTTAATCATATTTTTCGTTTCAGTTTTAAATTTAAATTTCTTATTAATTTAATTGTTAATTTTAATATAATTTTTATTTAATTTGTATTTTAATTTTTATTTACACTTCATTTTCCTTTTACCGACTGCTTTTAGTCGTGAATAAATAAATAAATAAAATATTCTTTTTGCAGATACTATGATTTAAAGTGAGAGTTTTCCCATATGATTATTCCTCAGTGAATAACTAATTGATGAGGTCACTGAGTGACCTGTAGATTCATCATTAAGTAGACCCAATGCGATCAAAGTGAAAAGTAAAATAGGCAAAGAAATTAAAGCAAATCTCAGCACTTTCATTGCCACTGCTAAAGAGACCAGAGGGACAGGTAAATTTTTGTAGTTTTTAGCTATTCGGTTAGGTGAATAATCTTATCAGGTGCATCGATTGTTAATTGAGTTTTTATTGCGAATTAGTGCAAATCATTGAAACCCGTCTTGGATGCGACGCTTTAGTAGTGCAATTAATTTACTCATTAGACCATTTGCGGTGCATTCATGATCCAGAAACGGCACTCGACAAAGTCGTCAAGATTGCGGCACGCAGCCTTCATGTCCAATCGAGATGAGTTTCTAAAGAAATGTTGAGGAACTTGTTGCATTAAAGCGACCCAGAATCTGCACAGCAAATTCCCATGAGTTTGTTGCCACGTTTAAGGTTTTCTTTTCATTCAAATGGTCAAAATGGTCTCAAACATGCACATCTCATAACTCAATTAAGACTTTGTGGCATCATCTATCTATCTATCCATATTAATTCATAACTGTAACTGCATCAATAGCCTCATCTTTCTCATCCTTAAACCATTTGTTGAATCCACCGCCAATACACTGATAAAAATAATGTTCTAAAATCAAGATTTTGGTCTCAGAACTAAGAATTTTGGTCTTAAATTTAGAAAACACGTCTTGATTTTAAGAACATTTCCAATAAGACTAAGTTCTTAATTTAAGACGGTTTGGTCTTTAATACCAAACCGTCTTAAATTCTCAAACCAAAAATAAAAAAATAAGGCAGGTGTTTTAAACCTTAAACTTATTTATTTTTTTGATATTAATACTTGTTTTTGGATCTATTTTCTTCTATAAATATTCCGATTATATTATATGTTTTTTCCTTGGCTAGAGAGCGGGTTTCGGATCCCTCGACTTGTTTACCAAACTGAAGAGGCGACTCTTAACCAGAGTGCCACGGTGTCATAATTATCTTCATATTAAATATGACATATTTATATTCTCTTATCAATTTAAGATTTTTAATTCTTATATTAAGAACTGAGAATTTTTAGATTAATATTCTTAGTTTTATTAATTTGGACTTAAAATGGTCTTATTTTAAGAACAAAATATTTAATATGAATGTTTTTGATTTTAGAAGTTGGTCTTTTTTTTCAGTGTAGTTGCAACATCACACACCTAAACTTGCAACACATCTCAACTCAACTCAACTCAAATGCAGTGCGACATTTGCGGCTAATGAACAAGTGGACAGTAGCACACTGTCAGTTGGGCGGAACGACAGACACATTTTGCACCACATTTTGCACCACATATCCAACTAACTCACCGCCATATCCATTTCCATGTACACATGTCCATATCTGTGTGACCATGAGAGTGCAATTGATTGTGCGACAACATGTGTTAATTATGTGTTAATGGCGTTGATGCAACTTAAAGCAGTTGCAACTAAACGACATGGACTGGTTATCACTTTTAAAAGCTTATGAAATAACTAAAAATGCATCTGTCTTGCAATGCAATGAAGACACTTTAATTAAATATCAAGTATACGTTGAGAACAAAAAGGAAAACTTTGAGATGCATATTTATCAATAGTCAAAAACATATATTTCAGGCCAGAATTAATTTTTAAACTATAATTAAATAAATAAATAAATAAATATTTAAAAAAAAAAGTGTCTGAACAATAACAACTGAGAATAACACTTTGAAGAACAAAACAAATTAAATAAACTGCATGAAATTCCAAATTAATAGTTAAAATCAAGTCTGCAGACCGGTCGGAATTTTGAGCAATCCGAACCGTATCATGAGCCGAACCTTTAAAACTATTTACCCCCTGAACCCGAACCGAACCATTTTCTTAAATATAATTCGGGAAAATAAATAATTACATAAATTTTTAATATTGCGCAATTATTTGAAACTTTGAATAAAAATCATAAAATAATACATTGTATTTAAATATTAACTAATTAAGAATATTCACAAAATTCGAATTTTTCTTTGTAAAAAATGTAATATGTTTGAAAAATCAAGGAAAAATGAATATAATAAAAATATTTTGATTAAATTGAACCAAGGATCGTTTTTAAAACTTGACCTCTGACTTTTATTGATAAGAACTATGCAAACTTAAATCAAATGAAAATAAGTTTAAAGTTCGTTTAACCTTGAAAATAATTAAATAAAAAGTAGCACTATTAATGCCGTTTACAGACAGTCGAAAATGGTTGCAGCAATTAGCATTGCTTTTGGCACACGAAAGAGAAATTTAAGCACTTGCTGTTGTTGTTGTTGCAAAAAAGAAAGCCAACAACAAATTAGATACATTTTGTGGCTTAGGCTTTGCTTTAGTTCTACGCTACTTTAATTTCGCATCGTGTACTTTAACTTCAGCAATGACAACAGAAAATTTGAAAATAATTGTGTTATCGAGTGTAATTTGTATTTATGAAAAACACACACATGAGTATCTAGAAAATGCGCTGAATCATCAGCTGAAGTTGAGTTCAGCTCGCTTCGGTAGCAAAACTCTCAACGAATCAAACAGAAATCAAGTTAAACACAATCCAAACTGAAAGTAAAAGATCCATTAGTTGCAAACAAAAGAATTTTAATTGCGTTGCGTTGCGAAGAAGACACGGGGCTATTCTAAACGGATCTCGGATTTCGAGTTGATCTGTTGATGGATACTCGGATGATATGTTACAGTTTTCACATTGGATTGCCTTCATTTATAACGAGCTGATAAACTTTCATTTCATTCACTTTCATTCACACCTCGTTGTTGTTTGGCATTAGCGAAATGCTTTTAAAATCTTATTTATTACCGTAAAGCTGCGCCATTCATTATTCATTGGGACTAGCTTAATTTTTTGGATTGCCAATCTGATATGAGATGAGATCACATGAGATCTTTCACATAAAGATCTCAACTTGCGTGACAAACTTTGGGGTACCCCGAAAAAAATAATAGTCAACATTTTCATAAACATTTCATTTCCATAGCTGAAAATTTCAATTGTACTCGCCGCATTCTATTTAAATTGGATTTCCGGAGTTGTTTGTTAACATGCGTAGTACAACATTTTCACTTTTTTCTTCATTTGCTGACCACTTGAGACCTTTAACGAGACAATAATGAAACAGAGTCCACAGTTGCACCTGTGTATCGTATGTTTGCATTTGACAGCTGTCAAGTTGTATTGTAATGTAATTTACGTCTGCATTATACATTTTTCCACTTATGGGATACTTATTCTTTTTCTTTTTGGGTACGTGAGAGAATTTCTATTTCAAGAAGCTGTAAAGTTCAATATTTTTCTTCTTTTGTTACACTTTTCCGACACTTGAAAATTGATAGAATAGAGAGTATCACATAAACAAATAAATAAATGTAACGATCTTTGAATTGATAAAGAAATTCACATGATAAGAGAAACAGGAACAATTAATCTCTTACAAATTTGTATTTTGCTCACAAAGAAAATTGAAATCATGCTAATTAAAGCAACCACATTATTTAAATTTGTGAACATCAATAATTTTGAATATGCGTGTATTCAAATTGGACTTTAAGTACCCACTTAAAGCTGAAAATGCGCCAAAATGATTCAGCAATTCTGAAGCTCCAGTTGAAGCATAAAGCAAAGATCAGAGATTAATGCAAAGAAATATTCAAAGCAAATTAAATGAAATTAAACCAGCATTCAAGCATTCAATTGAAGCTCAGTTCAATTTCAGAAATCGCCTCAAATTAAATGCTTCAACAGTGTTTATAATTAACGTGTTTAAAATACTTATCTTTTTTTTTATTTTGTGGCAATTGCACAACACAATTTTTAGTTGTCTTTTGGAGTTATATAAGACAAAAAACACGCACTCAAAACAATTTTTGACAATCATAAATTTAATGCCCAACAAACTAAATATGCAAGTGAATTATTTTCTATATAAGTTTATGAGATGGACGGAATGGACATATTTAAGCCAAATTGCGTGTACCAGTCTTTAATCTTTTATGGCACTGCGAGACATGGCCAACACTGAGAGAGACGGGCTAATTGCAGCGGACGTTTCGGTTTTTTTCTGTTTTTTGTGTTTTCCAACGATTGACAAGTCGCTTCAGAAGAAAGTGCTTTAAGTAAAGCAAATAATGTCAGCGACCAGCTACAAGTACCTACACTCAGAAAAACAATCAAGATTTCTTCACTTAAATAGGAAATTTTGAAGTATGTATTTTAAAAGCTAAGTTCCGAATTCCCAAAACTGAGAACCAATATCTTATTTCAAGTTCCCAGAAATCTTTAAAAGAGATTTTTTGCGATAGTTTAAGTACGTTTTGGGCTTAATTCAAGTCTTTAAAAGATCGAAACATAGTTGAAGTACACCAAAATCTTGATCTAATCCCAAAATGAACTTCTTGAACGAAAACTATTTTAAGTCAAAAAAAACTTAGACTAGTTTAGTATAAGCAACTTGGCTGTTCCTGGAATTATATTTGACATAGTCTTATATATTCTGACTAAGTTTGGTTATGATCGGACTAATAGAAATTATTAAATCAAGATTTCTGTACTTAAATGGGGAATTTTCAAGTACAAACGATTTTAAAAGCAGTCTAAGTTCCGAATTTCTAAAACTGAGACCCAATAACTTATTTAAATTTCCCGGAAATTTTAAAATCAGATTTTTCGTTGATACTTTAAGTACGTTTTGGGTTTAGTTCAAGTCTTTAAAAGATCGAAACATAGTTGAAGTACACAAAAATCTTGATCTACTCCCAAAATGTACTTTTGTCTAGTACAAAAAGTTGTCATATTTAATTTAATTTAAATCTAGATAAAAAAACATTTAATGTCAAAAAAAATCTTAAGCTAGTTTAGTATAAATAACTAGGCTGTTTCTGGAAGTATCTAAAGATACTTATATTTAACATGGTCTAATATATTCTGAATAAGTTTGGTTAAAATCGGACAATTATATCATAGAGCTGTCAGTGAAAGATTTAAATTTAAGATCGATTCATACTTAATTTAAGATTTTAAGTACACAGCAATCTTAATATTTTAGTATGTCATATTTTTTTGAGTGTAACTTCAAATACATACAAGTGTATATATAAATACATATGAGTGTGTACATATGTCTGTAGTTCAAACCCTTTTTAGCATGGTCTTTTGGCCAGCCGCGTGCCATGACGCGCCGGCGCTTAATAATCGTAAATAAATTTTGTATTATTTTGTTTACTTTCTTTTGACTGACGTGAGAAATGTCGAAGAGTATGAGTGTATGTGTGTGTGTGTGTCATGGTCTTTTAATAATTTCACAGATATCCAGAGGGACAAAAGATACAGCATTCGTTGCAGCGTGAAATCTTTTTAATCATTGACCAAACAACAAGTGAGCTGACTTTTCGATCTGATGAAACATATAGATTTCGATGTGAAAGTTTAATGGCAGGCCTACAAAATCCCCAAACACACACATACACACACACAAACACACACTTGGCACACACACGCACAGTCGCTCTCTAGGCGATTATGATTAACGCCTTGATGAACAATCCAGCATCTAATCCAGATGCAGCTGCGATCTGCCAACTTGTTAAACATTTATGCTCTGCATTTGTGGGGTCCATTTGATTTTAAGCCAATATAATAGCACATATTTCACACTAGTTTAAACTAGCTTAACCCTAAGTTATATAATTTATAACAAGCTAAATAGTTATGGGTAGAAATTGGTTACAATATTGGTGATACTGATACCGAGAGACGATTTTGAGTTACGAATAATATGAATAATATTAATATGTAATAATATTTAAGGCGATATTTGATATTTCGGACTTATTCTCATGTCTTAAGTCTCTTTTCTTTTTTGAGAAAATGTATGTTTTATTATCCAACCAATATTGGTTGAAGATAATAATTAATGAGCCTGTTTTCTTTGATTATTATTTAATTTAATTTAATTAAGTCATTAATAACTAAGCCAAATTTAATAGCATAGAATTCACACTAGTTTAAACTGGCTTAACCCTGAGGTAGTAAAACAAGCTTAATAGTTATGGGTAGAATTGGGTTCCATTATGGAGATAATGATTCAGAAAAACGATATTTGACTTATAAACGATATGATATTTAATGCGACATTTCGTAACATATTCTCATGTCTTCAGTCACAATTATTTTTCGAGAAAATGTAAATTGAATTGTCCAACCAACATTGGTTGAAGATAATAATTAAATTGCCCGTTTGTTTATTTTTTTAAATTTAATCATATATATAGATGGAATTTATTAATAGCAATGATCAAAATACAATAAAATATGACCGGTTTTCACTTTATATTTTATAGCAATTCATAAAATGTTATTATTCACGTTGAATTCAGGCAAATTATATAAAACTGATCGTTTTTCGCTTAATCTGACTTAAATTTACCAACTCAATTTAAATTCAATCCGCAAAATAGGTCCAAAATGATATTAGAACAGATTAAAGAAGTTCACTTCCAAAAATCTTGTCGAAATTGAAAACCGAAACAGGCCTGATAATTGGTTTTCTATATACTTTTTCAGACACATTTTGGCAACAGACATTCCTAATTTTTGGTGTATTTGAGTATTTATCTCGATATTGCCCACAGGTGTTCAGTTTAGAAAAAAAGGTATCACATAGTCGATTACTCTCAATTTTAGGCATAGATTTTCTTACTTGCTTTTTAATTGAAAAATGTTAGCGGCTCTTGGCCACTTTGCACATAACTGACAAAACACCGCGGGTCTAGTCCGGGTCTGGCTACAGAGTCTCCACCTCGTGCGCTTCTCCAGCTTCTAATCTTAATCGCTGCTAATCACAGGCGATCAATTTTTTTCTTCCATTTTTTTTTTGCTAGTACGAGGAGAGAGAGAAAGAGAGATGTGGTCGTAATTTGAAAAACGATAGAACAGTGCTCCTTCTGCTCCATTTTGAGGTGAGAAGCATTCAATTGGAGTCTGTAGCAGTTGCTGTTGCAGTTACAGTGGCTGTTGCATGTTACGTTACAAGTTACGAGTTGCTAACACGTCTGGGGCGAGGCACCTTGCAGTTGTTGCCGTTGATTGCTGCCAGTTGATTTGATGCATGCGAGGCACAAAACTGACCTTGACTATGTCTATGACTTTGACTTTGACTACTTATAAATCTAACTTGAAATCGGAGTGAGAAGTGGCATTCAACCAAATGCCCAGAAGCCACACACGACACGCCAAAATTCTGACATTTGCATGGCACGCAGGCAGAGTTATCTCAGCATTTTCTATCCGATTGCATTTTGATTTATGTGCCACAAGTGTGACTGCCGTTAGCCGGGGCGTTGCACTGTTGCACTGTTGCAATGTTGTTGCTGCACCGCCCAGATTATGCAATATTGATTGCACAATAATTGGCGAAAGGGCGCAATCGCAATACCCCTACAAGGTGTCGACTCACTAACGAGCTGTGATCCCAAAAAAAAAAAAATAAAGAATAGAATAGAATAGAAAAAAATAGTCGAAGAAATATCGCCAAACAAATGCTGCCATAAACTTCAAATACACATCGATACGATTATGCAGAGAGACTTGCTTAAGTATTTTTGCAACAACTTCCGCCATTGTGAATTGAAATTGGAATTGAAATCGGTTCTCGAAATCGGACTGTAACTGTGACTCTCTGTACACTGCCTTCCTGTTCAACTGTTGCACTGTTGCACTTTAATATGATAACAAATTATGGCCAGGCCACAGTGCATCCCAATGGAGTGTGCACACTGATAAAAAAAAAAGGTTCCAAAATCCAGATTTTGGTCTCAGAAATAACAATTTTGGTCGCAAAAAATGCGTCGAGTACATACAATTCTTAAAGCTAAAAAACACCTTTGGATTTTAAGAAAATTTCAAATAAGAGCAAGTTTTTATTTATAGACCAAACAATTTAAATACTCAAGACAACAATGAAAATATATACTTATAAGGCTGGTTTTTTAAATTTATAATATTTTTTTCCTCTAGTTCGGTGTGGAATTCGAACCAGCGCTTGTTTTCACAAACTGCGGTGACTCTAACCAAAGCGCCAGGGGACCACAAATGGTTAGACATGAAAATATAACATATTTATTTTTTCCTAACAATTTAAGATATTTATTCTTAGTCGCCTTGTGACTAAGATACCTTAAGAAACAACAAAGTTTTTCATACAAAGCACTTCCGTGACCTTTGACCTCAATTTGAGGCACTTACAGGTGGAATTTTGCAAAATGCCGTCTTATTGCACGATGAAATTGTCTATGCTGTGCACAAATTTTAGCATTTTACCTTTAACCGTTTAGCCTACACGGAGATGTGTCAGTCAGTCAGTAAGTCAGGATAAAGAGTTTTAAATTTTTTTAAATTTTCAAAAATCTCACTTATTTTTTATGAATTTTTTTATGAAAAGGAGGAAAATGTGCAAAAAAATGTACTTTTTGGCAAGTTTCAAAAATTAGCGAGGAGATTTAACCTTAGTTTTGTGTAAATACTTTTGACCACCTCTGTATATAGATTCTTATTATAAGTAAAATGGTTTAATTTTTAAAAAGAAAATATGTAAGAGATGAATGTTCCTGATTTAAGAAGTTAGTCTTTTCTTTCAGTGCAGTGTGTGGTTGGCACAGCCAGTGGCACTATGTGGAGTGGAGTGCGGCGCTTTTAATACCAGTACTCATGTAGTTGCATATGTCCACTGGACAGAGTCAACCACATATGGAAGAGAGCAACAAGCTTGTGCTTGGCTTTTTATGATTATCATGATATACGAGTGCCCATTGTTTTCGGGAGCAAAAAACCAAATAAAAAAAAAAGAAAGAGTCACCAAAAATGGCTTAGCAAACTTCTGTGTGTGCTGTGTAAAAATTTAAATGAGCATCACACAGTTTCACACAATTTGGCAGGCCAACAATTTGTTGCCTTATTCCTTGCACATGTTGCCAACTATTTGAATAACCTCAGTTGTAGTGCATTCCACAGGGCTTATCAGACCACATTAGGTGAGAATTGTGTCACCTAATTAGCGTAAATGAATCAAAAAGAAAAGACACCAAACCAAATGGGCACTTTGCCAGCCGTCTAATCCACCTTCAATCTCAGGTGGCTAAAACGTGACTACAAATGGTGCACTGTTGCTTTTCTTTTCTTTTTGGGCTAATTCCGTGCGTCACTTGAGTTGCATTGCAAATACATGGTTACATTGAAACAAACGTGATTCCGATTCCGAAATGCAAGTTGACAGCTAATGCTCGATCTGAATAGTTTCATTGATTATAGCTCCTACTGCAGGAATTTGACCACATTTCACACCTTATCTATACTCATTACATATTTTCTATGCATACTGCAGACCTTTTGGTCAAATCAATATAAAATATCAATCTATTTAGCCTCTTAAGTAGGGAGAATATACAACAAAATAAGCAATCTTATGTATAATTTCATTAAAATTGTTTCCTTTCACAATGCGAACCATATCAATAAAATACATTTTAAGACACTTACCTTAAGATTCACAAAGAATTTCAATAAATAAATAGTATTCCTGAAATGAATATAAAAAGTATACTTTAGAAATGAATATAAAAAGTATGCTTTAGAAAGAATACATTTTAATTTGCAATTTAAAATAAAACAAACCCACATTCCTAACTCTTATATTAAAAATCTGCAAATAATTTGTATTTTAAAAATTATAATATTATAACCAATTATTGTTAATTAATTTTTAAAATCAATTTTGCATTATAAAAATTTTAATTTTGTAAATATTCTAGACTGATAAAGATTTATATTCGACTTATTATCAGGGAATAAAACCGAAACGAATTTAGGTTTCAGTTACGGTTTCGGTTATGCTCGAATTAAGGTTTTCGGTTATCGGTTATGCAAAATCTTGGAGTATCGGTTTCGTAACGGTTATCGATTTTTTATAAGTTCCGGCTTAAAAATACCGGTATGGTTTCGGTTCATAAAACAAATAAAAATTAAGGTTTTCGGCTGACCAAAATAAGAAACGTTATTCATTGTTTTACATGAAAAAAGACTTAAGCTCTTTTTAGCCTGGAAAATAATGTTATCTGGTTACTGGAATAGTTCTGCATAATGTCGATTTTTTTATAATTTGATCTTATATAAATTTGGTTAATTTGGTTTGAACATTTCGATTATTTTGATTTTACTGATTTTTAATAACTTCGAACAGCCGTAACTTTGTCAAAAAAGAATTAATTTCCAAGCGCAATGTAAATTTAATCATGATTTTACCTCTTAATTTGTTCTGCATTTAAATTTTGTTCATTTTGAAAATTCGAAAATTTTGAATTTTTTAGAAATTTTACAGTGTTACCCCTTAACATTTTTCGAAAAATTTCGAAAATTTTGATTTTTGAAAATGAACAAAATTTAAATGCAGAACGAATGTGGAGGTAAAATCATGCTCAAATTTACATTGCACATGGAAGTTGATTGAGTTTTGACAAAGTTATGGTTGTTCAAAGTTGCTTAGTAGCTGCGACGGCCAGAACCTTATAAATGAATCGGTTACTAAGCGGTTACGGTTACTAAAGGTTACGGTTTCGGTAAAGGTTTTAATCCCTTTTTATAATTGTATGATTTTTATTCGAAGCCTCAAATAGTTGCGGAATATTAAATAAGCATTTAATTTATATAATTATTTTGATTATAACTGCTCTTATAACTGATGGTTTGAGTACATAATTGTTAAGATTGAAAATCTGGAAAGTCCCTTTACTTACTTAACTACTAAGTACGCTCTTTGATAATTATTCTCTTGGTATACTAAAACTCTTTTGATAACTATTAAAAACATCATTCAAATCATTTGTTAGGGTATTTCCTCGTCGAGCATTTTCCACAGCATCTATCTCACATGCTTTTATTGTCGTTCTTAGATTTTCTTTAGAAGTATTGTACGAATTATTACCATTATTATTTCTGTGTTAAGCTACGCGACAACCGCCTCGCACATGCCACAAAACTTTGCTTAGTTACACGTGCGATGCTCAACGATGATAATGACAATGATAATGACTGAGATGATGATAATGATGATCAAAGATGAAGTGCTCAAGCAATGGCATTTGTCGCAGTATTGAGCACAGAAGTTCTTGTCATTGGTAAAACGACTTTCACCGAGCTTAGAATGCTGTGCAGTGACATCTTTTGGCCGCAAAAATTTCTTTTATGAGTATTTATGGTTTTTGCAGATCTTTAAGCGAGGCCTAAAGATCTACGCCAGATTGTTAAAGGGGCAATCACAAAGAATTTCTAATTTGAAGTTGCTTAAACGAGTATCTATATAAGAATGTGCATATAGTTGCCGTTGGCCAAGAATCTGGCTTAACCATTCTATAATTAGTCGGCAGTAAACCAAAATTGCATCATTTATCTGGATAAGATTTCTCTTTCTCTCTATCTCTCTCTCTGGAGACATAAAGGGCCAACAAGACATGTTTCCGGGTCACACGCACATTTAGCCAGAAATGCAACGCATTCCTCAACTGCCCCCACCATGTATTCAATTTCAATTTGGGCACGACAATAAATTTTTTTGCAGCACAACCCAAGGCAACAAATGCAGCAACTCTTCAAGGGCCGCGACGGCCCGAGGACACATACAAATTACACGCAGTAATCAGCTTTAATTAACGCAACATCGGAGACCCCAAAGGGTTTCCCTCTTCGAACCATTTAGAGTTTTTTTCTTTTCTTTACACTGAAAAAAAAAAAAGATTTTGGTCTCAGAACTAAGAATTTTGGTCTAAAAAATGCGTCAAGAAAATAAAATTCTTAAATTTAGAAAACACATCTTGATTTTAAGAAAATTTCAAATAAGAATAAGTTCTTAATTTAAGACCAAACAGTCTTAAATTCTCAAACCAAAAATAAAAGATAAACTTTAAACTTATTTTTCTTTTAAATTTACACGTTTTATGGATTAATTTTTTTTTATATAAATATTTCGATTATATGTTTTTTCCTTGGCTAGAGCGGGTTCCGATCCCTTGACTTGTTACCAAACTGAAGCGGCGACTTTAACCAGACCGCCACGGTGTCATTATTGTCTTCATCTTAAATATGACATATTTATATTCTCTTATCAATTTAAGATTTTTAATTCTTATATTAAGAACTGCGAATTTTTAGATTAATATTCTTAGTTTTATTAATTTGGTCTTAAAATGTTCTTATTTTAAGAGCAAAATATTTAAGATGAATGTTCTTAATTTTTGAAGTTAATCTTTTCTTTCAGTGTAGTTGGCCTGCGGTACGTTGAACTTATTTGGCAAAAGGCGTTGCCATTGCCACAACATTCAAATGGAATCTCCACACTCAAGACAATTTATAATCGACCCAAAGATTCCAATCTTCAATTATGAATTCAACAACAACAACAACAACAGCAACCACAAAAATTGTCGGCCCTTTTTTGGTTAAGAAAAACCAGACAAACAGACAAAAAATATGTGCTAAATGCTTACACAATTATAAATGCTCTCAATTATTATTGGACGCTTGATCAGCAGACAATGGACAATATATGGTTTATTATAAGTATGTGGAGTATAGCAAATATTTTTGATATATTGAACTGTAAGGCAAAACGATTTCATGCCTCTCAAATCAGTGCTATCGACAACAATTGCTAATTAAGCCTCAATGATCTTTCACAAATGCTAACAAAAAGCTCAAACTCGACCTTTGATTATTGCCGCCAAAAAGAACATGATTCTTGAGTATTGCAAACTTTGGCCAAAAAGTGAAGTCGAATCGATGAATATTATGCAAATTGTGTTTATACAAAATGTTCAAGGGTGCAAACGGTTGCTTTTCTTTAAATTCAATTCTTTAGTTTGAAAAAAAAATATTTATATAATTTTTATAGATTATTATAACTACTTTACCATCTATTTTATTATTTCAACTTCAGTTGAAATCAATAATTTTATTTATACTTTATTATTTCATCTTCAGTTTAAAATAATAAAATCGTTATATTAAGATAGACTCTTTAAAATGATACGAATATTTTAATTAAATAATTTTATAGGCTTCCAAAAAATTTAAAAAGAATTAAAAATCATTTGAGCAAAAGCAAAATATGTATAAAATTTAAAATAAAAAAAGCCACAAGTTCTTGAACATTTGGAAAGTTTGCAGACTTGAAATTTTTCGAAGATATTGTCAGTTGAATGTTTGGGAACTGCAGTTGATTTGGCTGAGAATTAAACGTGTTAAGGCTTTCGTACTCGACGATAACACTTAAAAAGGCTCACAGGGTTTCGCTAGTGTACATTAAAATTCAATGCTGGCAACAACAAAGCTGAAATAAAATTTTCTCAGCTCATATTTCACCCAGGCTGGGCATAATATTACGCCCAATTTGGCGCTGGCAACGGTGCTGGAGCTGGAACACGTCTTGGGCTGGGGACCCTTGTTAACAACAGGCAGTTACAATGGGACAACGTTAGCTCTGTTTGTTTCTTATACTCTGTTAAAAAGGTCAAGTGGCATTGCTTAAGTTATAGCATAAAAGAAATGACGTATGCAAAATAAATATATATTTTATACATAAATAATGTCAACTTTTAGACTATAAAACAAAGAAATAATATTAAAATTTCGATAAATTTTAAAAGGTATTCTCTGATCGGTGCTGTGCACTCTGTTGTCTGTCTCATTTTGTATGTTTTTGGCAACTTAATCAGCAGGCGAAGGCAAAACGTTAACGGATGCTTTTAGAATTCACAGAGTCGGCAACAAAGCGCAGGCCAGGAAACTCGACGGTCCACGACCAAAAAAAAAAAAAAAAAAGCAAAAAAAAAACATACAACCAAACAACCATAAAATCAAGCATACAACCGTTCTACCAACCAGCCATACAGGCATTCAGAGAAGGCTGGCAAAAACAGGCCACAGGCAACAATTCAGATCTTTGCAGCCAAAGAGTTATTGGTAGAGACAGTTTCTTTTTTTTCCCCATTTTTTTTTGGGGGGAATTTCGCTGAACGTTAATTGCATAAAACATATGCAAAGCAAAGTATATATAAGCTATGTGATTAACTGTATTTTTGACTAATTAATTTTGAGTTAAGTGTTTGCTCTGATTGTGGCAAGAAAACAAATGACTTAGGCGACGAACTGACACAAGATTTTCGCACTTATTGGCCATTAGATTTTTGCAGCTGCTAACCGAAAGCGCCACAATTTACATTTTCACCCCAAAAACGAAAGTAAACAGCGATTCTTTTTGGCAAACAACGAGAAACAACAAATGATGCACCTGTTGGCAAATCAGTTGTCAAATCTTTGAAACTCATCAACGAAATCGCCGCGGCTTTAAGCAGCTGCCTTTTTTGTCATTGTCACAGATATTTTTGCTGCTGGTGAAATGCAAATTGCCTTTCCCAAATACCGAATGAAATATTTGTAAATGAAAATTTTTCGACAAATTTCCGGTGACATTTTGGCTTAAATCGTAGCTCATCTTGTACTTTAGATTTGCACTTCCCTTTGCGACATTTGCAAAGTTGATTTTCATTTCCATTTTCGATTTCATTGAGCAATTCTCGCCTTGGCGCTACTTTCTCCAGATCGTGATGAGCATCTGTGCTATGCCATGCTGTATTATGGCCCATAGAGCTCATCAGTATGCGGGGCCATTGTCGCGGTCATTCATTGAAAGCGAAAGGTCTCCCGTGTAATTCAAATTGATTCATTTTATGAACATTTCTTGATTTGATTTGATGCTTTTGATGTGTGATGTTTACATTCGGTATTTACGAGTTTAATCGTTGAATTTATGAGCTAAACATGCAAATCTCTTAATTGAATTGTTTGATAATAACAACAACATTTGAACCATGAATTATTTGATGATCCAAAAAACAATTGAACTTTCGATTTCAAATAGGGATCAATATAAATATGTATATCAACTTTCTTCTGCATTGGCATCTCACAATAAAATGCGCATAAATCTATTCAAATTTCTGATCCAGTTTAATGCAAATGCAGTTCTTTTACCTTTCTCTTCAAGGTAAAACTCAACAACTGACTTCGTTTTGGGCTCCTAATTCACTTAAACTGCGCTTTGCCGGACACATCGAATTTAGTGCAGTTTTGTAACTTTGTGGAGCATAAAACGCACGACAACGACCACATCAACTGACCACAACCACAACCCGTAAGCCCAACAGAATATGTGCAAAAATAGAGGAGAAGAAGAAGAAAAAACCAAAATGCATAATTATAATTTTCATGTACCAATAACTCAACTAAGTGTACTTTAGTATCTCAATCTTGAGAAATTGATTTTTCTTGCATTTACTGTATGTAAGTATCTTCCACAGATTCTAAAAAACCAAAGACCATTGCGCTGGTTTCAATTTAATTAATGATTTCGAACGTCGTGTACCCGTTTTGAACTTTTCAAAGTGGATTTTGTAATCAGTTTATGGGCATTAAAAATTATGAATGAAATCAGGCATATGGAAAAGTGAGAGAGAGAGCCGGAGAGAGAGAGAGAGAGATAGAGAGAGCGAGTACTTGCTCGTAGCACACGTGAGAGAGCACAAGTAAAACAGCTTTGTCGAGTGAAAAGCCAGCGTTAAACTTTTCCTCACTCAAAGCAAAACAAACGACAAAAGACCAAAGACAAAAGCAAAGGCAGAAAACAAATACAAAATGCAACTCAAACTCAAAAGGCATTTTTGAGCGGTTTGCGTGTGCGCGTCGCGTCGCGCTCATTTCTTTGGCTTTCTTTGTTTGGTTTGCTTTGTGGCTTTCTTTCGCTGTGGCCAAAAGCAACGCTCGCCGCTCAACACCAGCTCACAACGACTGCCATTGTCAAGGCGAACGCACGGAGCAGCCGGAGCAACTCTCAACAGCAACAGCAACAGCAGCAGCAGCAGCAACTGAGGCAGCAACTGCAACAAAAAGTCTTCAAACTTATATAACGACCGATTAGACCAACATTTACTTTAGTTATTCGGTCTACTCTCGACGGTCAAGTTCGCAGCGCGACTCGACAAACAAACAAAAAAATATATAATACTAATAATACGCGCTAAATATATACGCATATATATTGCCAGGAAGTGCGTTATAACTTTCCAGTGCAACTAAATCCTAATTAAAGTGCAAAGTGACAAAGCAACTTAATAAACAAAGAGTGTTAAGTTAATTCAACAATAAATTCATTTAAAAATTTAATTAATTGAGGCGACAAAATTTGCTGATTAAATACTACAAAAATATCTCAAGGATATTTGGCAATTGTGACATTGAAAATTGCAAGCAATTCTTGCAAATATCAAGTGAGTGTAAAAATAAAATAAATATTATATAGGATTTAAATGATGAAATTTAAATGAAAACTGTACAGTTTTTATCCTGTCAAATACTATGTCAAAAGATATTTTTATATTTGATGAGTGCTTTTAAATAAAAATGATATAGAACTTATATAAGATTTAAACGGATGAAAACTGTACAGTTCATATCCCGTCAAATAAAATGTCAAAAGATATTTTTATATTTGATGAGTGCTTTTAAATAAATATGATACAGAACGTATATAAGATTAAAACTGATGAAAACTGTACAGTTTTTATCCTGTCAAATACAATGTCAAGAGATTTTTTTTATTTGTGAAATTTAAAATACTTCAGTTTAGTTAAGGATGTAAAATTTAAAATACTTCAGTTCAGTTAAGAATAATATTTATATGAAAACTTTAGATAAATTGCTTGATTCTTAATTGGAGCAATTAAAGCAGAAAAACGCCGCCCTTTTATAGCAGCTCCAATTATATAAAATTATAGCACCCTCTTAGATATATTCTCTATTATATTACATATATGTATCAAGTTTAGTCTTGATACGAGTAACTTTCAAGCCTGTAATTAAAACAACACAAGTCGAAGGGCAATTAAAATAATCAAGACCTGACAGACCTTTTGATGTAGTGTGAAATGTGCAAGGAAATGTGTCAAAATGTGAGCAGAGACGAGACGAAGAGACCACCAGCCGAAATGATGCATTGACTGTCAGTCAGGCAGGCAGCTACTGTCTTTTTTGCTAGGGTTCCATTACCTGCAAACAGTGAGTGCAACAGGCTTTGGTATTTAAATTTGCTCACATAATTGCACTGGCCATGACTGGGCTGAAGATGGAGTTGAAGTCGGAGTTGGAGTTGGAGTGGAGTCGGAGTCGCAATCGCATCATCGTCATGATGACATGACAGTTACAACACAGAAAACCCGATGGGTAATCTTATCTGCTGTTGGAGGATGCTTCCTTGGTTCAGTTGCGTTGGGTTGGGTTGGGTTGGATTGCCTGCCTGGCAGCTATTAATTTACGCAGCCAGCAAGTCGCTGTTGATTAGACGAAGCGTGCGCTTTAATTGCCGCCAAATGGGCAAATCTGCAACACGCTCTCTTCTCTTTCGGCCCTGGCAATAGGCAATTTGTCATGTGCATTTAATATTTGCCCAGAGTTAAAACAATTTACGTTTTGTTTGTCCAGCTTGTTTGTTGCAGTTAGCGTTGATTAGCGTGCCGAGAGTCCAGATTTCATAGCAATTACATGGCGACTGTTGTTGCAACTGTTGCAGCTGCGGCAACTGTTGGGCAAATGCCACGCCTCTTGGGCAGCGTTTAACGCAGCAGCTGTCAGTCAACAAAACAATTTCAAATGTCCACACACACACACACATAGAGAAAAAGGGAACTTAGAAGAGACCCACCGCATTTTGGGCGTTCTATAAAATTGTAAAATTAAATGATTTGACATTTGATTTATGTAGATCATTTTATTCCCTTGTAGAGTGTATTACAATTTTGTTAGGAATTGTTTCACATATTGAGGAATGACAGATTCCATTAAATATTTATTTTCTGGATCTGACTGTCGACAGATCCAATTAAATATTTTTTTTTTTTATCAGAATGTCAACCTGCCACATATAGAACTTTTTTCAGTTCGAAGACTAGGGTTAGTTTCCTACCATGGCATGCTAAAGGAGACAATAGTCACGAATAATATTTAAAAAAATACACACCTTCTATTTCAACATAAATATGTTTTTATATTAATAAGATTGAAATTACCCTTTACGTTAAATAAAAAAAAATTCGTAGAGCTCAGTTAATAATCATCTTTATCTTTCAAAATTTAAATGCAAAATATTCTCTAAGTTTTTTATAAATAAACAATAAAAGCTTAAAAAAAAATTGGTCTGAACAATTTATTTTTAATAAATAACACATTTAAATATATCATCGAACTACAACTAAACTAGCAGATTGTGCATTTTTTATGATTTTATACATTCTGAAGGAATTTGGCTAAAATCGGACAAAATAACTTTTTATATTGATTAACAATAGTTTAGAAAACTTAAACTTAGTTTCTCTAATTATCCTACAACTAACTTTTGTGGTAAAAAATTAAAAATGTTTATAAATATTTAAGTCACTTTAAAATGAAATATAAAAAATCAAATCTTCAAAGATAGGTCATCTTCCGTATCTTCTTTCTCATTATTTATTATTAACCGCTTTTCAATAATAATTCTGTCATTTGTAATTTACTTTTGCGGCTACTGTCGCCAACTAATAATGCTCATGATGACAAATCAAACGGACTAATCAAGTTGTCGTCAAAGAAATCGGCATGGATTCTGAGTAAAAGGCAGTCAACCAAGCCAGCAAATAGCAAATAGTCAAGTGTACACTGTACAGTGTGCGGCAATTGTCATGATTGCTCAAATTATGTTGCAAAAACCGCTTCCGTTTCAGTTTATCAAAGAAAATTGATTGAGTTGCCGGCTAAATTAGAAAAAGAATTGACCAAGTCTTAAACTTTTCACCGCACTTTGTAATGTTTGTTTATATATTTTTCTTCATTTTTATTTATTTACTGTTTGCCTCGTTTGCTGTAAGTCAAATTTCCGTTTCGTTTATTTAAATAGTTGGCCAAGTTTTGGGTCAGTTGATACAACGGTCGTTGTTTGCCTCGGCAATTAGCAAAGATTGTCAACAATAGATGTCTGGCAAGCTAACTGTCAAAAGATTTTGAGTAGAATATCTTTAGATTTGTCGCCAAATAGGTTAATGCTAATTTCGGCCATGGCCCTTAGTCTTAGTGGCCAGTTATTTTGGCCAGTAGCTAATTTATGGATAAACTTTGCAGTAGCGGAAAACATGCTACTATTTTCTTTTTTTTGGCAGGAAATTGACTGACGATTTCAAATTGTACTTCATTTATATGCAAAAAACTTTCGTTTCATGTCAGGAAGGGCATAAGACAACAATTAGACTTAGACTTTGAGGTCTAGTTGTGGCCAGAGAAAGCCGTGCCAATTTTAACAATATATAAACTTAAAACTCTCTCAACGATCTGTTAATCGTTCAGCATGTAAATATTAACATTTGAATTGTCCTGCGCTTTGTTCACTCTTATCGGGAATCTTCAATGAATCATAAAAAATCTGCCCTCGCACCTCAATGAGGTCACAGAGGTTCATTGCCGCCGTTGCCACCGCGGCACAGTGGGCCGATTAGCTGATTTCATGTAACAAAATTAATAAATTAAAAAATAACAACGAAAATATTTTTGCAAAAAGAAAAACAAATCTAGCTTGAACTTTAATTAGCTTTGTACATTTATTTAAATTAACAGATACATTTAGAGAGGCTAAATAACTTTGGTGGTTTCTAAAAAAGCTTTTCTAAATGTTGTAAAGTATTGTTTAATCAATAAAAAATAATTTTAAAGTTGGAAAATAGTTAAATTGAACATTTATAAATTTAAATAAATGTTCAAGTCTGATACAGATGAATTTAGAGAAGCTTAATAATTTACGTAACTTCTAACAAAGCTATAAAAACTTTTCTAGAGTGTTGTTAATTAATAAAAAAATATTATAAAATTTGAAAAATTCAAGTCTTTTGGTCACTGTGCGCTGCCGCCGCCGCTTAAGGCAATCAGATGGACAACAGTCCGGCTGAGAAACCAACCCACATTTCAGCTGTCAGTCGCAAGACACGGAGGCTGCCAAGGAGTTGAAACTGAGAGGCTGAGAAAATCTGTTTTTTTTTTTTTTATTTCGGGCTGAGAGTGAAGCTGCTTGTTTGCCACTTGATTGGTTGGCTTCAGTTCGCTTCGCTTTCATTGCCAAATGTCTGGGATTTTGTTGCAGCTTCACTTGCTCGACTTGACATGCAGTTTGGCTAATTCATCCAGAAGTGCTGCCCGAAATAATTTGCAGCACTGTGAAAGTATTTTTTTTTATTTATTTTTCTTTTCTGTTGCTGTTGGTGTTGTATCATTTTGTTATTGGCTTTCGTTTTGCTCTCTTAGTATTTTAATTGAATATTAATTGAAAAATAAAAGTTTTTTGTTGTTGGCCACATCAACCAATCAAATGCTGCACAGCTGGCGGCAAAATACAAAATACAGATATAAATACTCGAACACATATCCCACAATCAAGTTCACATTTTGGGTGCATCGAAAAGTTTCACTTTTCAAAATATCAATGAACTTTGCAGCTGAACTTCTTCACATACAATGGCAGGCAGGAGTTGCCTCCGCCTTCAAATCCTCCTCCCAACTCGGTTGCAATGATACTCACGACATTTTCGGCAGAAGCTGGCAAAATTACAAAGAAATTATCGTCGTCGGAAGAATTTGACTTTCGCTTGTTGCTTGTCCTCGGCTCAGCCATAAATAAAAAAAAAAGACCCCCTCAAAAGATTTGTGATTGTCGCCGATTAAAAGCGCGAAAAATTGCCAAAACCAAAAACAATAAAAATGCTTTGGGCTGCAACACACACAAATGGCACGACGATAGCATTGCCATTGGCATTGGCAATGGCAATGGCTATAGATATTGGTAATAATGATGCCCAGTTGTTGTTTTTTTCTGTTTGCTTAAACTTTGACATTTGGCAGCTGGCGTGCACATGGACATGGAGCAACAAATGCCAATTGAAAAAAAGTAAAAGCCCACTCAAGGATGCAGCTCAATTGGCCAAAAAGGCAACTAACACTCCTATAATGCAGTAACACATGGGGCTTTAACTGATGAAAGATTGCAACAAGTAGGAAAATGATTTACTTGATAGAGGATTGAAAGTGAACTTAAAAGCAACTCTCAAATAGATGGAAGATTAGGAAACTGTCGGTGTTGCTGGGAAAAATTTAAAAATAAGTAAATGGATATATACATTTTGAAATTCTTTACGTTTTCTAAATATATGTTTATACATATTAAGAGTAGGAATGATTTACTTGAAAGAGTATTGAAAGTAAACTTTAAGGCAACTATGAAATAAAAAATGTTATAAATTAGAAAATTGAGATCAACGTTTTGGAATTCTCTAACTTTTCTAAATAGATGTATATGTATTAAGAGTTTGATAAAGACTTCGGCCAATTTATTAACATCTTATATTAATTTGTTCTAAAAAAGGATGAAATAATATTAATTTTTCGATTTCATATAATATTATTTATATTATAAAAATGCGAGTTCATTTTTTCAGATATATAAAAATGATTAGAAGTTTGTCCCTCTAATTTCTGCAAATATATTTATTTACATTATTCAAAAAATAAATTTACGCTTGTAATTTATTTAATCCCAAATAGATCAAAGTAATATTAATTTGTTGAAATAATTAACTTTTCAAATATAGAACAATGTTTAAGAATTTGTCGTTGCTGTAGAATTTAAATACAAATCATCTGAATTTAATATAATAAATGTTATATTTCAAATATCATTTAAAAAATTAGATAAAAAATATTAGTCATTAATTAAAATAAGTTATTTATATTAATTACGATTTTGTATAGATTAGACTTTGAGAGACTTGCAAAAATTATTTGTATTAAGTAAGATTTTATATTGAGACTTAAGACTTGCAAATATTCGCTTAGTCACTTGATGTATTATTCAACTTTATCATAATACGTATACATTTCAATACTGGTAGCTGACATTTAAGTTTAACCTGTGACTCACACATTTTCGGGGGAACACCGAATGCAACAATGTGGTTAAGAGGTTTCACCTCCTTTGGCGACAACCAATTTCGCTTTCAAAAAATGTTGACTCCGTACACGTTTATAATACTTTATAATGGCAATAATCCAATAAACGCTAAAATGCGCCTGGGTCGTGACAAAAAATTCGATGCCGCGGCGTGAAAGCGCCAGCCAGACTAAAAGTCAGAGTCACAATGTTCCCTCAACTCCCAAATCCCCTCTCTATTAACCATTCTGTAGTCCCCTCAGTGTTGGTTGCATTTAAACGCTGTTAACATTTTGACATTGCCGCGTTCCATTAAAGATTTTCTTGGTTGACCCAAGGCCCACATTAATAAGCTCGATTTTTATATATTTCTTTTTCTTTTTTTTTTTGGCTCAGATGATGCTTCTTCTTTTAGGCTGCTTGGAATTCAGCTGGCAACTTGCCGCTTGAGACTTACATATATTTGTAGTCGTATTGTGGTATGCTTTGTAGTGCTACCCATGCATGTTGGCACTTGGCCGCCTTTTATGACTTTGGCTTTGAGCCACAAAACACAACACACAACACACACGAGACAAGACAACGCACAAGAAGTTTTTTCTCTCGCCCATTCAATGGCATTTTTTCAAGCATACTTCTTTATTTTCTGTTGTTGCTGTATTCCTATTATTTTATTTTTGACCTCAATAGAAAGTGTTACAGTTCAATGTCTGCTGCTTCCGCAGTAACAACTCTTTTCAGTTAGTTACCAAAATATATGCTTAACAAAACAAAACAAAAGCAAAAGTGCAAAATTGTTTAAACCAGAGACCGTAACGATTATAACTTTTAAAATAAAAATTACAAAACTAACATTAATTTTTCAATTTTTAAAATAAAAATTGAAAATTCCAAATTCTAACAACATTTATGATGCGTGACTCAATAAGTTTCATGTGATACATTACACATCCTATTTTAAGGATATTTTAGGTTGAAAAGATATGATTTTTAAATAAAAATTGAAATTTAAATTTTATTTTTGATTTTTATTTTCAAAATTGAAAAATAATAGTTCAAAGTAATTTCTATAATAAAAATAAGTTTTATTTGCGATACCTGGTTTCAACAACACGTTAGAATGACTCGCCAATGGTCAATTTGCATTTGAATTACAAAAGAAAGTTACCAAAAAATAATGAAAAAATAAAATCAGAAACCCAAAAATGTTGTCAAGAAATAAAACACCAAAATCATGGGAGACACACGAATTGCTGTCGGCGCGTGCGTTGCATCTTTAATTGTATACATTTTAAGTTATTTGGCTCGATAAAGCCAAGTCAACTTGGCCAAGTGAAACTAGCCACAAAAGTCCTCGACAAAGATTTTGAGGCTGCAAATGTGTTAAAATTGGCAGCCTTTTTAAGGCACTTGGCAAGTGGCAAGTAGTTGTTGCTGTTGCCACTGCTGGTTGCAACTGTTGCTGCTGCTGCTGCTGCTGGCCATATTTAATTTCGTTATTTATAAGCAAATTTGCCGCGCTGAGTTATGTCCCAACCAAGGCCTAGCGACACCGTCGACTAGGTCAACTTTCGCTAGCATGGAATGCGAAATGCAACAACGAAGCAACAACTGCAACAACTGCAACAACAGCAACAACAACAGCGACAACAACAGCCAATAATAAAGCAAAAGAAGTGCTCTGGCTGACTGACATTGTCTGACTTGGCTGACTTGCTTGACTTGGCTGAGAGAGGGAGCTAATAATACTCAAAGACTTCAAGCCTTTTTTGTCCGGCACGAACTGAAAAGCCGCTTGCCAACATGCAGCCAGTTTAGCTTTAAGTTGCATCTTCTCATTTCTGGCTTGCTTCGTTTAAATAGTTGCAAATAAATTGTGTGGGTAGCGACGAAAGATCTATGCAACAGTCACCACAGCAACATTGCAACTGCAGCAACAACAGCAACAGCAACAACAGCAGCAAGTAAATTACTTCAATGTCACCTGCTGATGATTCAAAGTCGAGATAAGCGATCCAAAAGAAAGAACGTTGTCTTCGTCTTCAGTTCATCGTTGTCGTTGTTGTCGTTGTCGTTGTTGTCGTCGTCATGACGGATATTTTCAGCATTGCAATTGCCTTAAGTTTTCTCTCTTATAATGAAATTATCGCTGCATCTTATTGTTTGACTCGTCGTCTTCTTCTTCTTCTTTTTGCTCTTATCTGAGATTTTTGTGGTAAAATTATTTATTTAGTTCTCGTTTTCACGTTAAACGTTGTCACACTAAACTCAATTGCTGAACTACAGATGCCTATCTCACAGTGAGACGACTCTGATAACAGCAGACACCTGAATTTCCCCCTCCTGTATCTATCTTTAGTTTCCTCCCTTTATTCTGTATTTCTTTTATTTTTTTTCGTGCAGCTGAAAAGTCTTAAGTGGGTTTCTGGCTCAAAAGTGTGAGTCGTTGTCGTATGTAGGCTTTCATTCCATGTTCCCTCTCATTGTTGACTTTAAGCCAATATTTATACAATTTTCCATTTCTTTACTTACAGATCACACAGCATATAAACGAATTCTCAGTTAAAGATCGAGAACATTTATTTGGCAAACAACAACACAATAGCTAAGGTATGTGAAGACCAAAAGAATCAAAGATTAAAAGGTTAAGTCAAGTTCGAAAATATGATATAACGATTAAATGCCTTTTTATGGTGCTGCCAAATTAATTGAAAAACAAAACAAAATAATAACTAAGGGTAATCAATTATGATCTCTTATTAATCATGATTTTTTATGTGAGTTATTTGTAATAGTTTCGGAATAATGATAGAATCATGTTATGTATTTTGATGCTGCCAACTTAATTGAAAAACAAGCAATGCAATAATCAATTATGATCTCTACCTAATCAGGATTTTTTTGTGAATTATATTTGATATCATACGAATTAGTTTCGGAATTATGATAGAATCATGTTATAAATCAATTATGATCTCTAACTAACCAGTTAAGGCGTATTTCATGAATTTTTATGTGAGTTATGTTTGATAGCATTTTGATGCTGCCAACTTAATTGAAAAACAAACAATGTAAAGACAAAGAAAATCAATTATGATCTCTAACTAGCCAGTTGAGGCGTATCTCATGATTTTTTATGTGAATTGGAAAATAAAGATGTGTATTTTAACTTAACTGATAAATTCGAAAAATTCTATCTTCTGTCATTTTCCTGTTTTTGTTTTATTTAAATAACTACATTTATATTGGAAGATTTATTAGAATAAATATTCATTTTTTGCGGTGCTGCCATTTAAAAACGCACAAAAATTAAGCTTATTTACAGCAAATTCTTATAATGGATAATAACACAATTAGGGTTATTATTACCAATAATATTATTCCTCCATTAAAAATTACACTTTACAGATCGTTGTAAGCTAATTTTATGATTCATAACAATTCAATTTCAAGTCATGAAAGTTTTTTTTTTACATTTTCTCATAAATATTTAACAATTTTTATAACCCAGAGCGTGGGTCTATCGATAGATAGAGGCACAGTCAACACTCGGATACTCTGGGAGTTTATTCAAAGCACATAAAGTGAGATCTGAGTGGAGATCGGCTATCTGATGAGCTGGTAATTCAAGCTCAGCTGAGAAACGTTTTTAGCCAATCTGTGGGCCATCGATAATGTTTATTAAATGCAAAAACAAAGTGAAATCCGTTTTGGTTAACTTCTTTATCCCAGACAGGAAATGTTTGCCAGCTTTAGCTGCTTTAGCTGCAGCTTTGGCCAACATTCCACTCGGCCCCGGTTGCATATCATCGACCCAGTTTATTTTCCTCTATTTTATTTTATTTTTTTATTTTTTTTTTCGGCCAGTTCTCAGCGTCGGTGCTAACTGGGCTCTGAGCACACTGTTTAGTTAAATAGAAAATAATTTAGCGTGGGCCGTGGCAGAGACTGGAGTAATTTCATCCTATAGAAATTCGCACACAGAGGCACTGAATAAATTAGCGTGCTTTTATAAACAATATGTATATTGTTACGTACACTGAAAGAAAAGACCAACTTCTAAAATCAAGAACATACATCTTAAATATTTTGTTGTTAAAATAAGACCATCTTAAGACCAAATTATTAAAACTTAGAATATTAATCTAAAAATTCACTGTTTTTAATAGAAGAATTAAAAATCTTAAATTGATAAGAAAATAGAAATATGTCATATTTAATATGAAGATAATAATGACACCGTGGCGCTCTGGTTAGAGTCGCCGCTTCAGTTTGTGGTAACAAGTCCGAGGGATCGAAACCCGCTCTATCCAAGAAAAAAACAATATAATCGGAATATTTATAAAAAAATAAAATAAATCAAAAAAAGTATAAATTTAAAAGAAAAATAAGTTTTATCTTTTATTTTTGGTTTGAGAAATTAAGACTGTTTTGTCTTAAATTATGAACTTATTCTAATTTGAAATGTTCTTAACATCAAGATGTGTTTTTTAAATTTCAGAATTTTATGTTCTCAACGCATTTTATAGACCAAAATTGATAGTTCTGAGACAAAAATCTTAATTTTAGAACATTTTTTCATCAGTGTAGAAATTCGCACACTGAGCCACTGAATAAATTATCGTGCTTTTATAAACAATATGTATATTGTTACGTATATATATATAAGGCCAGGCGTAATTGTGCAATGAATGGAAGAACGTTGAGAGCTCTTTAAGCCAGCTTCTTAGCCAAGATTGCATGCGCCTGCAAAGCCGTTGTCTGTCCCACTTGTGCGCGGCCTTCGCTGCTTTTTGTTGCTGATGTTGGTGCTCGTCTCGTATTCCACAATAAAGAGCACGCAGAGCAGTGACTTTAATATTTATTGCGTTTTAAGAGACGCATTGAGAACGGTGGCTTTAGTTTGCCCACAAATGGGCAGCTGCCTGTTGGCCATAAATCTCAGCCAGTTGGGCTACCAATGGCTTTTTATGTGCAAATTATATAATGAGTGTTGCACTTATCCGTCTTCAATTGGGCTACTGTCTACCATTTTTGGCCACTTTACAACCTGGCCAAAGTGTTGAGTGTTCTCAATTTTCCTGTTTTCTTTTTGGCTTTGACATTTCCCTCTTCCGTTGGCAAGACACCTGAACAGGAAGTGGCAGCTGTAGCTGAGTTATTGATTCAGCGATTCGAGCGAGTGTGTGTAATGATGGCTAATAAATCAAGCGAGATTGCCTGGAATCTGCACACAAGTCGGCATCTTTTGTCTGGCCAATTCACAGCGCCTGCATTTCCTGCCCCGTTGCAAATGCCAACAAATTAGCGAAACGGCGGCAAGGCAAAATCATAAGGCTGTTGGCCAGGCCAACAACAAAAACTGGCCGTGCAGTCAGCACTTCAGTCTATCAATCAGTCAATGCAACTGGCAAACAAAACAAATGCATTGCCCGAGCTTTTGTTGTTATTGCTGTTACCTGTTGCCTGATGCCTGTTCGACGAGGCCAATTTTAATGTTTGTTTGCACAAAGTGGACACGACACACAAACAAAAGCAACAAACACACAACTTGTTTGAGCTGCCGAATGCCGCTTAACCCATCAAATGCCACAGAGAACAATCTATTGACAAAAGTTTGCCATTCAATTTAAGTAAACGCATTGCATGAGGACCTTTCTAAAGAACTTTGACAACCACACTGATAAAAAAAAGCTTTTAAAATTAAGATTTTGATTTTAGAACTACGAATTTCGGTCTAAAAATGCGTCGAAAACGTAAAATACTTAAAGTTAAGTACATCTTGATTTTAAGAAAATTTAAAATATGATCTTTTTATAGACCCAACTGTTTTAAAAACTCAAACTGAAGACAAAAAAAAATTAAGGCAGGTTTTTTAAATCTTAAACATATTTTTTTACTGTGATATATTTAATACATATTTTTCTGGTTTGGTTTATTTTTATAAATATTCCGATAATATGTTTTTCCTTTATATTCTTAGAATTAGTAAAAAATAAAAATATTCTAAAAAATGCGTCGAGAACAAAAAATTCTTATAGCTAAAAACACATTTTGATTTTAAGAACATTTTAAATAAGACCAATTTCTTATTTAAAGAACAAACAGTTTTAAATACTCGAGACAATAAAAACAGGCAGGTTTTTTAAATTTTAAACATATTTTTTTATTGTGATATATATTTACATTTTTTTCTGGTTTGGTTTATTTTTATAAATATTCCTTCATATTCTTAGTATTAATAGTTTGATATTAAAACTGTTTTATTTTAAGAACAAAATATGTAAGTTGAATGTTCTTGATTTTAGAAGTTTGTCCTTTTTTCAGTGCAGATACCCTGTATTTTTGCATACATTAAACCGAGTTTCTCCAGAAATTAAAATTTGTTTTTACGACTTTAGTATTTTTTTTTTGTATATTTGCCAGTTGTCAGGTTTAACTAAGCGTATACTTAATTTGAAAGCAATAACTATTTAATTGCGTTTGAGTCAAAGTGATATGGGCATAAAAATCAATGAAAATTGTTTGTTAACTGCCAATTGAGGTTTATGTTAATTTGTTAAATGAATTATTGTCAAGCAAAAAAAAAATCCTTGAAAATGTTGTTGATGTTTTTCGTTGGCTGTCAAACGGTTAAAGCCAAAAAAAAAAACGAGTATGCAATTTGAAAGTTATGTCGCTTGTTTGTTTTTGTAGGAGCACATGCTGTGCATCTTCTAAGCCAACTTCAGCTTTGAACAGTCGGAAATGGGTTAATGGCACATTCTAATAGTTCGGGGCCAAGAATGTAGGCAGGCCGTCATTTGAGCTAACAAATTTATTAGTTGCTGCTGCTGTTGTTTGGCCGTGAATATTGCACTCAAATTGGCTTAAATGCCAGAGCAGTTGGCAATTAGCTGCGCAGTCGGTGGGTGGGTGGGTGGCAACAGTGCAACAGTTTACAGTTAGTTTGCGCCATGTTGACAGTTACGTGCTCCGATGCCACCTGCAACAAGAGGCAACAAGAGCAGCAACAACATTGCAACGTTGCATAAATTAGCCAACAATGTGGAGCAAGCAGTCAACGGCAGCATTGTTGTGGTGTTGCAGGTGTTGCAAGTTGGTTAAGGTGCTGCTGCTGCCACAATTCACAACCTTTTGTACTTGCGTAATGCATTTTCACGCAATTTATAACAGTTTGCCGAGCTGCATTGCAGAAATGGGTCAACAGCAGGTGCTTAAAAATGCATTTGCATTTGATTGAGTCGTAAATTGGCAACGCACACACAAACACACACACACACATAAATGTAGGAGGCACATAAATCTTTGACTGTGGGAGTCGCCAGCCGTTGGAAAAAAATCAACATTTATGGCTGCAACTTTGCCGGTTTCGACCTGGTTTCGACAGCATCATTTCCAGAAAACCGGAGTCAGTTGTTGTTGTTGTTATTGCTGTTACAGTTGTTGCTGTTGTTGTTGTTGCTGCTGATGATGATGCGGCTTTGTCGTGCGCTTTTCAATTTGTTGGCCGCCGTTTCCTTTTTTGTGTGTTATATTTGGATTTATGTGTGCTGTCAGCTTTTCGGTTCTTCTCTTTCAGCATTATGCATTTTTTTACTTTTAACTTTTAGGCCAAGCATCCAAGTAGCATTAACTAATTATAAGACACGTGCTTAGCCAGCAGGCAAAGCAACGATTACAAATTGCAAACGGTTAACAGAAGAAAAAACAAATAATAATCTAAACTATTTTGCCAACAGTTTTTCCCATATAATTAATTTGATTTTGCCGTTTTGCCGGCTTTCTAAATATTATGCATAATGTGCTTCGATCTGAGCTACTTTTCTAGAATTTTTAATTACGCATAAAGACGTTTAAACGTTTCCTTTTTATTGACTGGAATTAACGCTCAAGTAGAATTTGATGTCATCGACAGACAGAGAAATATAATGAAAGTGTCAACTCATTTATAGAATTCAAGAAAAGAAAAAGCAAAACAAAAACTAGGCTGCAACTTTCTTTAGAAGACCCCGTCGTCGACCTCCAGGGCCAAGTTAAAGGAAAGCGAAAAGTGTGTGGCATGTGGCAAAGTACCAGTTAAAAGTTATAAGAATGCAGGTTGAAGATCGCAGAGAATCCCCTCGAAAAAAGGCAGTTGTCATAAAGTTCTTTGTCACGTACCTCAAATAAAATGTGTTTTTATGACGCGATTAGTGATGGGTTTTATACAGCCCAAAGCATATCACAAAACAACAAAGACAGACAGTCAGACAAACAACAAATAATGTTCACAAAAAAGTGAAAAGAATGTCAAGTGTTAATTGCCATCGTATGGACGTGTCTCAAGTGTTGGTGGCTGAAGCTGAAGATGAAGATTAAGTTGTAGCCGGTGACTTTTTATGGGTTTCCAAGTGTTATGTTTATGGGCATACGTCAAGACGACACGAGACCAAACCAGACGAGAAGCCACTCGGCATTTCTGTGTCATAAGATAAATAAGATAAATGATCATAAAAGATCACAAATGATCATAAATGATTATGAATGGCAAACACAATTAGCTAAGTCAAATGGCAATAAAAGGGTGCCACATTAACTTTACCATCATGCAAATTTATTTATAGTTCTATATAATAAATTTTACACTCATAAAGAGAGCTATAAAGAAAGCTTTCTGACCCCATAAAGTATTAAGAAGGTTTTTATTTTTCCCTTCTAAAGATATTAATATTTGTTTACATTAAAATTTCATATTCCTCTTCTATAAGCTTAATTAAGCTACGATAAGAAATGATCAAAGAACAATCAGTAATGCATTTACTGTGACTAATTATTTTATTGCTTTCCCCAAAGTTCATCGAGTACTCGCAAAGTAATTAAACTCGGAAAAGCATCGAGTTGAACTATGCAAAAACCAATCAGCAGATGATCAACAGTTGTAGTTCTTTTATCGATGTGCATATTCAATTGATTTGCATACATTGCCCATGGGAATTCAATTTAAATTAACATTAAATTAATGCCCAAATGCTAATTGAATTTTTGGCCATTGCGGCATGTAAGAAATTGCCTAAAAAAAAACACTTTCTTATAAAAAAAAATCGCCTAAACCGAATTGAATGTGAGATATGAAAGAAATGCTATAATAAATTGAGAAAAGCCTGGGAAGGAAGCATCGTATTAAGAGTACAGTGCAAGAGTGCAACACGTCGGCGGCATTATCATAAACTAAATATAGCAGCAAATATCAATTTGATTGTGCGGGATTTGCGAACTTGGCCGGCAGCAAATTGAGTGCAGAACGGCTGCAGCATTGTTTGCAAGTACCGTTTGACCGGCAAAACAGCAACAACAAAAGCAACAACAGCAACTACAGCAACAACAGCAGCGGCAGCAATAAGCGGCAGCTACAGTTCATGTCCGGCTGCTGGCCAGTGATAAATTATCACTGTTGGCTGGCCATTAGTTTTCGGAAATGTACGAGGTGCACAAACTTGGTAGTGGCAAATGCCTGAGTGCACTCACGGGTCCACGGTGTTACCATTTCACTTGACGCTAAACTTATTGCCGGCAATGAGAATGCGCCTTAACCCAGGGCAAGTCAGACACTCGGAGAAAATTTAGAAATTTAGCATAAAATATGGAATTATTCAACCATAATTGTGTGCGCTTTAATTAAAAAATAAATTTAAGCATAGTGTTTTTAAATAGATTTCATATTAAATATTAAATTCCATTAAATTTCAATTAAATAATATATGGTTATATACTTTAACAATCGATTAAAAATTCGAAGCAATTTAAATAAAGTTAATTCAAATATATTTCATATTAAATACAAAATTCTAATAAATTTCAATAAATTCGTACAATTGATTAAATGTTAACAGTTCCACATAAATATGTTTACAAATATGTGAAAATTGAATTTAAATATGATAAACATTTTAAGCAAATATTTAAATCAACGATAGAAATTTAATTTCAAGTTGTACAAAATAGTGAAAAATATTTTAAAACATACTTTAATTGAATACAATTTAATTAACATTCGCGAATTTATAAAATAAATAAATATTATTTTATTTCATAATTTTATTTTTTTATTATTCTATTTTGTTGATATTTGAATACATTTCAATACAATTTAATTATCGAAATTTTAAAATAAATTTGATTTTTTTATTATTCTATTTTGTTGATATTTGAATACATTTCAATACAATTTAATTATCGAAATTTTAAAATAAATTTGATTTCATTTCAATATTTAATTTGTTTATTACTTTACTTTTTATAATTTTTATTGATACTCAAATACATTTGATTTAATTTAATTAATATAAGCGAATTTTTTAAATAAATATGACTTAGTTTCATAATTTAATTTTTTATTAATTAATTTATTATCTATATCTTGATATTTAAGTATGTTTTGAGCTAAGTTTAACTGTTTTTCATATTTAATTTCAATTTGTTTTCTATTTGAATTTAAAGTGGCTATATATATATTTTTACTAAGCGTTATTTCTCTGAGTGTAGAATGCGGCATAGAGCGTCCAAGTCTGGCCATGATCATGACCATGGCCAAGGCGTTGGCGTTTATTATGCAAATATTTCAGCTTTAACTTGCGCAAGGTAAATTAATATGCTGGGCTGACTTACCTGCTGGGCTGACTAAGTTTATTTGGCTTCGCTTGGCTTGACTTAACGTTGAAGTTAAGTAAAGTTAAGTTAAGTTAACTTGGCTTGGCTTGACTTGGGTTCACTGCCGGCATACAATGTCGCATTCATTTAACGGCACTTGGCTGATTGTTATTTAAAGTTCAGTTCATAACAATTGTTGTTGGCCGTTGCAATTTATTGCTTTGCATAGTTAACAACTTGATTGGTAGCGCTGGGCACTTGGCTGACATTGAAATGTAGGCCTGGCATTGATGCCCGCCAATGATTGTCCTCCATGTTGCAGTTGCAGTTGCTGCTGTTGTCGTCGATGTTGCAGTTGTCATGCTGCATAAGTGGACTCCAGCTGTTAGCTGTTGTTGTTGCATAACTAACAATGTATGCAGCGCATAAATACATAGCGCGATTCTCCAACAACAACAACAACCACAACAATAACAACAACAACAACAACAATAACCACAACTGATAGTCAGAGTAACGGGAGCCCCACACAAATGCGCTTGACATGCAAAAGAATTTCAGCTATGTGCTGAGATTATGCGGGGAGAGACAAACAGCAAAGACAGCGAGAGAGAAAGAGAGAGCAAGAGTGAGATAGAGTGAGATAGAGAGCACTGCGAAGCCATTTAGCAATGCAAATAGCGCTGTTTAGCTTATAGATAATGTCATTCACAATAGCAGAAACTATGGCAAATATGGTTAAAGAACTCGAACGTGTTTTTCTCTCCATCCCTCTCTTTCCCTCTCTCTCTGTATCTCTTTCGTCTCTCTTTCATTTTGGATCGCATTGATAAGAGACAATCGAATGCAAAGACAGTTGACACACAAATACAATTAGTTAGCTATGTTGGGCATAATTAAAAGAGTTTTGATTAGTCGTTAAATGCAAGCAGGCCAGCAAGTTCGTTGTCTAAGTCATTTGTTTTAAATGAATTGAATTTCTAATTGAATTTCCCCCATTTCCATTTAAATTGGCCAAAAACCTCTGACTCTGACTCTAGTTTTACAAGTGGGTTAATGGTTATACCACTATCACCGCAAATCCATTAACTAGACAATTGTAAGGCCTATAACCAAATACCAAGTTCGTTGCCTAAGTCATTTCAAATGCGAATCGAATAATCGATGAAAATAAAACCATTAGTATTTGGAATCCCTTCACTTACAAACTGGAAAACATAACTTCTTACACATCTCAGGAATATTAAGTGGTATATTGGGAGGAGAAAATCAGACTAGTTAAGATGATTGATAGATGAGCTGATCAGAATCCGCTGCTTGAAGGCTACCGGCTCCCAAGGCGAGCGCGGCGGCTTGTTAACGTTCAATTAGTGAAATTGATAGACATATCTATGTAGGAACATCAACGGAAATCATAACAGAATCAAAAAAAAGCAGAATCCAAAAAAAAAAAAAAAAAAGAAGAAAAATCTAAATGTAAAACCCCAAATTACTTACATGTTAATTAAAATGTTTTGGGCTCTTTCGGATCTTTGATATGCTTCACTCGCATGGAAATTTGAGGCCTCCAGCTGAAGCGGTAACCGCAAGATTCGATTCCAACCACATGCCACACACAAACACACCACGCATATTTACCGTTCGTTTCTTCTGTTCTTATTCTATTCTATTCTTATAGTTCGGTCAATGGCTCATTATATTATTTGTGGGTTAGCAGGTGATACCAATGCTGAACAACAATGAAACTTTTACGAATCTTGCCCAAAAAATACGCTACCAGCCAGTGGCTTATTAAAAGCGTGTCGGTCGATGGAACGTCGAGGCCGCTTGGCAGCCTGTAATTAGCATAAATTCATTCATAGAACTAATTGCAAGTGGAAGTGAGTGTTCCCGTAATGAACCAAACTGCCAGCTGAGTTTACCGCACTTTTTTCCCTATTTTTTTTAAGGTTTTTTTGTCTTGTTTTTTGTTTTTCTTTTTCCTATGTTTTGTTTTTTTTTTGTGTTTTCAGTGCAGCTCTTAAAGCCTGTGATTAAGTTAACGGTACTCGTTGCTGTTATTTGGCTTTCATAATTTATGTGTGAGCGCAGCAGGCGGTGCACTTGTTTTGCATGCCACGCCGCTAGATGGCGCACTGAACGCACCCCCATAATTAATTATGTAACGAACGAGCGCAAGGCCCAACATAATCAAAAAATTCCAAGCAAAAATCTTTCTCACGCCACCCCCTTATTAACAGCTAAAGTTCTTCCTCTTTTCTTCATCTCTTTTTTGTTGCTGCCTGTTGCAAATAATGAGCAAAGATTATCTCACAGTGGTTTGAAACACCTGCCAAAGATCTTTTCTTCTTCTCATTTTGTTTCCACACACACATACACACACAATTGGCACTTAAATAAGTGCTGCCCATAAAGGTGAACACATTTCAAACTTAACAACATGAATTGTATACTATACGTGTTATGTTTTTATGGCCAAAAATGCGAAAAACAATTCAAACTGATCGTAATCGGAGCAAACTCTCAGCTCGCATTTCACTTTCACGCACTAGGGATTTGGCAAGTGATTGATGACAGACATTAAGTTTACAAGTGATTTAATGGATTCTCTTGCATAACGTGGAAATGGCAGGAAATCTTCTACTTGCCTTATTTTTTAAGGGACTACTTAAAGGGTTATTTATAGAGACATTAAACTCTTCTGGATATATTTTTTAAATGACTTAAAGGGTTTTAGAGTTATCTTTGTTCTTTTAAATAACTATAGTACAGACAGGTAGAATATTTATTGAAAACTTCGAGTTTTCCATGTTATTTATTTATTTAGATAAATTAGTCGACCAAAAAAAATATTTTGCATTTCAAATGAAAATAAAAAAATGTTTAAAAGTTAAAATTGAAATAATATCAAATTTTAGATATTATTTATATATCAAAAAGCAGTCAACAGAGAGAAAAAATAATTGATTAAATTTTAAGAACATTAACTCAATTTAAATGTAAAATTAAATTATGTTACAATAAATTTTATTTTATAACTGAAGAACTAAAAAAACTAAAAGTTTAAATATAAAACCTTAAAGATACAAAAAGTTATAAAATCTGTCGGTATTTAAAAAATAGTAGTTTCTCTAGCAGTTGTTGCAAATTGAATTGGTAATGGGGAAATTAAATAGAGCAAAGACAGAAAATTTTTGGTAGATCTTTTGTAAGGTGATAACTTAAAGGGTTTTTATGTACGCTGTGATGTGATAGCGGGTGAAAATGCTTGGCACTCAGCGTGATATCATTTCAAGTGCCTACACACATTATTCCAGATTCTTGTCTTCCCAGTATGCTGCTCTCATTGCAAGCTTAGAGAAAAAATATAAATCAAGGAGAAACAAAACAAATAAGATAACCTTTCCCAGGCGTCAACACATTTCACACATTCACAAAACATCAAGCGGCGGCGGCGGCCAAAACATTTTCATTTTATTGTTGTACAATAACAAGCACAACATTGCTTTTCCAACAGTTGCTTTAATTAAACTCTGTAAGACCTTACAAGCCAAGCAATTAATGCTTGCTCACAACGTGCAACATCTACCCAGAAACATAGAAAACAGTAACAGAGACACGACGACAGTGGTTGGGGGCAGAGATAGAGAAAAGAGAACTGAGACCAGAGACCAGGAACACAAAGTGCCGTTTCTCCAATCGTTGTCCGCCACATGCAGCGTCCCCATCTAATATGCAGCTAATAAAATGCAATAGAGGAATTACATAAATTACGCGTACTCGTAGTAACGTGGAATTAGTTAAACTCATTAACATTTCGCTAATTCTCTAATTCACCTCCCTCTCTCTCTCTCTCTCTATCTTTTCTAGGCAAAATGTTTCTACGCCGTTGCACTTTTCTGCTGTTGCTCTGCCTAATTGCGAGTGACGCCAACGCTGCGCGCAAAACAAAGCGTCCTGTCAAGCCCGCCAAGCAGACAATACCACGCACCAATGTGACTCCAGCGCCTGCGGCAATAGCTGCCACAACGGGTAGCAACAGCGGCACCACCAGCGAACAAATCGCCGACGTTGCACCATTGACCACCAGCAGCAGCAGCAACAACAACATTGAGTTGCCTAAACCCCTGGTGCCACAAATTGATGCACAGCCAGAGCCCAAGACAGACAAATCGCCGGAGACGGAAGAGGAATGCGATCCAGATATGATTGGATTTGAAATAATTACAGGGTAAGTCACAAAGTTACTTAAAATCCAAAAATTATCAAGCTTACGCTAAACCAAGAAACACTATTTATTGTATTTTATTTATTTTAATTATTTTACTTTAGTTTCCATTTAATTAATTTATTTATATATTTTATTTTATTTATTTATTTTAGTTAATTTTAATTTATTTTATTTTTATTTTTTTCTATACTTTATTTTCACAATTACTTAAATTTTAATAAGCTTTTGTTAGAGTCTCACAATTTTTGGCCAATTAGGCAAATTTGCATAGAATCAACCGGCTAACGGAATTGCAGTAGAGCAACCAACAATCGTGGCACATTGCTAACTGCCCACACAAAATGCAAATGTGTGTAGGCGTGTCATGTGGGCGAAACAAGGCTTGTCTAATCGTATAGTTTGTTTTTTTAATGCCAGACAACAAACACAAGGTGCCGCCGACAGCAGCTGCTTATGAGCTTTCCTCAACGGCAGCAAGTTCGTTGCCTAAGTCTTTTGTTTTGATGCTTACTCATAAGCCAGTTATGCTTATGCGGGGGCCCCCATGACGTTATTTTTTCGATTCACTTTCATTTTCCATTTTCGACGCGGCTTTAGCTATTGTTTACCCATCAATTTGGTTAGAAAAAGCTAATGAATTAATTAATTTAAATTGATAGTTTTAGTTCGAATTTCGGAAAAAATACATAGGAAACAACAGGAAATTGATTTAAATGGCGTTCTGGAATTAATGAATGCCTGTGAATGATATTAGCCGAGTTTTTTTACGAGTAAAATAGATGAGTTATCAGAAACTGGTTGAAAGATCTGATGACAGTCATGAGCTTTGACTACAGTTTAATATCAATTTGGTTTGGAGTTCTGACTCGTATAAAGAAATGGGGGTAAAAGTAAACTCAAATTGAATCTAATATTTACAGATAGTATTATTAATAGAAAGTTTTATATACCAATTACGCAATAAAGATAGCATTATTTGAAAGAATTATTCACGAATAAAGCGCAAGATTTAACAGTATTTAGATTTAAGTTTAGAAAATAATTACAATTTGAAATATAGTCAAAAAAAAAAGTAGCAATTAATCCATTCTCAGAATATTCCATACAAATAAAAATTATCTCAGTTTTTCGCATTAATCTAGGTTCCTTTTTTCGTGCTTATTTCTTTGTAAACTCTTAACTTTAACTTGCGATGAGTGAGTTATACTTTAAAAGATATTCTTTCTGTAAAAATAAAATATTGGAAATGTGAAGAAAGTAAACTTCTAATGGCAGTAATACTTATAGTACTACTTATCGAATAACTTATTCGAATTTTAAGAAATTTGTCAAAAACTACTGACGAATGTGATTTATGACGATAGTAAAAAATGTTGAAATTGGTTGCTCAATTTTTATAGATGAATCTGTTGTCTGTTTTTTACAGTTATGTGCTGTCGGCACCCTCCAAATTATTGGATACACTTGCTGGTACTCTGATGCTTACGGACTGCTTGGAGGCATGTCAGAGCAATGAATCCTGCAGTTCTGTCAACTATGAAACCGGCTTGTGTGTGCTGTTCAAGACGACCGCCGATAAATTGCCAGGTGAGTTAGAAAGTGTGAGAATTTCAGATGAAATGAAACTGTTTAATGTTGCTGCTGTTGTGGTTGCTGCTGCTGCTGCTGCTGTTGCTGTTGCAGCTGCCGTTTTGTGTGCCAAAGAAAGTTCAATAATTTAGTTGGCCACTCATTCATTCAATTACTGAGTTCTAGTTCATGGTGGCCATGGCGCATAAATCACCAGTGTCAGTGTTGAATGCGAAACACGCCTTTTGCTTTTACGCATGATTTGGCAGGCAGAGACAGAGCGACGACAACAACGACAACGACAACAACATCGACAACGACGGGGCTCCAAGTTGGTCTGGGCCCAGGCTAAACAAACTAGATTTTGCCTATTCTGCAAACTGGCTTTTGGCATTGCGGTAACGCATAATTTCAAGCCAGCCTTGTCGTTGCAACAGTTGCTGTTGCCGTTGTGGCAGCAACTGTTGCTGCCTTTTCTCAACGCCTGTTACTTTGTAGTGAAGGGGCGTGTGCGTAAAAAACGCATCGCACGCACAAAACACGCACTACACCGAGTACCGTTTTTGATACCCTGTTTTAATTTTATTTTGGTTTGGTTTTTTCAATTTGATTTCAATTTTTTTGCAGGTTCACTTTCGCGCTCACAGTTTCCGGTTTTCACGATCTACGCACAGAAATCGTGTTTGGGCGTACGTCCTTGCTCCAAGGCCTGGTGCGTTGATCGCGTTCAAGGTTACCGCCTCCCCGAACATGTCAAGTCTAGTCAGACGGTCTTGTCCCGTCGCGACTGCCTGGAACTCTGCTTGGGCGAAACGGAGTTTACATGCCGGTAAGTCAAGTGTTAACTTTAATTGAAGATGCTCAGCTGTTGTGCTTGTTTATTACGATTGCATAATACGCGTATCATGTATATTCAAGTTGATCCAGTTATGGAATGAGAAACCTGATATCCAAGTGTACAAAAGGCAGATGAACTGATTCCAGTTGCTGCTTCCATTTATGATACAAAGTGTGGCCGATGAAGCTGTCAAATTGATTTAGTTGCAACTCTGATCGAGATAATTGCTAGACATTTTATAAACTGGAAAGTTAGTCAACTGTATTCTACAAGATTCTAATAATGTTAGTGTTGACTTATTGTTATTGTTACATTTAAACTTGTCTTGAAATTCAGTGTGAAATAAAATTATCACAATATAAATTAGAATTTGGTATCTTTCGAAATTCATGTAAAGAATTTATAAATAATTAATAGTTAGTTTCTTTTGATTATTATTTTTAAATTAAAATTCACTTGTGGATTTTTATCAATAAATTCAAAAATGTCTCTTATTTTTTGATCCAAATCATATAACTTTTGAACTGATAATAATAGTTTCAATTTTTATTTAGAAATTTAAATTTTTTTAAAATAACAAATTTACAATAAAATATTAATTGAAAACAAAAGTTATATTATAATATTCAATTAAAGTTTGTTTATATTAAAATCATAAATATGAGTTAAACTAGATTCATTTTCATAAAATTCAAAATAAAATTCTAATTCCGTCAGAAAATAGTATATCTGAGATTTTTTCATTCAGCCCCATTATATTCTTCGGGCTTCATTTTTTAAATTGAATAATTTCCATGAGAAGTCGAATAAATATATTTTTTAAGTTATTTATTTTATTAATTTGTAATGTAATTTAGGGAACTGAGGCTGCTGATTTTGTCAGGAGAATATCCTTAAATATTTCCAAATAAAGAAATCTCTCAAATTTCAGAAAGACTTACATTTTTTTTTGTTTTTTGTCAACAACATTTCTTTAGATTTGTAGAACACAGTTAGTTTGTTGTAAAGGTTTCAAGTAATATAAGATAGTTGATAAATCTTCAACTGCTTTAAGCAGCTTCTCTATTCTTTGCACTGTACTTAATGCTATATATCTTTCAATTCTTTCTCTCTTCAATCTTTCCACCTTCAACCTCTTTCTGCTCTATCAATGCGAACTCCTCTGCCGCTCATAACTCTCACCTTGCGCAGTTCGGCCAATTTCTATCGCCACTCGGGACTCTGTGAGTTGTCGGACATGGATCGTATAACCCTCTCGGCTGGCAACAGCGTTGAGGCCTATGAGGGAGCTGATTATTTGGAGAACAATTGTGCCGAGGAGCCAAGCAAACTGTGTGAATTCAAGCGCATTTCGGGCAAGATTATGAAGACAGTGGATTCGGTTTATCAGGATATTACCACCATTGATGAATGCCGTGATCTTTGCCTGAACTCACCGTACAGGTAATGTCTTTGTATTAGGTAACTAAAGTTAAGTTCTCACGGAAGAGTTCTCCACAGATGTCACTCGTATGACTACAATGACACTGGCGACATGGTCTGTCGTCTGTCACATCACAGTCGCGCCACTTTGACGGATGTGAACGATCCCTATCTGGATGTGCCAGAGGCAGCCACCTACGAGTTATCCGCCTGCTACAATGTGTCGATTGAATGTCGTTCCGGTGAGATGATCACCAAGATTCGCACCTCCAAACTGTTTGACGGCAAGGTCTATGCCAAGGGAGCACCCAAATCATGTGCTGTGAATGTCAACAACTCACTGGAGTTTGATTTCCGCATGGGCTACAATGATCTCGAGTGTAATGTGCGCCAGAGTGCCTATGGTCGCTATATGAATGATATTGTTATACAGCATCATGATATGATTGTCACCTCATCCGATTTGGGACTCGCTGTCAGCTGTCAATATGATTTGACCAACAAAACAGTATTGAATGATGTTGATTTGGGTGTCACCGGTGAGATTGAATCGTCGCTTAGCGAAGAGATTACCATCGATTCACCGAATGTTATAATGAAGATCACGTCACGCGATGGCAGCGATATGAAGCGTATTGCCGAAGTCGGTGATCCGTTGGCATTGCGTTTTGAAATTGTCGAACAGAATAGTCCATATGAGATCTTTGTACGCGAATTAGTTGCCATGGATGGATCGGACAGTGCTGAGATTACATTGATCGATGCTAATGGTTGTCCCACCGATCAATACATCATGGGCACCATTCAGAAGCTATCGCACAATCGTAAAGTTCTACTTTCCCAGTTTGATGCCTTCAAGTTCCCATCGAGTGAGGTGGTTCAGTTCCGTGCATTGGTTACACCCTGCATTCCACGCTGTGAGCCCGTCATTTGTGATACCGAAGATGGCGCCAGCGGTGAGCAGAAATCTCTTGTCTCCTTTGGCCGCAGGAAGCGTTCAGTGCTCAATGGCACCGATGGTGGTAAGTGTGGCCAGCAGCTAGCAGCTGACTTCTTGGCTCATTACGTTACTAACTAGTTGTAAATTCACAGCCGAGTTCATGGTCAGCACACGCCAGCAGCGTCAGCGTCGAGATGTTAGCCCAACCCCAGCCGATGATAACATACTGCTCGTGCAGTCCATACAAATCACAGACAAGTTTGGCTTCCAGGCCGAGGATGGCAGCGATCTTGCCAGCATGAATGCTGCCGAGCCCCATGAAAAGGCCTACGCGGGCGTTGCTCAGGACAAGCTCACTTGTCTTAATGGCTATGGTAAGTTCCAGTTCCCTCTGTGAAAATGCCCAATCAAGAGCGCATCAAAGCAAGCTTCTAAATACAGTGTTGCCTGTTGCAAGTTGATCAAAAGAAAGTAGCTAACAATTTATCTAAACTGTTTAAAAAATGTGCAACCCTTTTTTTGAATAAGAAAAATTACGAGTTTTTATTTCCTATTCTCATATCACCAAATTTTCAAGAATTTTATAATTGGGAAGCTATATTTTGTAATATTCGTTTTCAATCTAGTGACAAAAATATAATTTAATGAATTAAAATGTATTATATTTCATACATTGATCTTGATACTTAAAAAACTTGCTGAGAACGAAAGGAAAAACTGTAGTTGACACAAGTACTCGTTGTACTTGATTCGTTATTTTCGAAATATTAACAATTTTTTGAATTCATTTAATCCCGAACTTTTTTCTGTGTAAAATTTCTGGATTAAAATATTGTAGTTTCTCAATTATTCTCTCATTGTTTGTCAGTAATACATTTTACAAAAATTATCTGAAATACTGTAAAATTCCTTTTAAAAATAACTAGATTTCTAGCTAATAGAATTTCTTGAAACTGTATGGCCCATTAATATATTTTTTAGAGTATACTGAACTTATCTAAAATACTGTGAAATATCTTTTTAAAAATAATATAATTTGTTTAAATTGTGTGGCTTTATCAATTTTAAAGTAGCGAGAAAATTACTCGTTTCAAACAAATTCGAGATTATTGAAATTTTGGCAATCTTTGGCATTAATTAAATCCCGAATCGTTTTTCTTGATTAATGTATTACAATACCTTAATTATTCTCTCATTTTTTGCCAGTAATATATGTTTCAGAAATGATTTGAAATACTTTCAAACTCTTTTTAGAAAAAACCCGATTTTTAGCTAATATAATTTCATTAAATTTAGTAGCCCAGTAATTTTTTTTTTCGGAGTATATTAAACTTATCTGGAATACTTTGATCCCGTTTTAAAAATAACCAGATTTTTAGCTAATAGCATTTCTTTAAATTGTGTGGCTTTCGCAATATAAAACTAGCTATAAAATAGCTAAAAATGACAGCACTGAGTACATATCCTACTGCTGCTGCTGCTGCTTCGGCTGCTGGCTGCTCCTCTAGCTGCTCCAACTGATTTGCATAGACAAGACAGAGAGAACGTTGTTGACGTCGTGCTGTTGCAGTCAGCGGGTGGCGGATGGCAGACAGAGGATGACGGTTGTAGGTTGGCGGCTTGAGGATTCAAATGCGTTCTGCAACTGCAACTGCAACAGCAACAGCAACAACAACAACGGCAACCCAGCTGTCCACTGGCAGTTGCAGTTGCAGTTGCGTCGTGAGCCAGCGGCTTGTTCTAGCCATTGTTTGGCTGCTCGCTAATTTTGATAATGAATCAATTTTTCATCATTGCCACTGACGATTGCATGAGAAATAAATTGGATTTTGGATTTTGGATTTACTAGATGTGATTGCTCTCTGGTCTCATGTCCAGAACGTGTTCCGCTCTGGCTGCCAACAAGTTATGAATGTTGAATGTTGAATGTTGGACGATGCTCACGACCAGGTCACTGGTTCAATGTGATGTGCCTCACCAGCTGTGTGTGTGTGTGTGTGTGTCTGCCCAGGATGAGTTCTTGCCGCTGCATTACTGCACGCCTCATATTTCGTGCGGCGCGAAAATAAAAAAAATAGAGTTTGCACAGTTAGTTGCAACTCCCCTCTCTCTCTCTTCCTGTTCCTATTCCTGTTGCATGTGTCATTGCTTTGTGGAGCAATTGCAATGCACGTTGGCCATGGTGCATTAAAGCAAATGCAGCGTTGAAGCGTTAAATTTACAGCTTGTTAGACGGCAGCAGGTCCAGTTGATGTTGCATTAGGTCCACTTGGTCCCAGTTGCAACCGCATTAATTTCTGTTGCAATTACTGCGCGCGCTGCACAGCAAAGCGAAGCGCGTCGAGCTCATTGGCCGCAATTAGAGCAACGGTTTTTCTCCTCAGTTTAAGCTCATTTGCCACACACATTGTGGATCGGGAGCGATTAATGCGTGTGGCATGTGGCAAGCGGCATGTGGCAATCAATCTAGCGGCCAGCTGCTGCTGCTCCCATCATACGCCATAATTTAACCAAATTTATTCGAATTATGCATTATTCATAACTTCATTTCAAGCTGAATTTCGTTCTAGCCAGAATAGAACCATAATTATTATTAAAGCCATCAGCTTAAACTGATCAATTTTCAAGACTGCAATTACAGTTTTTCCAAAATGCATTCAATCTACATTCTCAGCGTTCAACATTTTAATCAATTGGAAATTTAAAAAAAGTTGTTTTGGCAAATCACTTGAATGATATTCTAATTAAAAATAATATCATAATTTTCGTGAGCTTAAATGAAGCTGTAGTTTTTATAGCCGGATATTACTCAACATTATCGTTTTATGACTTTTTTCCAAATTGTTGTTCAAGTCATAAAATGCACTTTAATTTTGGATCTCAGAAATTTTCATCTTCCATCTTAAATCCAATAAATTTTTGTTGACTTTCTCGGGGAAAGGTTTTTAAAACCTCCTTACACCCTAACTATATAAAAAACTCATAAGTTTATTGAGTATCTTAACTTTCTTTAAGTGTTTTTCGTTTAATTATGATTAGTTTCTTTTACTATTAAAGGAACATCACTCAAGATGAAATGTTACTATCCTGGTTCGTGCATTAACTACAAGAATAAATCAAAAATTCATTATTTTTAATTACTTTCGTTAATTTTGGTCATAGTTAGTTTCGTTCACTCTTAAACGAGCTTTTTAATTTAAAATTTTTAATGAAGTGTTACTTTTATGTAACATTTTTCATTAGATGCGTTTGATGTTCCTCATCCTGATTAGTTTCTTCACTTTTAATTAAACACTTTTAAAACACTATGAACATTATTAAAAATAATATGGTATGCTCATGTCATGTTTCTTTCCATTCTTTTAATGTTCGTATTTTTAACGAGTTTTCTTCACTTTTAAATTAACAAGTCTTTATGAATATTTTTATATTTTGATATTTTGAGTACTTATTTAATGAATAACCAGAAAACCCAATGGATTTCAAATAAAAACGCAGAATTAAATGTGAGTGTAAAGCTTAGTTTGGTTACTAACTATATAATTAACGACGAAAGGCATTAGATGTTATAACTTTCCTTTATCGACCTTATTTCGGAATAGATTTATTTAGTTTTAAATGAACACTTTGCCCAGAATAAAACGATTTTTCTATAGTTTCAGTATTAACTTTAGAAATAAACAAACAAATAGTAGATTTAATTTCTTTAATTTAATGTTTTAATGCCTGAAAGGTTTCTGCCAATTTTAATTGATTAAATATTTCAGAATATAAATTTATTCATATATTTCATTACTTTACTTTTGCTTGACTATTAAATGTTATTTGAAATTACATTTTATTGGTATATTCTGAGTAGTAAATTTACAAATAACACAAAAAATAAATAACTTTCGTTAAATGTTCCTCGACCTGATTAGTTTCTTTCACTTTCCTACAAATAAAACGAGCATTTCGCATCATTTCTTCAATGACCAATTGGTTTTCCTCGCTTTCATCTGAGATGCACATGCACATCCGAATTGTGCACCAGTTCCCATAATGATATTTATCAAAAAAAAAAAAAATACAAAAAAATAGATATCGTGTGTTCATTGTTCTAAGTTGTTGTGAGTTTATTTTTGAAATTGTTTAACATTTGATTGCTTTTGTGGGCGCTTTACAGACTTTACGTTTATCGTAATTGTAATAATTTTGTTGTGTTGCTGTTGTTTTTATTGTTGTTGTTGTTGTCTACGCACAGAGTCGAGTCTGACTGACTGACAGACAGAGAGACAAACAGATAAAAGGCAAAGCAAGCACATAAATAAAAGCTCAAGTGCGTGCGCTTTGTTATTGAAACTCGTTAAAGTCATTGCCAACAAAACCACGACAACGATGACGACCACGACAACAACAAAGTTGTTTTCTCGTTGTTGTTGTTGTTGTGGTTGTTGTTGCTTGGGTTTGTTTTGGTTGTTGTTTTTTGTTTGTTGGCGCTTACTTTTTATGGGCATTTGATGTACAACAACAGTACAACAACATGCATATGGAGTACGCTATAATCTGTGATAGTCATCAGGTAACGTTGCTCTTAAATTCTGATTTCGTGAACTGGACAACGACAACAACAATAACAACAACAACGACAACGCATGCGAGTCTTCACTTTGTGCACTTTGGCGGCACTTTCACCCGATTTCTACCATTGGCATTGGCATTTCAAATTTCCTCTGTCCATTGATCCCATCCCATCCCGTCTCGGTCTCGGTCTGAGCAATCTTCTATCTCCGGTCTACGGTCTACGGTTTTCGAGTTTCGGCCTCGACATGCGACTTATTTATGTATGTTGCACTTTTGAGAACCAAGTGTAACAGCATTAAAAGTGAAGCCTGGCAATGGCAATGGACAAAGTCGAAATATGCAACTCATGCACTAAATTGTCGCTGTTTTATTTCTCATTGTTTTTGTTTATCTTGAACTTGTTGCTGTCAAACTTGGTCACTTGGTCGTTGTTCGCTCGTTGTTCGTTCGTTGTTCGCTGCTTGTTGTTCGGTCGTTGGTTTCGTTTCCCTGGTTTGCCTCAAGCATTATATGGCCTAAAACTGGGTCAAGTGCCGTCCACTTTTGTTTTCTTTGATAACTAAGTCGATTCGACGCTTCCTAGTTCCTCATTATCTCTCTTTCGCTCTTGCTTCTTTATGTACGTTTTCCTGTTTTGATAAGCATATTGTTAATCCAACTTTTCTACACCGAAAAAAAGAGCAATATTCATCTTTTTTCTTAAAATAAGACCATTTTAAGCACAAATTAATAATACTAAGGGTATTAATCTAAAAAATCGCAGTTCCTAATATAAGAATAGAAATCTTAAATTGTTAGGAAAATATAAATATGTCATATTATATGTGAAATCAATTGTTTGAAAATAATCGAGGGTTCGAAACTCCCACTAATGAAAAACATATTAAGGAAATATTTAAAAAAAATACTAAACAAAAATAAAATGTAAAAAGTAAATGTAAAAAAAATTGTGCATTTAAAAGAGTTAGATTTTAAATTTATATTTTTTTTATGTATATTTCTTACATTTTTTTAAAAAAGTCAAATTTTTAATTTTTGTTTATATTTATTATTTACATTTTTTTTGTCTTGAAAATACAAGATTTTCTGATCCTATTAATAAGAACTTGGTCTTATTTGAAATGTTACTGTTTAGACTAAAATTCTTAGTTCCGAGACCAAAATCTTCATTTTACAACCGTTTTTTATCAGTGTACTATAATTTTCTCTCTTTCTTTCGTTCATTTCAGGTCTCATCTTTGCCGGCTCACTATTTCTGCTTGCCCAGCTGAGCATCTTTGGCATTTGGAAGACTGTGCAGCGTCGCACGCGTAAAGAGCGTTATCTTTATCAGCAGGAGCCCACGCCCACAATTACATACGGTGCGCCCACAATTCTATATGGACCACCTCCATCGACAGCCTCGGGTGCGTCGCATGTGAGCAGCGCCAAGGATACGCTGAACAAACTCTACGATAGCGGCATCAATGGACGCTATGGGCAACAATACTAGATGTGGATGCCAGGGATAGCTCTCACAATTAGCTGGGAATAATCGCAATATGCCTCGAAAGCTTCAAAAGATTCGATGAGACTTGAAATACTTAGCACATATTCGCCAAGCAGCGATCCATGAAAATCATTTGAAATTTTTAGTTTAATTTTACGTAAAATCTTAGTCCTAAGCATAATTAAGATTTAATTTTATCAATTACGAGATTTTCTTTAATGAAAAACCATTCAAATGCGCGCTTTTAAATGCACTGGAAAATCACACAGCATTTTCCAGCATTTTAAAACTGCGCATTGCATAGACAAACTGAGAATTTAGCAAATGAAAATTCATCAAAACAATTTTAGCAAATTTTAAGTTTTTAGCAAAATTTTTTTCTCTCTCCTTTAGCAAAAAAAAATTAGGCTAATTTTGTGTGTAGTGAATATATTTATCTCTTGGATGCGAGTATCTAAAATCTAAGTCTAAAACTGAAGCAAATGATGTGCATTTATAACTTTTATCTATTTTATTTATTTATTTATTTATGCTTCGAGCTGCTTTATTAATAGACGCTGCCAAAAACCCTTTCTGCAGATTTGCCAAATAATTTTGTATCAAAATGTTTGTGTCAAATTCAATTGCATTCGGTTGCGTCTTCAAAATTCTCGAATCAACTATTTATTTAACGTACTTACTTACTATTATTGTCTAACTATTTATTGCTAATACAATACATATTTATTGCTTATTTATTGCCGAACCGCAGAGAGGTGCTAAGTTTTAGGTGCTTAGTAAGGGGGCTAAACATGCAACATCAGCATAGAAGGCTAACATTTAAGTTCTTAGATTATACGAGACAATGCATTCATATATGAATCTATTTTTTCTAAACAAATTGTACTGATTAAGTAAAGCAATAAACTCTACGCATAATAAACTCTATAAACAATATAAAAATAAATTATTTGTGTTTTATTACCCGACAATGGGATTGGAAATGTAAGAAAAATATCAATTTTTTTGCAGACTTTTGTAAGCAGTCAATTTATTTTAAGGGGTTCCCAAACCTATTCACCAAAATCGGAGGTCAACAATAAAATCTATTTGAATTTATTCATCAGATCAAGCTTATGCTCTGATATATTTTGGACTCAAGTTTCACAGCAATAATGAATTGTCATTCTGATTTCAAGCCTGTCCATTTCTCAAAATATTTACGCGTTGAATGCTTGAATTTATTTGCAATCTAAGCAAATAACACAGCATTATTCAAGTTTTTAGGAAACTTGCCTGTCCATTTTAGGGGTTAATTCAAAAATATTTAAAAATATTCCAGCAGTTTAATATTTTTTATACTTTATAAAATCAACATAAAATTTAAATTACGCAATGAAAAAAAGGATATCATTTTGAATAGAGTAAATGTTGTTAAGAAAGTACATAAAGTCGTAATAATATTATACGCTAAAACATTAAAAAAGAAAGAAATATCAATCAAGAAAAAGCTAATGCTATTTTTTCTAAAATGCAAAATTTCTGTTAGTTTTGGGTACAATTCGGCGATTTTATTTAATAATAGGATAAGAATCTTGAAATTTTAAGAAATCTTGACATAAACAAGGGGCTAATTAATCAAGTTAAAATAGTTTTAATTAATATCGATATATTGGTATTTCATTCGCATCATAATTAGATATTCACATAAAATCTTCTTTTGACTGTTAAGGAAGTGCATAATGCATAAAATCGTTAATATCGTAAAATATTAAAATTAAAATTAAATTAATTAATTACAATTTCAGTCGAGAAAAATGTTTGAACTATTTTTTCTGATATGTACAATTTCTCTTACTATTAGGTCCAAAATCATCGATTTTATTTGATAATTAATAATTAATCAAGTTAAAATAGTTTATATTAATAATGATATATTGTTATTTAATTCACACCATATTTAGATGTTCACTTAAAAGCTGAACTCTAAACATGAATTCATTAAAATTCAAACACGCTTCTTGAGTCGATAAATAATGTTGTTCAATAAATTTGTAAATTTGTAAGTAATTACAGCTGACACGTCTTGAGACATGTTGTAATACATCTGTTGTCAGATATTGATGGATTGACAGAGTGTCGACAGTAGCGACCTTTAGCTCATTAGCAACTATTGTTTGTCAAGCTGTTAAGCTTGATGTATGACAAAGTACGTTCGCAGGTTAAGTGAAATGCTAAAACTGGCAACAAATTATAATAATTTCACGGTCTTGTGAGCATTCAGGCACACTTTATGCTTAAGTAAAAGAATTGCCATATCAGAAATACACCTGTGTGTGTTTCTGCGGGTTTTCTGGCTGCTGGACAGAAGTGTTAATCAAATTAAGAGGCATAGCAACAAGTTAACCGAGGCGTTTTACGATCTCTTTAACGCTTCAGCTACGCACGCCATTAAAAACTCAACTCTCAAGAACTGTTCACAAATTCAGACTAGTATCAGAATCACTTAAAAAAAGAAACTGAGGCGGCGGCATCCATTAATCATGCGAAAAAGAGGATCAATGGACGCGTGCCGTTGCCTCAATTGAATGAAGACATCTCACTTGAAAGACCAAAGACCAGAGAGGTCTGTGAGATGAGAGGTCTCAGACCTGAGACCTGAAACCGTGTCCAATCCAGGTGCGAAGACGCATGTGCGTCGTGCGTTGCCTTGAATAAAATGCCTCTATTAAAAAAGCATCAGGCGGCGTTGACAATTTTTATGGGCGAGTCCAGTGCGTATTTGGTGTGGAACCAGCTTGGTGGTACCTCGTATTGGCCAACTCTACACTGACAAAAAAATATCATCTTCTAAAACCAAGAACAATCATCTTGCCTATTTTGTTCTTAAAATAATACCATTTTAAAGCCAAATTACTAGTACTCAGAGTACAATTCTAAAAAATCACAGCTCTTAATATAAGAATAAAAATCTTAAACTTTTCAGAAATCAATTTGTTTTAAATAAACGAGGATTAGAATCTCCCACTCTTTCCAAGGAAAAACCAATTAAAGGAAAAATTATAAAAATACAAAGCGCAAAAAATGTACCGCTGTACCGAAACCCATAAACCGAAACTCTTTGAACCGAAATAACCGTTTAGTAACCGATTCATTTACTAGGGGTAAGTTCGGTTCTGGCCGTCGCAGCTACTGAGCAACTTTGATGTATTTGAACTGCCATTACTTTGTCAAAAGTCAATCAATTTCCATGTGCAATATAAATTTGAGCGTGATTTTACCTCTTAATTCGTTCTGCATTTAAATTTTGTTCATTTTCAAAATTTTGAAAATTTCGAACTTTTTTGAAAAATACAAAGGGGTTAGTATGTAAATTTTCGAAATTTTCGAAAAATTTTGAATTTTCAAAATGAACAAAATTTAAATGCAGAACGAATTTAGAGGAAAAATTATGATCAAATTTACATTGCTGATGAAAATTGACTGACTTTTGACAAAGTTATGGCCAATTTAACTTTAATTAAAATTTGTATTTCTTAAGTTAATAATTTGTAAACTAATTCGGTGGAGCTTTGATTTGCTTTTGTCAATAAATAAAATTAAAAAAAAATGTTCTCGAAGCATTTCATAGATCATTCTTAATATTGAGACCAAAATCTTGATTTTAGACTCTGTTTTTTTATCAGTGTAGGATAGAGATACAGATGAGCGCCCCATGTGGCTGCACGATGTTGGCCAAGTGTGGGCATTAGCGTTGACAGCTATGCAAATAACTGGCCATTAAGTCTTTGTCATTTAGCAATGTCTTTTAATTAACGCTATGGTCTGTGGTCTGAAACTGAGACTGAGGCTGACACTCTGCAAATGTGAGCAGGATTAGCTTTCTAAATAAATACAATAGCCTGGCTAGAAACTTGAGTAACACCCACACTTCTTGACACTCTGACCGGCCATTGACAAACGTTTTTTGCTCGCATTTGGCCCACATCGCTGCATATAAAGCTCGCATTGAACACCCTCACGCTTTATGGCCATTTGCATTTGCATTTAAATGCTTTTGGCAGAGCTGATTTTCTTCGAGCGCTTCCTAAGCATCCGACTGTGTTTTGTTTTTTTTTTTTCTTTTTCTTAGCCATGTTGGCTGCATCACGATTTCTGGCTTGTCTTGGCCTGGCTTAGCCTACGACTGGGCCGCCTGTTGCTTTCTTGATTTTTCTCAGCTTGTGTTTGTTTACAGCTGCTCGCATTGATTGAAAAATTATGCACTTGCCATGACGATGGGCAATGCCAAATGCCAAACGCCAAACGCTTAAAAGCGACCAGAGACTAGAGAAATCACCACAAACGGCACACCGAACCTTATATGCCTAATCTGGCATAGATACATATAACAGCTGCACAATTATCGACAGTAGGAACAAACTTTCGTGTCGATAGTTCTTGTTGGCATTATTAAAAGTATTGCAATACTATCGGTAAAATACGAAGTATACCGTCTAGCAGAGAAAATTATGGATGGTCGCAATATCCCTTGGTTTTATTATAGTAGCTTAATTATCGATATTGCCCGAATTCCTAGAACTCAGTAGATATTTTTTAAGAATAATTAATATTTACTATTATTACACTACCGGGAAACTATATTGTCTTATATTACCCATCACGCATTTAAGAGTTGTTCAGCTATCGATAGTAATCCCATGCAATGGCCGATAGTAATATGTTACTATCGTAAAAGAATAATATGTTGTATAGGGTATCATCATTGACTGATTAGCGTTATTTAACTATTACTCCTATATTAATTATAAACTTTAATCGATGAATTTACTTCCATTCGATGGCTTCGATTATAACCTTTATAATGTATCTCATTAATAAATTATTATAACTGTGATGAGACTTTATTTATAAATAAACAATAATATTTAATTACCAATCAGCTTTCTGTTACTATTTAATTTAGGAGTTGAGAATAAGTAGAGATTAATTGATTATAATCTATAATAGAAAAAAATTACTCCCATTTGATGATAATAATAATCGATAATAACCTTTAAAATGTATCTCACTAATAAATTATTATATCCTTGATTAAACTTTATTTATAAATTAATATAGTAATTAAATTGAAAAGGGTTATACTAAGAAAATATAAATAGTTACAATTATATCTAATTACCAATCAGTTTGCTGTTACTATTTAATTCAAAAATAAATAGACATCAAGGAATGCTTAACAAACTGTCTGACATTGATGTTGGACCATTTCGGAAGCAGAGTATAGCATAGTTGATAATAGCTGGAATTTTAGCACTTCAAACGAAAAACGTTTTCCATTTTGGCAACCTGAAAGCGAGGACGGGCCTGCTTACTTTTCTTTTCGCCAGCTTGTCCTGCTCATTAGCAATCCAGGCAGCGGTGTCTTTGCCATTGGCCAAATAGCAAAAAAAACAAAAAAAAAACTACGGCGACAGCTGTTAGGCAGTTTTCACCTAATTAAGCAAACAAACGTGTGGGAAATCGACAACCCCTACGTATTCGTACCCCTCTCTTTCACCTCTCCTCCTGCTATTAACTTTCGCCCAGTTGGCAATAGAGATTGGAGTTGAAGCTGAAGTTGAAGCTGAAGCTGAGGTTGCAGTTGAGGCTGAGGTTGGGGCTGGGCCAAACTAATTGCCTCGAACATGGGGTTTAAATAGCAGAAGGAATGCACCCAAAACATTTGTCTCTAATTGCAGCATTGCCCAATTGGGCAGGCCAAATTAAATTAAATGCAGCCCCAGACCAACAACAACCACAACAACAACGCGCAATGCGCAACGGCAACCGGCAAACTGGCAACGGCAGCCGCATCTACAACAACAACAAAAATTGTAGTGGAGTTACTCGACTTATAGAGACCCAGTACCCGCATCTACATATACAAATTGAATCATAGTAAATTTAAAAAAAAAATTGTTTTAAAACAAATAGAGGTACAACAAAATATTTTAAAATTAAAGCGAAACAACCCATTCTGGATTCAAATTCGGATCGCCTGGATCGCAGACATTAGTAAGTACACTGAAAAAAAAGACCAACTTCTAAAATGAAGAACATTCATCTTAAATATTTTGTACTTAAAGTAAGACAATTTTAAGACCAAATTAATAAAACGAAGAATATTAATCCAAAAATTTGCAGTTCTTAATAAAAGAATTAAAAATCTTAAATTGATAAAAAAAGATATAAATATGTCTTATTTAATATGAACCGTGTCACCGTGGCTCTCTGGTTAGAGTTTGGTAACAAGTCGAGGAATCGAAACCCGCTCTAGCCAAGGAAAAAACATATAATCGGAATATTTATAAAAGAAAAAAATCCAAAAAATAGTATAAATATCAAAAAAAAATAAATAAGTTTAAAACACCTGTCTTATTTTTTTATTTTTGGTTTGAGAATTTAAGACTGTTTGTTATTTGAAATTTTCTTAAAATCAAGATGAGTTTTCTAAATTTAAGATTTTTATGTTCTCGACACATTTTTTAGACCAAAATTCTTAGTTCTGACACCAAAATCTTGATTTTATAACATTTTTTTTGTCAGTGTATACGTCTGCAAAATAGCACATATTCCCTCTGCCAAATATCAAGACCGTAGCTTTTAATTTGATCTAGTTATTTGATTTAACATGTAACAAACTTGATCTACATACAAAACGAAGAAGTATTGTCACCAAATTTTGATAACTTAAACTCTTATAGTCCCTGAAATAATTTTATTAATGTGACCAAACATTCTCACACACCTATAAGCCTTTTTTAGGCTTACGTAGTAATGGGCCAACAACGAGGCACTACAACAATTTGTTGCAAAAATACAAATTGGAACATTTGTAGAAGCGTTGCGCAGTCGCCGTCGCAGTTGCTGTGAGAATTTATGGCCCTGCCGGGGTCACTGCCTAGTGGGATAACATCTGTTGACGCGTCGTGCGCCGCAATGCGCATGCAAGGCGCTTTTGGCCAAAAGGACATTGACCAGGCAGGCAGGGCAAGTCCATAGCCAGACAAGACCAGACCAGAGCTAGCCAGACAACGAAGTAGACTTTGGGACAGACAAAACCGTTGCAGAGCACAGTTGAAAAACCATTAGAAATGCTTCAGTTAGCGAATGCTTCGTGGTATTGGCCAATGAGACAAAGCGACGCGTCGGCCACAAAACGGTCTCAAAATTCCGTTGTGAGAAGATTAAAACCGCGTCTGCAATTGTTGAGCTCTTAATTTACAGGATAGATATATGTGGGAATGCCCTTACCCAGAACATTACAATATATAACATCTAGATGGGGTCTATTTATAACGGCATAATAAAGCTGTACAGCCAGCGGAATAATTTGAAATTTGTGTTGCATAAAATGCACTACAAGCAAATACCCTGTGTCTACCTTAAGGCAATCAAATTACATAAAAATTGAATTAATATTTATTATTTTATTTGGAAAAAATTAAGCACTTAATTACCTAATCTAACGTATACTTCGAATTTATAATACTTCTTAGTATTTATCGTTAAAAACAATCTTTTAAAAATGTAGAATAAATTAAGTCTAACAATCAATAAAACGGAAGATAGGGAAAATTGTGATTGAAGAATAAAATCTCTTGTATTTCAAAAACAAAAAAAATTTGCATTTGAAAAAAGCTGTGAAAATATAAAATAGATTTAAGATTGTTGGAAGGCAAGAACTATTATTAAAAATACTTCAAAAATATGTTTAATTTAAATCTATATCTTAAAATCTATATCTAAAATAAAATCTGAATATTATTTTATCTTAAGATTTTACGGAATCTCGGATTGGCAGACACAGGGATGAATAAAAAATTTTATTTAAGAATTTACTCGTATCAAAAATATTAATATACCTCTCATTGCAACTTACATCGTTAAATTTGTATAACCTAAGCATACCACTTTTTTACTAATTTTCCCTGGGTATCGGCTGTAAAAAATGGCATTTCCGAGAGCTTACTGTACCGCAGATCTTCTTGAATATCTCGAACTACAGTTTGTCTTAACGGTTTATGATTAATTGATGCATTTCTTAAGGCTGTTGATTGGATATTTAGTTATTGAAACGGAATGGAATGGAATGGAAGATGCAACCCTGGGCTGAGTTACGAGTACTTCCGTTGCTCCGATCTGGCAAACAATTGGCAACTGTGCGAATTTCTGATACACCAAATGCGGCTGCGTATTCAATTTGGCCAATATGCTTGGCCGAGGCTGAGGGCGTGCGTGAAAATTGACTTGGGTGCACAAGGAAGGCCGCTGGCATTTCTCTCTCACGAAGCAACCATGGATGCTGTGTACGATTGGCAAAGGTTGGGTCCAAACCCAGGCCCAGGGCCAGGTCTAGGCCGAGGTCTCGGTCTCGGTCTCGGTCTTGGGTTCGGTCTCGGTCTCGGGTTCAGGACAACAATCGCAGTAAGTGATTACGTAACCAGTGCATTGTTCTTTTTGGGCTGCGTTTTTTATTTCATTGAACAACGCAATGGAGTGAAGAGACTGCTTCGTCTTTGGCCAGGCTTATCAGAATCAAACGGCGCGAGGAAGCTGCTGCAGTCAGGTAAAAAAATAATTTATTCACAGCCATTATGCGCTGCGAATTTATGCCACTTCCTGGTGGAACAACTACAAATAGCCATTTAAAATGCGATAAAAATAGCGCCAACGGGCTCAACTAAAAACAAAACAAAAACAAAAACTAAGCTAAAAAACGAAGATGCTGCACAATGCACACAGCACACACTAAACTGGGGCGTGGCCAAAGAGGGCGTTTTGGCCGGCCAGCCGGCGTTTTGCCACAATGACTGCCAAGCATGAAACCGTAAAATGGTTTTTCAATAAACAGACCGCAGAAGAGCAAGAAAGAGAGTGAGAGAATTAACCCCTTATGTGTCAATTCCTTAAAATTTCATAAAATATATTCTTTTAAGCAGGTATTAAAACCTTAACCGAAACCGTAACCTTCAGCCGATGATAACCGATTGAAATTTGTAACCGTAACTGAAACCCTAACCGAAACTCTTTGAAGCGAAATAACCGTTTAGTAACCGATTCATTTATAAGAGCTAATTTCGGTTCTGGTCGTCGCAGCTACTGAGCAACTTTGATAACTTTGAACTGTCATAACTTTGTCAAAATTTAATCAATTTCCATGCGCAATGTAAATTTGATCATAATTATACCTCTAAATTCGTTCTGCATTTAAATTTTGTTAATTTTAGAAATTCGAAATTTTTCGAAAATTTTGGAAATTTTACAGTGTTACCCCTTACCGTTTTTCGAAAAATTTCAAAAATTTCGAATTTTTAAAATGAACAAAATTTAAATGCAGAACGAATTAAGAGGTATAATTATGATCAAATTTACATTGCTCATGAAAATTTATTGACTTTTGACAAAGTTATGGCAGTCCAAAGTTATTAAAAATCTGTAAAATCAAAATAGTTGAAATTTTCAAACCAAATTGGACAAATTTATATGTGATCAAATATAATAAAATAGACATTACGCTAAACTATTTCAGTAACCAAATAACATTATTTTCCAGGCTAAAAAGAGCTTAAGTCTTTTTTCATGTAAAACAATGAATAACGCTTCTTATTTTGGTCAACCGAAAACGTTAATTTATTTGTATTTTTTGTGAACCGAAACCATACCGGTATTTTTAAACCGAAACTTACAAAAAATCGATAACCATTACGAAACCTATACTCCAAGATTTTGCATAACCAATAACCGAAAACCTTAAATCGAGCATAGCCGAAACCGTAACTGAAACCGATATTCGTTCCGGTTTAATTCCCTGCTAAATATTATTTTTGCCGACTCCTTTTAGTCGTGTGTAAATTAATAAATATAAAATAAACTAACCTACGAATATTAACGAAATAGGGTTTGATAAAAACTTAAAGGTTATTTAGAAATAATATAAAATTTTTAATTCTATCTATATACATATATAAAATTCTTTGTCCTGACTGACTGAGTCACTGACTGACTGACAGTTTATAATAAAATTTTAATAAAATTCATTTGACCAGCTCTAAGACAATTTTAAATGTACTTGGAAAAAAGGTCCTAATGTAGAGAACATTTATTATGTACCTGATTTATATTTGGTGAAAAATTTTAGTAAAATTCGTTAGACCAGCTTCAGACCAGATCAACAAACTTAAAATCCTAATTTATAAATTAAAATGTGATTACAAGTGCAACTCAAGGGATAATTAAGCACTATGTTCTTGTAATGCCAGATTATTTACTAAAAAATAAATAAATTTATATTTGTATTTGTATTTAAGCACGCTGAAAAATGATATTACAGATATGTCACATGGGTGCACAAAGGGTTAAGCCAGAACCTGAGTTGCAGTCCTGACTTTGAGTTTGAGACGAAGCCGGCGAAACAATGCGACAAATATTTGAATATGTTAATTAGTTTAGCAATGTTGCAAGCGTTTTGCCTTTTGCCGTTGCCGTTGTTGTTGTTGTTGTTGCCGTTGTTGCTTGGGCACGATCAGTTTCTATCGCCGGACGTGCATCGGGGCAGTCTAATTTCATGTGTTGCCATCTTGTTAGGACAGTTAGAAGCAGTTAGTAGTGCAGGCAAAAGCGTTTTGCATCTTCGCACCACAAGACTAACGAGCTGCATGCAACATGCCGCATGCTGCATGCCGCATCGACTCTACAAGTGCAATGCGATTCATATTTACGAGTATGCCACAATCTATCGAATATACATATATACGTATACGTATTAAACACGTACATATATTTATGATTGGTATGCAGGTTGCTTGCATCTTGTCTCCTGTTGCTGCTGTTGCTGCTGTTGTTGTTGTCCGTTTTGTCATAGCCAGCGGCCAGCGGACCACACACATACAATGAGAGCCATGGCCAATAAAGCTGCCAATGAGCCTGACTAAAAACAACTGACAACTGACAGCCAAGCAGCCTTATAAAGTCACAGGCCAACTGAGCCAAAGAGCCAATCGGCTCTGCATTTTCCCCATTTGCACGCAAAGTTTAAGCCAAAAGAGCGAGATGCCAAATATATATTTGTGTGTGTGTGTGTGTGTGTCCTACTCTATGTTTATACGATGCTCATTTATTTATTTATTTGTTTATTTATACACGACTAAAAGCAGTCAGCAGGAAGAAAATTAAGTGTTAAAAAATTTACAAAAAATTATATTAAGAATTAACAATTAAGTCAATATTAAATTTAAATTAAAAACTGAATCAAAAAATAGGCTAAGGGTATAAAACATTTGTTGCAAGGATTGGGGTAAAGCCAATCAGATGAATATATAAATTTTAAATAATTTAAAAGAAAGAAGAAAACAAAACACGATAGATCTCTGATCCTATGTGCGAGGATTTATCACAGTAAACAGCAAAATATCTGTTTTTTAGTGGAGAAAAAGTAGAAAAATTCTGGATTTTCCAACAACCAAAAATCTTCTAAAAAAAATTTAACTTTTTTAAAATATTCAAAAAATTCTATATATTTTCGAATTTTATTTTGAATTCTAAAGTTCAAGTCATATAAGAAATCTACATACCAAATTTTGTGCTTCTAGCTCTTACAATCTCTGAGATCTGTGGGTTCATGTAAACAGACAGTCTTGGGTAAAACGAATTGGCTGTTGATGGTGATCAAGAATATACATACATATGTATACACTTATACACAAACTTATACGCTTTCCAGTTTTCTACCTAATAAAGTTTCTTCCAAAAATTTGGAAGTAGGTTAAAAGGCAACTCGGATTGTATGTCGAATAAACAGACCAAATTAAAAATTCATAAACTCTAGTGCAACAAAATATAATGTTTTTCATAGCAAACAAGAATTTTGTTGAATACAATAAAAATAATTAGTCACCCAAATTTAATGTTGCGAATTACTGAGGATGTTAAAGTAGCCTTAGAATAAACGTTTTTATAAAATAGCCAGATTTTCTTTAAAATATTGCTTCAAAATTTCTAGCTTTTGCAGTGGCTATTGCTATATAAAATAGTTAAAAAGGCAACACCGATTGTGTGTGGTATAAACAGGGCGTCAATCTTGATTTATCAAAATAAAGAATTCATCAACTTTCGTGCAAATATTTTTCGTAGATAAAATAATTTTGTAGCACACAATTAAAATATTTAGTCAGCATTAATTTAATGTTGCCCCTTAACTATTAATGCTGTTAAACAGCATTTAAATTTTCTTAAGTATTTACATAAGTTCCCTTAGAATAAATGATTTAATTAAATATTTTCCAGCATTTCTTCCCAATTTCTAACTAAAAAATAGTTAAAAAGTCAACACTGATTGTGTGTCGTATAAACAGGGCATCAACTTTGGGTTATCAAAATAAAGAATTCATGAAAAGCGTCGCATAAACGCGGTATGCACTTGTATGTGTGTGTATGTGTTTGTGAATCGCTTACCTTGCGTGATGTTGCTGTAGGTGTTGCCCGGTCAGCAGCTGATGGCTTTGACAGCTACTAAATTCTAAATTCGACTTTAAGCGCGCACTCGCGACTCGACGCACGTTCCTTGTCCAATTTTGGGCAGCAAGCGGCGCTTATCGTTTGCCCATAAATTTACTTTTACCAGCTTCATCTTCTTCCTCTTCTTCTTCCACTTCCTCCTTTCGTCTTCATCAACGACTTTGGGTGTTGCCAAATATTGCCAAGTTGGAGGTCCTAGGCCAATAACTTGCCATGACACGCAATGAAGTTGTTTGTTTGCCTTTTGCCTGTTTTTTCTTTGTTGCTGCTCTCGGAATTTTTTTTCGCTTTGGTATAAAAATGCAATTAACGGCACTTGTTGCATTGCCTTGAAAATTGTTGCCGTTGTTGTTGCTGTTGTTATGTTTGCTGTTTTTTAGCTTGTTGCTTTGCCCGCGACACGACCCGACCGAACACGATACGACAAACACACACAAACATACACAGAAATTGTAAATCGTTGTAATTGACAATTTTTGCTATAAATTTGCACTTGCACTTGAAAGAATTTAAATTGCGCACTGCGAAAAAAAAGAGCGTGAAAAAGTTGGGTTTGAGCATTTGCTAAAGTACACTGTTGCCAACTACATGATTGCAGCGTTGCCATGCTAGTGCAAACAGAACCAACGATTAAAAGAACTACAAAAGCCGGCGCACAATTTAAATGTGAACTTATTCTTAGTTCATTTGATACAAAATTTAATAAAAATGTTTAATTAGTTAAAGTTAAGGTGATCATATTTATGAAGATTTGACTTTCACCACCCCTCGCGGGAAAAGTTATATAATATAATTCTAAAAAAAATATCGAAAATTCGACGAAATTCTAACAAAAATTCTGCAAAACTTTTCATAATTCTAGCTTCAATATTAAGAAAAATACACTGTTTGGAAAATTACCTGAAAATTGCCATACGTAAATTTTTTTCTTGGTGGCAACACTGATTAAAGAACATCTTTTTCCTTAAAAAAGTTGGCAGCACTGCTCACTTTAGTGAACTATCGCTCAATTCAAATGTTAGCTAATTTGTCAGCCCTCACGGAAAGAAGTTGCAAATTTAAAATTTTTTAAATACCAAAAATTGACAAAATTCTGATCAAATTCATAAATCTATACTATATTTCAATGTATACTTTTAATAAAGGTTGCCAGACGTTAATTTTTTTCTGGGTGGCAGCCCTGGCTATGAGCAACCAAACAGTAATGTGTATTAAGTGAAAGTGAAACCTGCGCCATAGAAGAATAAAGAATACCCGTCTAAATTGTTCAGGTTTTAAGAATTAAACAGCTTCAAGCATAAATAAATTTGCATAGCAAAGCGGCAGTTGAAATCAAATAGCAAAATGTGTGGTGGTTTTACCTGCTCGAAGAATGCGCTAATTGCGCTCAACATTTTGTATGTGGTAAGCAACAACAACAAAAACAACAACAACAAGATGAAAATTGAGTTGGCGAACAGCAGCAAAAAGAAAATGAATAATTTTAAATTTGTTAATTTGTTTATGAGTTTATTTATAGTGTGTTATTGTTTATGTATGTATGTATTTTTCAGATGATTGGTTTCTTGCTGATTGGCGTCGGTGTCTATGCAAGGGCAGCATCTGTTGTGACGAATCTGCCAATTGTTGGTGGCATCTTGGCCTGCGGTGTGATACTCATCTGCATTTCCATGCTGGGCCTTGCTGGTGCCGTCAAGCATCATCAAGTGATGCTCTTCTTTGTATCCTTTTTACACACACAACAACAAGTGCAGTACAATACACAACAACTACAAAGCACGAGACTCTTTAGTTTTCTGCCGCAACTGAAGGTCAACGCATGTCGATGACGAGGTCGCTCTAACTACATATTTCCGCGCATTTGTTATACATGCATATATACAGACCCCCCCTCATTACCCTCCTCATCACACAAGTCATTAGTAGCCTAAGTACAGACGTGTGCAAAATAATAATAACACCTTGGCATAATATCAATGTTATTGAGTGAACAGCTCAATCACTAGACCTTATTCCAATGTAGCTTGATATTAGAGATGCTTAGAAAGATGTTATGTAGGACCTGAAAAATATGACACGTTCAGTAGCTTCTATAAAGTCAAAATCGGGCAAAATTATTGTAAATAATGTGGAAGCTTCTTATTTAAGCACAAAAAGCTAATCACCTTTCAATAATATTAATGTTATTTAGTAAACAGCTCAGTCATCAGACTTTAATCCAATGTAGCATCATTGGAGAGATGTTAAGAAAGATGTAAGGACCTAGAAAATGTGTCACTTTCAAAAGTCGTTTCTGTATAGCTTTTATAAAGTTCAGATGAGTCAAAATGATCGGAAATATTAAGAAAACTTCTTCTTATTATATGTAAGCACCTAAGTGTTAACTCACAAATTGTTAAAAATGCTGTAGGAATCGATGATTGAGAATTTATTTCTCTCTTCTTATTTTTCGATCACCAAATTTATGAGTTAAGCCAACAAAATTATCAGAATTATTTAATATAGTCGTGTACAACTAACTAATAATATTTATGTGTAGAAAAAATAATTTTGTGACATACAATTAAAATAATTTGTCAGCTTAATTTAATTTAATGAAATTTAAGTATCCTTAGAATATGTGATTTTTTAAAATAGCCCGATTTTCTTTAAAAAATGTCTTCAAAATTCAGGATATAAATACTAAAGGCTTTTAACATACTATAAAAATAATAAGAGATGATGTTAGAAAAGAATTATTGTAACAACATTATCAGGCAACTTTATTAATCTCCCTATTATTTTGCGCACGTCTGTATGTCCATTTAACTTCATAATGACGTGAATTATAATAACTTGGCCCGTTGCGACTTCCGCACGTTCCACAATTGCGTCAGCGGAAGCTTATCAGTCAGCAGTTAAACGCTGTCCCCCTTAAACATTTATTAACTGATAAGAAATCTGTGTTATTTACATATACATGGTTGCCCTTAATTATTAATCTATCCCCTGTAGTACATGATTATTCTCTTCATGCTGTTCCTCATACAGTTCTCCATTGCCAGCTCATGTCTGGCCGTAAATGCCGAGCAGCAGCAACAATTTGCCGAGCAGGGCTGGAAAACGGTACCAAAAAATCTGCGTGAACAGGTGCAGGAGAAATTCCTTTGCTGTGGCTTCAATGCTACCACAACAACAACCACCAGCAACAACAACAACAACAACAACAACATTAATATTGTTAATACAAACGAGCCCAGCTGCGAGATTGTGAATAAACAATGCTGTGTTGACTCTCAGGATCCACAATGTCACTGCGGTCCATGTGGCCCCTTGTTGGAGGATAAAATTGATTATGCCTTCAAATTGTGCGGCGGTCTAGGCATCTTCTTTAGCTTCACTGAGGTAAGTCTTCAACTAATCCCCATTTAAAATGAGGTGTAATCTGTAATCTTCTCTCATGACATGCATTCAGTTCGTTGGTGTCTGGCTAACAGTACGCTATCGTAATCAAAAGGATCCGCGTGGTTTGCCCAGCGCCTTCCTTTAAATTGCATACACATAATCCAATAATAAAATGAAGACACACATATAAAAACTAAATTGTTTATGGTGTGCATCTCTCTCCCTAAGTCTCTGAAAATAAAACAATGTTGATGTCAATGTGTAAATTTCATATTCATCTGATAATCGTGGGTCTTTTAGATCATACTACATAACGTACATACATACATCATATATACGCATAATTTATATTTATACAAGCATCTAAATACTAACTTAAAGTAACGCATTAGGCCATAATTGCATACATACATTTACAAACTTTAGAAATATACTATATATATATAAATATATATTCAGATATATATACACATACATATATACAAGATATAGCTACGTGTTTAATCGTTTTAAAACAAACGCAAGCAATCAAGTGTTTTCGAACTGAACATGAAACATATTTACATCACATACATATTTCCCAAACCACTAACAAAACTCTTTGGCGACATTACTTCACTTAATCCTCTAAAGAATTTAAGCACGGCTAACGCATATGGTGAGACATAATCAATATTGTTATACTACAACTTTTATTTCTTAAAGTATTTTCATTTTATTTTAATATATATTTAAAACGATTTTCTCATGCTTATTTTTATATATTTTCACAGGTTTTGGCCGTTTTTCTGGCACGACGCTATCGCAATCAGCACGATCCCTGCTATTTACCCGCTCGGGCCGTCTTTCCACACAATTATCAGTACTAAGTGGAGCTGCATTAATCCATCAATAAGCTGAACAGAACAGGCAACTTTTAGTCAAAGGGACGAAGGCTGATTTATAATTTGTACACACAACTTCCTAGCATGAACTGGAAATTAATGAAGAGGGAAGGAACGCAACATGTGCTCAATGCTCATCCAGAATTGTCTGTCAAATGGATTGTAAATGAATTAATTTTTCATTAATTTGTACAGCTCGTTGGACAAACAATTTTCTGGATATCATGAGCATCTTATTGTTTATACAGTTCTTAGTTTTAATTATGCAAAGAGATTAAGTTCCCCCCAATTGAGATTATTACTATTATATATACTAAGTTTGTGTATTCATTTTGTTTATATAATCAATTTTGTGAATATTTTATTTAATTGTACAATCATTTTACATTTTCTATTGTTTAGTTTAGCCTATTGTTAATATTCCGATGTAACATTTGTTTGCAACTGGCAACAATCATATAAGAACTCAAACTTCAACTGCTGTACCACATTGATAAATTAAGAAAAAAAAACATTTCGAACCTGATCTAAATGTAGAACCAAGTCAAATGTAACTAGAAACGATAACTGTGTTTTAACAAACAAAAGGCGTAACATATACATACATATATTATACATATAAAAATATATACATAATTAACAAGTAACAAAAAAATATGAGAAATCTATAGATGTTAGATGTGTGTTAAAACTTTAAAATTAGCACTTAAATTGCAAGTGGCAAAAACTAGAAAACATGTCAACAACTAATTCTAAAGTCTTAATGTATCACACTGACCTTCCAAAGAATTTTCCACTCACTCTGCTGCTTTTCCCTTTTTTCTTCCTGTATTTTATTTGTGTGCATTTCTATATTTTTCAATTACTCGCCTTAACTTGCACCCACGCAAGAAACCACACGAAGCCTTTTCCTTACTTCCTATTACACTACACACCTACACACAACAAATTGATATAGTTTTCCTCGTTGATTGCGTTTCGTATTTCCTTTTTCAATGCGACAAAGAAACGACATTAAATAAAATTCTCTGTATTCTGTGCTGTGATTGAAGTAAATATGATCTTTAAAAAACCAAGAAACAATCACGTTTTGAGTTTCATTTTGAATTTCTCTTCTTACTTAATGCTGCCTTAATTAGGGGAAAAAAAGCCATTGTCTGCGAAAAGTTTCGGTTTGCATCCCAAATGGTCGACGCATCCTTTTCTTTATTTATGTATGTGTGCCGTCTGCAGAAGGCACAGTGGGGCAAAGTCAACATATTATTACGATTTTCGTGAATATAATTTGAAGTCTAAAGTAAACTTAGTTAAGCTTAGTTTTATTTTTTAGTCTGCCATTTTACGGGATGTTGCCCCACTGTGCTCATCAAGCGCCACCCAGAAGATTAACGCACGCACTTTGTTTGACACTTCCCCTGGGGAGTCGACGGAAGTGGCAGACGGTTGGCGTGTAAATAATATTTTGACAACTTTGCCTGGGTTGGTGGTCGTACTTTGAGCCAAAACAAATACCCAACAAATTTTCTCTTGCTGGTGAAAAGCTGACAAAAGTTTTTCCACTCAAAACTCAGACCAAGTTCAACGTACTCGGAGAGCAATGGAATTATTGCTGCGCTCTCCAAGAGAGCGGGAAACCGAGACAGAGACTGAGAGAGAGAGTGAAAGATTTGTGGGCCACAACAGGAGATGCTTTGGTTATGTAACGGATGCGCAGACGGGGAAATGGAGTTTCCATTTCTCTGTCTGCAGGAAAAGTGGGTGTGGTGGCGATTTCTATGGAATTCTGGGCACTGTGATGAATTCGTTTGTGCCTGCAACGGAAATGGTCAACAACTGTTTGGGACAACATTTTACCATAGTTTTGTGTTAGCCCAAAATGAAATGTGCCTGATATGTCATGTTAGTCAAAGGGACACAAATGCAGATACCATAAAAGACAAACAGATATATTTAGATACAAATAGATTCACAAATAACTGCACAGAAAAATATGTTTAATTTTTAAAACATAATTATGGTTTGTTGGGAAAATAAATTTTAATATAATGTATTTGCCAATAAGTTCTAATTCTAATCTTTTAATTATTCAAAATACAAAAGAAAATTTTTTAATTCAAAATTAAATTTGGTTCATAAAAATGTAGACTGCTTTTAAAACGAATAACAATTTATTTCTATTATTTATTTTCTTAAACTCAATTTTTTTTATTCTTTCTGTTACAAATTTATATTTATTATATTATATATTTTTTAATTTTACATTTTCATTTTATAATTGTATTCAAAATTTAATAAATTAATATGTTTTTGTCTCTGTCGACTGCTTTTAGCCGAAATAAATAAATAAATATGCAAAATGGTTAATTATTTACTAAAAAATTTAAAACATTTATTTATTAAAATACATGCAAATAAATGTATAATTTTATGATTTAATTAATTTTTTTAAGTTGAATAACATTTCCTTTTTGTACATATTATTAAAAATAAGTTTTGCGCATTAACTTTTGTATTATTTCATAGTTCATATTATTTTTAATTAATTATTTAACAACAACAAATGCTTTAATTTAGTTTATTACAATCCACTTTGTTTTTCACACATGAATTTTCCATTGTTTAGCAATTACAATTGTTGTCTATTTTTGTTGCAAATGTATCTGTATCTGTTCGGCTGCAGGGCAATGTATCTATTATGCAAATATCCTTTAGAAGACACATGTGTTTCGATTTAAATGTAATTGTAATATATGTATGTATGCAGATGGACTTATGCGCATGTGATGACGCGTGCCACCTGAAGACTTGCGTTCAACAGTGCGTATTATTGATTTGAATTGAACAACACACAACTACACAACAATACACAAAAACACATAAATAAAATGTGCTTCAGTTCAACAGACATGTGCCATTTGTTTGGCCCAATGGTAAGAAATTCCCACAAGCTTTTGAATTATTAATAAAAGCATTATCTAAAGGAATGCCATGCGATGCCATGCTTAAGGACCTGCACGAGAATATCCTTAAAGCTGCCTATCTGTTTATTACCCGGCTTATACACGATATGGAATCAACGTGGCGTATGAGCAATGAATGTGTGATTGAACGCCCGCACGCATCTCAAATTTTATGACATACTTGAGCCATGAGCGCACAGTGGGCGTGACACTAAACAACAATAACAAAATAAATGTTTTTATAATTACATTAATTAAGAACAAGCTTTGATCTGAAAAAACTAAATTTTATTGTTTTGTTTTCTCTTACAACTATTATTACAGGCGAACTTGCCTATAATGAATTTGCGCTGAGCCGGAAAATTACGTCATTATTTAGTTACTTAATTATATAGAAATTAAACTTCATGGCCACATTTTCACTTTGTTCACTGAGCTTAGACAATTAAGAAAATTATCACCGCTTTCTTTTTTTATTGCTGTCTTTATTTTAAGTATTTATTTTGTAATTTTTATATCACCAACTTAAGTGTAAATTTTGTATTTTAAATAATTTCTTATTTAGAGCTAGAAACTCATGAGATTTAAATATCTGACTGCATAAATCGTTAATTGTGGAGAAAATTTCACTGAATAAAAATTCATAATAAGAAAAACAATAGAAAAATTCAATTGTATTTATTTATTTAGCGTTAACTAAAAGGAGTAAAAGCGAAAAAAAATTAAATAATTCCAGTTTAAATACAAATTTAAAATTAAAAATAAAATTTTATTATAATCAATAAAAATTCATTACTAACAAAATTAAGTTTTAAAAAAGAAAATCGAAAGCTGTGTTTTTAGTAGAAGAATATATTTAAATAGAATTGCGAATTTTGACTGTAAAGAATAATTTTAGTATACATATATATTTTTATATGTATGTATCTGTATGCGTACCATTTATAGTTTACACACAGTCTCTCCCATAATTGTCTACCCCAATGTCAGACGTTGCGACTTTGAACAACAACAGAAATTTTGCCAACTCTTCGGTGGCTTTTGACTTTTGTCGTATCGCATTTGCTGCCGGATCTTTTACATATATAAACACACATTTATACATAGCATATATATGTATGTCTGTCCAGCCCTCTCGTAATTCGAATTTACTGCCTATAACGGTGTCAATGTCCGTTCCAACCCGCAGCTCATGGAGCGTGGAAAACCAGAAATTAAGCAATAAATAAAAGCGAGTCTAGGAAATATTTGAATGTCAATGTCAAATTAAAGTCATGCGGTTAATTAAACCCATTTGGATAATACTCTAGAACAGTAACCAAAACGTGACAATGAAAAAAAAAGCACAAATTAAATGTGTCACATGTCCAAATGTTAATAACTTTATGTATTAAATGCCATATTTTACTTAATAAATATTTGTTCAAATTATTGGTCAAATTCATACAAAAAATCTAAGCTAAGTAAAGCTTATTAAATAAAAAACCTATTAAGGATGCTGGCAAAGACAATACATCCGAAAATCGGGAAAAACACATCCACTCTCTTATTAATAAATTCAACAGACTGTTGAATATTTTGATAGAATAATACGGAATGGGAAAAATATTAAAGTCAAAGATTAAATAGCTTGAATGCTTATAATCGTATAAGTATTAGATAGAAAATTGTAATTCCAATCAATAATAATATCAACTCCATACACTGATAAAAAAAAATGATCTAAAATCAAGATTTTGGTCTCAGAACTAAGAATTTTGGACTAAAAAATCTTGATTTTAAGAACATTTCAAATAAGAATAAGTTCTTAATTTAAGAACAAACAGTCTTATATTCTCAAACCAAAAATAAAAAAATAAGGCAGGTGTTTTAAATTTTAAACTTTTTTTTTTGATATTTATAATTTTTTTTGATTAATTTTTTTATAAATATTCCGGATTTCGAACCCTCGGGCTTGGCTTGTTATCAAAATTAAGCGGCGACTCTAACCAGAGCGCCACGGTGCAATTATTGTCTTTATATTAAATATGACATATTTATATTTTCTTATCAATTTAAGATTTTTAATTCTTATATTAAGAACTGCGAATTTTTAGATTAATATTCTTAGTTTTATAAATTTGGTCTTGATATGGTCTTTAAGAACAAAATATTTAAGATGAATGTTCTTGATTTTAAAATTTGGTCTTTTTTTTCAGTGTAGAACTAGAATGTCCTACTTCAATTCGATGCAGATTATTTCTAAAGCGAGATGATAAAGTTTTCTTATCAGTAAGAGTCAGACAGTCTGTTATCAGAAACGTCTACTACAATATGTTAAACATATTATGGTAAACCAATAATAACTTCTGTAATATCCTATAGTCTGGAAAATCTCTCATAGTCGACCAGCTTCGTTTATCAATATTATCAGCGTTTTTTAACAATAACAAAAAAGAAAACAGAGCACGTTAATGAAATGCCAAAGCACACACAAATTTATGTAAACACACTCTCTTACACACACACTCGCAATCACACTCACACAGATACATATATACATATTAAATCACTGTGAATGTTTACCGTTTTATGGCGCATAAAAAATGGAAACATTGTTTTTTTATTTTCTTTATTTCTTTTTTGGTTTTATGAGCTGTAAGAAAAATATCCATCCCAAAGGTAGCAATTAAAATATATATATACATTTCTAAATTAAATCACGCGTCGTATGCGCAACGCCCGCATATTACGCATACGCCCGAGGTGCTAAAATGGACATTAACGAATGCGTAATTTAATTAACAAAGCATATTTGAAGACTTTAATAAAACCGTTTTAAAAATTAACATTAAAGAGACCGATGACATTAATGGCCATTGCGTTGGGGCTGCTGCATGTCCTATAATTAAGGCGTGCGGCCTTAACGACGGCAAGGACGCAGCAGTACCGAGTCCCGAGTCCCAGCCTCCCTGCGCAGCTGTTGCACGCAACCAGGGCAACGTCTGAGTGCCCCCCAAAAATACCCCTGCACCCTGCAACCCCAAACTAACCCGGACATGTGACCGAAGCTGAGCGAAATTTGAGCGGAAATTATAAACTGAGCACAAAATAAATTCAAATTATTTTATCATTGCAAGTGGTTGTTGTTTTTGTGCCATTGCTTGTATTTATTTATTTAATGTTATATATATATTTATTTAATATATTAAGATATTAATAATAAAATATAAGATCATCTAATTACTAAATAACTTTAGCTATCAAGAAAAATATGAACGATTTAAATAAATTATGTGAATATAATTTTAAATTTAACTGATAGCTAAGAAATTTTTAAAATATTAGATCAGGTAATTAATAAACCAATTTAGTTATCAAGAACAATATTAACGATTTAAATAATTGATGTGAATATAATTTCAAACACAACTGATAGCTAAAAAATTTGTAAAATCTAGAGGTGATCAAAAAAAAATTCTAATTTATTTAATTTGATTTATTTTAGTATATTTTTAATTTAATTCAATCAGCACAATAAGTATTATTTAATATACTTAGAGTGAAAGTTAATAAAAGCAGTCGATACAGTTGTATAAAATTTAGATATCAGAAACAACAAATAACTATTAAAATAATTTATCTGCCATATATAATTTAAGATTTAAGTAAAACGTAAAAATGTGAAAAATAAGGGAATTCAAAAAATTGTTTAATTTAATTTATATTAATATATTTTTAATTTAAAAACTAGAATGATTAGTGATGGATAAAATTTAATTGCGTTTCATTCTTTATAAATTTAAAACATATGTTTATATTTTAATATTATTATTATATTCAGGATTGTTCGCCTTTAGCATGAAAAAACGTTCTATTTTTTTTATAATAATTTTTAGAAGATAAAGAAAGCGAAAATTAATTAATTAAAATTTTATGCTTGTTGCGCACGACAATTTCAGCAATTCTTTGACTCACAGTGCGAATTATTTGGCATTTGAGTGAGTTTCATGCCTACAGAAAACTGTGGAAAATTGAGTTACTTGCGAGCAGCGCTGCGACTGCGACGTCGGCAGCGGCAACGTTAGCAACTGAGCAGAGGCATCAAATGAGTTTTTTAGGTCTCGCCTCTCAGTTAGTCAACGGTGAACTACGCGCCATTGCGGACGTTAACATCTCTTACAGTATGTGTTAGTGTGTGTGTCTGTCGCGTGTTTAGAATATCAATAGTGAGAGAACTACAGAGAGAGAGAGAGAGAGAGAACGTGTCTAGCTCTTCTTACCTAGTCACACGTGAGTCGCAGCAGCAAATAAACAAAGCAGCAGCAAAAGCGCAAATTCAACGCGTTTTACGCGCGTTTTTTCCGACTTTAATAAAAGAAGAAAAAAAGAACACGTTTACCTTTTACGTAAGTACATTTCAGTGCATTAATAATAAATGTGACTTTTCCCCACTCGCATTTTACTTAGGCTAGCCTAGATAAATAAAAGCGCGCTGCTTGAGTTTTCCACGTAAGAAAATCAATAGCTCATTATCCTGCACAGCTCCTTCTACTATTTTTTTCACTTAAATATAATACATACAGCAGTTTTTCTTTTGTTTGCACTTGAAAGTGATAAATTGATAAATTGTTTAACCAAAATAGGTACACATTATAAAAAAGGGTATTTGGGCTATACAAAAGCTAAGCAAATAAATGATACCATGGCAACCATGTGATATACATAGTTGTCGGATAATAAAAAAGTATAATGCATGAAGAGACTTTAAAAATTTAAACTTGCTTTTCCCCTATATAAATTAAATTTCACACAAACATTACATTTAATTTTAGCAAAGCACATATTTTTAACAAGAAATTTTTGACTAGCGAAAATATATGGAATATATGAAATAAATAATAAAATAATTATATTAGAAATTGTATCTAAGTTTCAGTTAAATTTTAATTTTATAATGATTTTCCTAGATACAAAGTGTATTATTATACCTACTGCAAAAGCTCAAAAATTCGCTACAAAAGTCAATGGCAGATAAATACAATTTAATCCTGTCAATTTTAATATATAAATATATATATAGAATAATATTATTATATATAAATTATATTATTATATTAAAAATATATAAAATTCCTATGAAAATTGAAAGTAATTTAAAAGCGTTGATAAGTATGCAACAATTTTTGGCATATCCATGGAAAACCATGGCAGACATTCCCATGCCGTGCATTCTAAGCCATCTTAAGTATTTACAGTCTGTAGCATAAGTAATGAGCTCTTCAGTAAATATTATTTTTCTTAAAATAAGCAGATCGCCAACGGCGCTGAACCAGAAAAACGCCAGTCAACGACATACAATTTCCGGCGTTCCTTTCTTTTGGCCTAGCTAATTGCAGCCTTGAACTTTGCCACTAAAAAACAGCTACAGTAGGTATCTATAGCAACAACAAGTTAAAGCTATATCAACTAGTTGATATTCTGCATAAAAAAATCATTAATAATAAATTTACTTACTTCAATATTCCTACTTGCAACATTCGAATAAATTAATTTCATCAGACTTAAGTCTTTTTAATATTTTATCACAATTTAAATTGTTTATTTATTGACCATTTATTTTATATTTTACGAATTTTTCAAATTTAAAATATAAGATTATTTTAAAATGTACAAAATAATTAAAAATAAAATAAAAAAGATGCATATTTTTAAATAAAAATCATTTCTTTAAAAATTTATATTGGCTGTTAGCTTGAACATAATAGAATATTTATTTATTAATTTTATTTATTTTAAGTCAACTGAAGTCAGTCGACAGGTAGCAAAAATAATTAATTAAACTTTAAATAAAATTATAAAACTAAAACGTAAAATTAAAAATTTAATTATATTATAATACCTATATTAAAATTATATATAATAAATTAAAATAAATTTTAATTTATAACTGAAAATATAGAACAATATTTAAGTTTAAGTTTAATATACCTCTTCAAGTCAAATACAGGGTATTTGAGCTATCAAAAATACGTGAATAGCACCGCAGTCGGTTTTAGTTGCCGCTGGGCACACATGGGGACGTGTTCAATCTACCAACATCTTGTTGGCTCAGCAACCTAATACAAAATGTGGTAGTATATAAGCCGCAAAATAAATCAACTCAAACATTTTGGACATTTGGACGTTGGTCGCAGAACCGTGAGCAAAATTGTCGGAGCAGCTGTGCAACTTTTCAAGGACTCGACTTTGAAGTTTTCCTCCCAAGTCAAAAACATACACACTTACACATAGACATCATAACCCTCATGGCACGTGACGTTTTACATCGTTGATTTTTAATTAAAAGCTGTCAAAATGCTTTGTGCGCACTTTCCCTCCGTATTTCCCTAACCACCTGAAACAAAGCTCATTACGTTTTTTTCCAGACCTCAAACCAGCTACATTTTAGTATTTTATTATATTTTTTAACGTATTTATACCCGTTACTTAAAAATGAAGTAAAAGGGTATATTGTATTCGTGCAAATGTGCGTAACAGGCAGAAGGAGGCGTGGCAGACCCTATAAAGTATATATATTCTTGATCAGCATCAACAGCCGAGTCGATATAACCATGTCCGTCTGTCCGACTGTCCGTCTGTCCGTCCGTCTGTCCGTCCGTCTGTCCGTCCGTCCGTCCGTCCGTCTGTGTGATCGCCTAGACCTCAGAGACTATAAGGGATAGAGCAACCAAATTTGGTACACAAACTTCTATAAACCCCACACAGATCAAGTTTGTTCTAAATTTTCGATCGGACCAATATATCATATAGCTGCCATAGGAACGATCAGACGAAAATCAAGTTTTAGTATGAAAAACTTTTTTTTTCTGAGATATCTCAACCAATCTGATAGAATATGCATTATTGTTGGTCTTGTGCATCTTAACTAAAATTGGTTCAAATCGGTCCACTTTATCATATAGCTGCCATAGGAACGATCAGACGAAAATCAAGTTTTAGTATGAAAAACTTTTTTGTTTTCCGAGATATCTTAACCAATCTGACAGAATATACATTCAAGTTGGTCTTATACATCCTGACCAAAATTGGTTCAAATCGGTCCACTATATCATATAGCTGCCATAGGAACGATCGGTCGATAATTAGTTTTTAACTCTAATTGTTTGCAGTAATTTTTATAATCTTAGAGTTTTTATATCTTCTTTATTATATCTTTAGAGTTTAAAATTCGCAAATACTTTATGTATATTCAAAGAAGTAACGGGTATCCTACAGTCGGGACTGACTGTAGCCTTTCCGACTAGTTTTTTTTTATAGAAATATGCAAAATAGCAATTAATTGTTGACCTATTTCTTCTTCTTATTTTGATTTAATTGCAGCGCCTTCCACATGATGTCGCTGTCGCTGCTCACTGGGAACAGTCACTCCCTGTCCGAGGAGGAAATCGATGAGTGAGTAGACAAGGCGTTGAAAACTTCTGCCAATCAAATTCATGTACAAGGCACGAACTTTTGTTAAGTCAACACGATATGAAAAACAAAAAGAAAGAACGAACGAACGAACGAACTTGACTGTGAGAGACCCTGTACTTATTGTGTAAATAAACAAATATTGACAAAAATTAAATAATGTCAATTACGTAATTCAACATGCATAAATATTCTCTAACTTTTTTCCAACACTGCGTAAAATTGCATCTTCGATTTTCTATCAGATCATGATAAAAAATTAGTATGTTAGATCCGCACTATTAATATCATCTTAGCTCTAGTTTCAAAATTGCTCCTAATATTTAATTTCTTTTTAAGTATCGTCAGTAAATTCTAAGAAGTTTAATTTGAAAAGGTTCAAAATTAAGATTTTTATTCAAAAACTTAGAATTTTTAGCAAAATAAATTTATCAAGAATCAAATATGTAAATATTTTAAAACGAATATTCTAGATTTTGGAAAACAGTCTTTCTTAAAAAGTTTGGCGTCTTTATCTTTAATAGTCTCTCAGTTTAGACACTCATGTCTATATATATGTGAATGCTGATGCTATTTTCCTCGGAAAAATAGATTTGGATTTAAATTTAAAAACATATTCTATTTTTAAATTAACAATTTAAACATTTATTTTTGGTTCCCTTTTAAAAGTACACACTACTAAGATTAAAGATATTTTAATTGACAATATATTCTTCACAAAAATTGTTCTTAACATAGATCGAATGAAGTGCATTATATATCAATATCCAAGTTTACAAATTTTTGAGATATTATTTTCTGACAGCTAAGCTGAAAGGTCATAGGTGAATATTTTGGGAGCCACAAAGCCGCCATAGCCTGGATTAGACTTATAGTAGATTCCAATACCGGCTAATGGCATTGGAGGATTGGAAACAACATCCTGTATATCTATAAATGGTAGGGTAGTTTGAGCCGCGTCTTGTTCCATTCCAGAATTGACAAAATCAAGACATTGATTATGATTCGATATTATAAGTGATTTGGCGATTGTACGAGTCGGCACATCCAGATTATCTAAATACCATTTCATCCTATTTTTACCGTCTTTTGATTGCCATTTGATTGGTTGAAGAAGCTTTCCAGTTTTAAAATCGAATCTAGAAATGTGTGCCATGAGATTCAGATGTGAGCCCACGATACGGAAACGTACGCCGGTTACCAAAAATCTGTTGCAATCCGTGGTGATAATATTATCCAGATCTATGGTACGGCTCGTATAGGTCATTATATGATAATCCACTCCCTCCCGTGTGTTTGTCTGATCGATGTGATATTCATCAACGGGTTTCCATTCGAGGGTCGCGTCATCGATGGTGCCGTGGGCCAAAAGTTTTCCCTGCTGTATCTGCAAGTGGAATACACGATTCTTCTTCACAAACCTCAAACCAGTGACCACTTTATTCTCCTCGACATCAGCCATGACTTCTCGTAGATTGAAGTAACGATCCGATTGCAAACTTGGCTCGTCACAGAGACAGAAACAGGGGCTGCATGTCCAGAAAATCCAACGGTTCCAGCTTTCCGCTTTATTCGTAATGCCTCGCCTACATTTCTTGTTTTTTCCCAGCACTCGTCCATCCTCATATTCAATATAATCATAGCGACGATTGCTTCCGTTTGGCGCCTGACACACAGTCACATAGGATCCGACCGACTGACAATTGTATATATTACCCCAACACTTGGGCTGCTCATCACAAAACGTGATATCTTTTAGGAAGCAACTCGTGGTGCGTGCAATTTTATAATCGGAGCAGCTGTTTAGGCAATCGTCACGAAAATTCAGTTCCTTTTCGTTCTCAATATAGCCTTGAAGCAGTCGTGTAACCTCATCGTAGGTAACCTGAGGAATATGCTCATCGGGATCACAACGATAAGCCATTCGACTCGATTTTTTCATCAACTTCCTGAGTAAATTGTAAGCTCGTTCGGTACGATTCCCATAATTCCAACGTAGTAGCTCCGATTCCTGTGTGAAATTTCCTTTGCCATAGTTTTTAAGGATCATCCACGAGAACTCCATCATAGTATATCCTTTTAGTTCGGCTAGTGCAATATCCGTGTACAGTGCGTACAAAAATTGTTGTGTCGTTTGCTGCGACTTACACATGGCACCGGATTCCTCATAGTTGTCGGCCAGAAAATTAAGGACATAATCTGATGACGATAAGTTAAAAACGCCACGACTATTGGTAAACAGCATCATATGCAAGCGATCCATTAAATGTGACACCGAAGAAGGATTTGGACTCACTGTCCATTCGGCAAATGTTACAAGTGTGCTTATCTCGAGTCTATCCTGGTATTCCTCATAACTCTGCATTTCCTGATAACGTAATGAAATACGATTCATTGTGTCCAATATCTCGTGATATTTAAACATTAGCGGTACATTTTGGGCAGTAAAACTTTTAATTGAATCTGTTGCTTTTGTTACGTATTGAGAAATATGCGCATCTGTCTGAGATATTTGATTGCTGACCTCCTTAAAACGATTCAAAATTCTACGCTGGTTTAAACGGATATTTTCCATGTTATCCCCAACACCCGTTACCGAATTTATAATTTCATCACCTGTCTTCACAATTTGAACTATCTCATGAAGAGTCTTTAAAATAGTCCATGTACCGATTGCAACCTCGAGGAAAAATGAGGTGCATTGACCAAAGATTAAAAACATCACCAGTAACTTTAGTTCTTTCATGTTTTACCGATTCGACTGTTTCACTGTCGACTAGACAATTGACTTTCCCGATTTACAGACACGTACTGAGCTCAAATATTACCATGTGGTAGCTGTTATAATAAAATGCTTGCTATACTTAAGTACATATTATATATTTCACTCATTGATTAATATTATCAGCGATTTATTGGTTTGTTGTATTTTTATACAATTAGATTTACTCTTCATCAGCATCGACAGCTAGGTCTATTCTATTCGTCTAGATCTCAGAGTCTATAAGAGCTAGAGAAACCGAATTCACCATGCAGATTTCTATAAAGCCTACACAGATAGAAAAAATCAAGTTATTCGTACATAAAACGCAACACTTGAAACTTGATTTCTCACTAAGATTGAAATTACCAAAGTCGAATATGTCGATTTTATTTCAAGTACGATATTTGGGAATTCTAATCAAGCGAAAGATAAAATGATATAAGAATTAAAGTACTTGATTTTAGATTATAAATACTTGATCTGTGTATCGAACCTGAGTCCCGAACTTATATAAATAATTTGCGTACTCATTTCTATAAATTTTAGAGTTTTCCAGATGCTTTGCTCTTATATCAAGACTGTTAGTACTTGGTCCTAGAATTTTAATGCTTATTATTAAGTATTATTTTCAATTATTATTACTAATTAAGTACTACAAATCCTATAATTGGGGACCCGACATGACCGTTCACAATTATTCAAAATAAAGGGTATTAGCTGACTCGAGGTATATTCATATTATTAATATGAATTAAATATTGTTTATTGCTTGCTCAAGATAATTATAATCAGTTAATATTTTCTTGGAAATTGAATCACGTATAGTATTCAGATATTTATACGGTTTATTTTCAAGCTATATTTTTTCTACAATTTCCCTAAGTTCAACCAAAGTAGGCAGACAAGGTACAACTTTATTTAGAAATATTACTTTATAAGTATTTATTTAATATGTGTTATTCCTGCAGAAAATTTAGAAATAAACAATAAAAAAGGATATAAGCTAATTGATGATAATTCCAAACTTTTAGAAGGATTTTAACTTTTTTAACATACAATTCAAGGGGTCAATACATTAATTTTTAAAATAAATGTACAAAGCCAAAAAAAATATAAGAGTACGTTGGCTAAAATCGAACATAAAACAGCGACAACAATTTGCACTTTGAACTTTGAATTTGTTTTTTGGGTGGACATGAAAAAAATTGCATTTGAACGATTGTTCACAGAGAAAGAGAAAAGAGAGAGAGAGAGTGAGGGTGAGTTTAAAAAGAAGAGAGCTAGAGAAAGGAAGAGCGAAAGGGTAAGAGATGGAAGAAAAAGAGAAACAGAGAATTCTGTATGTATTATATTCACAGGCAATTTCTTATCAAATGTGTAGCATACTTTTTGGCTTAAACAATTTAAATTAAATTAGAGCAAAAAGTGTGTTAACTGTAGACCTTGCAAATCGAATTGCGCATAATCGCGGAATAAGCCAAACCACAAATGTGATTAAATTAATTATTGTCACTTTCCCTTCATCCAATCAATAATAATACATAATAAAGTATATATTACGCATACGCACAGTAGCTCAGCACTTCAGAATATTTAATGAATGCATAAATGAACTGTGATGGGATTTATTTATTTATTTATATTATTTAATTAATTAATTATTTATATATTATTTATTTATTTATTTATTTATTTATTTATTTATTTATTTATTTATTTATTTATTTATTTATTTATTTATTTATTTATTTATTTATTTATTTATTTATTTATTTATTTATTTATTTATTTATTTATTTATTTATTTATTTATTTATTTATTTATTTATTTATTTATTTATTTATTTATTTATTTATTTATTTATTTATTTATTTATTTATTTATTTATTTATTTATTTATTTATTTATTTATTTATTTATTTATTTATTTATTTATTTATTTATTTAGCGTCAACTAAAAGCTGTCGACAAGTAGAATTAAATATTTTAAATAAAGTTATAAAACTAAAATGTAAAATTAAAAATTAAATAATATTATAATAAATTTTAATTTATAACTGAAAATGTAAAAAATAAAAATTTAAAATTTTATTTAAGCTACTCTAAACTGGCTAAGTAAATAATAAATCAATTTTATTTTTCACAAAGTCGAATGAAAAGTTTCCTTTATCTTTTTTACAATATGCCCTATCCCTGAGGATTTAAGGGTATGAACAGTGAAAAAAAACCTGCTTGTGAGTCTAAGCCATATCGATTGGTATTCGAATTTCGTTCATCAGTCAGTTGGCATAAAAAATAATGTTGTTTTCAATTCATCCGCAGTCAGGCGAAAGTAATGCAATTTCAGTTAATAGGATTAGTATGAGACTATGACACTTGCCTGTTGATGGGAAACGCATTGATTTCTATTCTTTCCACTGAATAGAACAATTCCTTTGGCATTTTCAGAAAAACGTATTTTTTCTAAGAACTTGCTGCCCCCATTTTAATTTTCATATTCATTTTCATTTATTTTGTAAAGTCAGCATTGCTTTTAACTGCGCATTTTCTGTCATATCTTGAGCTTTCACACATGACCTTCAGTCATGGATTTTAATTCACTTAACCTAAGGTATTTACATTTTATTGCACTTACAACGGCTATGACGGGAAACTGGGCAGCTAATGACTACTTTGAGGCAGGATAAAGTGTTACTTATAGTCAAGATTTCAGTAAATGGTAGACCACTGTAGAAGTAGCTGCATTACGTATCCTTATACATTAAAATACAGACGAAAATTTATAAAAATATATGAATAGGCGCATTTTGAGAGAAATAAGATAAGTAAGCTTGCCAAAATTTGAATAGGAATATTTGCTGCATTTATGTTAAAATACGTATACTATTTATTAATTCTAAGAATTTAAATTTATTTGAACACTCATATATATCAAATTCATAGTTATATTCATAACACCAATTTTTTTTTAAATGAAATAAATAGTGTGCTTTGAAAAATATACATAATTTTTTGTTAGAATTTATTTAGACTTATCAATCATAAATAAAATCAAAATAATCAATTTATTTGGTGCCAGAAAAAGTGTTGCTTTATTATAGTATTCGAATAAGAGAATTTCAGCTTGTGTCTTCCAAAACCACATTACTTATTCACCAAACATTGTGAAGTTCTTAGTATTTATAAATTAGATATAGCGAACCTGAATAATAATACCTGCTGCTTATATTAATTCTTAGAATTTTAATTTCTTTGGATAGTTAATAATAATATAAAATAAAACACAATATTTCTTGGAGTAATGATATGAATTGATATATGTTTTAAAGGCTTAATCATACTTTGTATGCAGCTTCTTTATGCACATATTTACACATATTCATTTATCCACTTAATGATAGTATAGTCATGTGATACTTAGCAGCTGTTACTGCTTTTTGTAGCATATCGTTTACATCATTAATAACATGTAATGCTTACACAGCTTTCATGTGTGATTTATGATAAGAAAAAGCAAGTTGCATAACTCCAATGACATTTTCTAATGGACGGCAAAAGGGCTTTCAATTTCATTCTGCATTTAAGTAAGAGTATCTGGAAGAGAACTCCCACTCATAGTTATACAATTCAAGGCCAAAATCATCAAGAGCTTTGTTGACAATTTGTAAAGAAATTACATTGCACTTGAGCAACACATACACACCCACAACACATCCATACACCCACACACAGATCGATTCAAGGATTGAAATTTAATTTAATTTAAGACAATTATATTTTTTTCCTTTGTTTTATTATTATTTATTTCTTTCTCTTTTTATTAGTAAATTATTACTGTAAAGCGATTGTAGAGCATTATTTAACCTCTAATATGATTCTGCATTAAAATTTAAATACTTATATATTTTTTCTTCCATTAGTGTCCATTTTTTCCGTAAAGCTGTCATAACTTCATCAAAGCTTCTCCGATTTCATTGCGGAATGACAATTTTATCATTATTTAACCTCTTTTTGGTTAAAAAATTAGAAAATTTAATTTTTGCCATTACCATCCATTTTTTTCCTACCTACACTGATAAAAAAAATGTTCTAAAATCAAGATTTTGGTCTCAGAACTAAGAATTTTGGTCTAAAAAATGCGTCGAGAACATAAAATTCTTAAATTTAGAAAACACATCTTGATTTTAAGAACATTTCAAATACGAATAAGTTCTTAATTTAAGACCAAACAGTCTTAAATTCTCAAACCAAAAATAAAAATATAAGGCAGGTGTTTTAAACTTTAAAATTATTTCTTTTTTGTGATAATTATACTTCTTTGGATTTTTTTTTTTATAAATATTCCGATTGTATGTGTTTTCCTTGGCTAGGAGCGGGTTTCGATCACTCGACTTGTTACCAAACTGAAGCGGACTGAAGACTCTAACCAGAGCGCCACGGTGCCATTATTGTCTTCATATTAAATAAGACATATTTATATTTTCTTATCAATTTAAGATTTTTAATTCTTATATTAAGAATTGCGAATTTTTAGATGAATATTCTTAGTTTTATTATTTCTTGATTCTAGAAGTTGGTCTTTGTTTTCAGCGTACCCCTTGAAACTTTATCTAAAACTTCAAATTGACATAACTTTATCAAAACTTAACAGATTTTCATGTGGAATGTCATTTTTTCCATTATTTAACCTTTATTTTAATTCTGCATCAAAATTGGAATATATATTTTTTCTTCTATCACTGTCCATTTTTTCCGTGACGGACATGACTAAATCGGCTCGTCTGTTGATACTGATCAAGAATATTGTATATTCCTTCTGCCTGTTACATACATTCACCCAAAGGCATTATACCCATTTTTTCCCGTACATTTATTTCAATAAATCTACACAAATCTTAATCTTTACGGTATTCTGTATTCTTGTGCTGTGACGATCAGTTTTCTCGGAAATCCATAAAGACGATGAAATCGAGTGCAGTGTTATTTTTGTTTTATTATATTATTATTATTTATTTTGAAGCCATATTACTTTAGTTAGATGACCTCCGTGATAGTTGTAATCATCGATGTAATAAATAATAATGACTAAAGCTATAAAATATAATTGCTTACTCGAACGTTGTTTTGATTAAAAATATAGAATAATTATGGAAAGTTTATGATTTTGAAATTTGCAATGAAATATAATACAAGAATGAATTGCAAGCAGAGAAATCTTGACTTATATAAATTACTACTTAAGTTGATTTTTAATTCAGGAAAAAAAAATAATTTGGGAAAATAAAGATTATTAATATAATGCATAATAAAATAAAATAAAGATTATTAATATAATATAATTTACGTAATCTGATAGTCGACGAATGAATTAGTTTGCCAGTTGCGAGGAATTTACCAAGTTAATACATGATACTATCTTAAGCCTATTGCACTATTGTACGAGTAAATACCAATTGCTCAAGTGGACTTTGACGACGACCTCCAAATGTGGTCGACAGTCACATCACGTAGCTCTAGTTGCAACTCATGGAACTGTGGATCTCCACACTAGCGTCATGTACTCTACATATCGAATACTCTCTCTCTCTCTCTGTTTTTATATATATCTCTATCCCTCTCTTTAGCTTTCTGTTTTGACCGACTGTGCGCAGTCGAGCCCCTTTTTTGTTGATTTTACGCTGTTTTCACATTTATCCATTGACTAAGCTTTGCCTTTTGCGCTCAGTTCAAGTTTCATTTATTTCTCTTCGTTTTGTTTTCTTCGTCTGTTTGTATTTTATGTGCATACTTGGCATTTGTGGTCTCTTTTTGCTATGCTTCGCCTTTTAGTACATATGACTCTTAACATATTTACTTTAGATACTTACAATCACGAATTTATACCCTGTTTTTATGAAATATAATATAATAAAATTGTAAATTTGTGAGCAACAGACAACTGAAGATATCTTCAACCGCAAAAGATACAGAAATTAAAAAAAGTATAAACAAATTAATTAATTAACAAATAATTCGCATCAAAAAGAACAACATTTTATTACAATTCCAATTATTAATACCTTATATGTGTTAAATGTCAAATTTAAATGTAATTTTGTTTATAATATTTACCAATTCTATTCAAATTTTATGTTATAAATGTCAAATTTAGTTGTCAATTTTAAAATAATCTATTTTTAAATTTAAAAAAGAAACTCTTGGTTAATTAAATCTAAAATTTTCAATTTATTTTATAAAATTGTTAAATAGATAAATCAACAAATTATATATATTTCCAATAAGTATATTCAAGTAAAATAAAAAGGAGCATTGATTGCAGGGAGTTTGCTTGTCTAGCATACTCGAGTTCACTTCTTCTTTTATATGTGTACATAACGTTTGGATCAATAGCTTTGTATCTACATACATACTTGTTTATATACTGCATTAACTATATGACTTGGCTGAAATAAACAAAGTCTCAGACACTGACGCAGACTGTTAACTGAAACGAATTCTGTGGCATGTCAATAAAAGCCTAATGGCTGTAAATGAAGCCGATGGCAGTTCAACTTATACAGGGTATTCTGTTAAGAAATTGTTGTGAAATACTGCCCTTTATCGGGTTTATATATTTATTATAGTTTAAAAAAATAAATAAATAAATAATGTGTTTTATTGGACTTAACTATTTTAAAAAACATTTTCAAATCTAATTTACAAACAACCATTAATATTTAACGAAAATTAAATAAAGAATTTATATAATTGTTTTGTTCATTAAATACGCAGACAATGTTTCATTTTTGGCCAAACTCTTTCGCAAATATCAAAGTTGAATATGTTAATTAAATTTCAAATCGCAGACCGGTTAATATACGCTCTAAACATTTATTTATAGTATATTTAATTTGCATACTTTTTTCGGATAAGAAACTAACAACAAATGTAGGAGACTTTTGGGGCAAATGACATTAAGACACCCTGTAAAAAAGGTTGGCACATGCTGCACTCTCAGCTACAATTGAGTTGTGAAATTACAACTGAAATTATACAAGCATATTACGCAAAAGAGTTATGTATGACATGCTGCAATCTAGTTTCAAGTGAAATAAATTGCACACAAGATGCAGTTAACGTATGTATCTACAGTTTGTATCTACAGTATTCTAATCAGTCCGCCAGTTAACCTTGTAACATTGAGCACGTTTTTAGTGCAAAACATATCAAACACTGATAAAAAAACGATTCTAAAATCAATATTTTGGTCTCAAAAATAAAAATTTTGCTCTAAAAAATGCGTCGAGAACATACAGTTTTTAATATTAGAATGACTTTATAAGAACAGTTCAAATAAGACCAAATTCTTATTTATAAACCAAACAGTTTCAAATACTTAAGTCAAATAATAAAAATAAAATTTATAATTTTTTTATTCTTGTTTTATTTTGATTGGTTTGGAATTTTTAAAAATAGTTCATTAATATGATTTTCCTTGGAAACTGGAGCTGCGACTCTAACCCGATTAACACAGGACCACAATTGGTTACACATCAAAATATAACATATTCATATTTTCCTAACAATTTAATATCTTTATTCCTATATTAGGAAATGCGAATTTTTAAGAATTTATATTTTTAGTATTAGTAATTTGGTCCTAAAATGTTTTTTTTTAATAACAAAATATGTAAGATGAATTTTCTTGATTTTAGAAGTTGGTCTTGTTTTTTTTGCAGTGCATAAATATGCCCATGTTGTCATGTTTGCCAATCAAATTGCGTACTAGGTTGACATTTGAACTAATGTTAATTCATATCTCTTGTTGTGTGCTTAACAGTGCTGTTAACAGAGTGCTGCTAACATCCGCTGTTAACAGGCAGGCAACCGGTATGCCTATTAATACATGTGTGTGTGTGAGTGTGTGTGTGTGAGTTTGCGTGCTTAGACCTCTGTTCGTTTGCATGTATGGGTGAGCTCACCTATATAAAGGCATCGGCGACACAAGAAAATTTTTTAGTTTCTCGCTATTCATTGACGTGTACAATTCGTTTGTTGTTGTGTGTTATTTTTTTTGTATTTCGGCATTTGTTGTGCGTGAAATTCTTGGCCAGCTGTCAATAAAAATTGTTAGAGGTTTAGTTAGGACATTCTTCAAGGACATTGTAATTATAATATATATATATATAGTACAAAAGCTGACATCATGCCGCCCACAATAACGTCGAGTCAGGCGCATGACTTTAAGGCCCATTGCAGGACACAGCCGCAGGACGATGATGAAATTGATGCATATGTGCATCGCATAACGCGGTAAGAATGCAATTCCCATGCAGAAACCGGTCTAACAGGGGTCAAAAGACGGCACAGCTGCAACTATTTAGGGGTTGTTTTAGTTTTCATTTTCCCTTTTTCTTTTTGGCGGGCTGCCAAAGGTGAATCATTGAGTCATTAGCGGTCTAAAATACACGTGAATTTGGTCACAAGCAAATGGTATTCGCAATAATCTCTAAACATTTCGCTGAGTTGGCAGCTGACGCAAAAGTCGCTGCTGCCAAAAAGCCAAAGCAAAACAAAAACGAAAACGCCGAGAGAGAGAGAGAGAGAGAGAGAGAGAGCGATAAAAACAATATGAGTAAAGTGGAATTGGCAAAACACTTGAACTAATTATACTCGCTCACACTCACATATATTATAGTGGGTGTGTCAGCCCCATATATAATACCCATAACCGTAACCGTAGTCAGACCTAGACCTAGACCTAGACCTCGAAACCTTTAGACTCTCCGCATTTTCAGCCAAAAACTCAAATCTATTGTTTTTTTGAGTGCATCTTATAAATAAATAAATGCTGAGATTTCATTCATTGAATTAATAAACAGAAATTAGTTGATAAACCTGACACCTCTAGATTTATATATGTATACACAGACAAAAAAGATACATTCTAAAATTCAAGTTGAAAATTCTTGATTTTAACATGAATTTTTAAGTATTTATTCAAGATATCATTGTTAAATATGCGGATAAAATAGCAACGACTAAACATTAAAAAAAAATCAAAAAATTACTAATATAATTGATCTAACTATAAAAAAAAATTAACAGAAAATCAAAAAAATTTCTTTAAAAAATCGTGATTGAATCAAGTATTTTATTATACATAAGTTTAGGAAAATCCGGGATTACTGTACTTTTGACATTATATTGATTTTATACCGAAATTCCGCATACTTCTTTCTGTGTATACGCAATAGATCAGATGTTTATATTAATCTAATCATTCTTTAACTTGTGCTATCAAGGTCAAAAGTGACAACTTATTTACATACACTTATATACACATATTTATTTTTTTTGCTTGTTTTATTTTTGAAATATTTATTACGTTGACGCACTTGCTAAAAGTTTTCGATTAATGGGGCTTTGTATTAAACCAATTCCTTTGGCTCATTGGCTTCATATCAAATTTCAAAGGTTTCCGTTCACAAAACTGACAATTTCATTAAAATTCTCGGAACTTACAATCTTATCGCACCCGAACAGTAAGTTTCTGCTAACGTTTAGCAATTGAGAAAATATTGTGGAAACTTTTATGACTACCTTATAGTATATTTATAGACTGTGAATATGGTGATTGAGTTATAAGTGCCACTTGTGCAATCCAATTATAATTGATTGATTTCTTGTTACGAGTTTGCATCTGATTATTTACATATTACTTTTATTTTTCGCTCTCCCTCAAGATATTCCGATGGCACCGTCAAGTTGCGCAACTCAAATATTGAGTTAATGGATCAGGATATTCTATATCATTTGGCTTTGGGCAGTGAGAGTCACGATTTGCCGGAGATGTTTGGTGACGTTAAGGTGAGTAAACCTATATAAATAACAGCTGAACTATATATAGATTAAGCTACTAATGCTGATACTAAATTTTTATAATATTTAGCTCACATGCCTGCAATCTAATACGCTAATTAGTTGAACGCCCGTTCCAGATTATTGAAAACAAGTTTTTCAAGTCTTTGCAGTCTTAATTAAATTTATTTATTTCAAATGCCAAATCATGGCTTATATAATAGGCCTTGATAATGAAACTCAAGTTGATTTCCATATGAATAATTTAAATTTCACTTTATTTTCTCATTCATTCCTCTCTTGCAAAGGATATTTTAATTTATTTTGTAAAAATTTCGGTCATCAATCAATCTCCAGAATATATAAAAAAAAACTTTTTGTTTCTTGAGATATCTTTGTCAAACACTCATGTTGCTTATTTAATTATATTTTAAACTTAAATTTAATTTTTTTTATTTTTCAGTTATAAATTAAAATTTATTATAACACAATTTAATTTTTTATTTCACATTTGAATTTTATAATTGTATTTCAAATTTAATTAATTATTTTTCTTTATTTGTTCACGTTAAATAAATAAATATAAATCCTGGTTAAATGTTGTTCAATTTTGAAAGCCGTCACTTAAATTAAAATTAAATTTTTCTTTGTTGTTTCTTGAGATATCTTAACCAAACTCGCAAGTTGCAAATTTAATTGTATTTTATACATTCTGGTTAAATTTATTTTTAAATTTGACAGTCATCACTCAATGAAATGATTGGTTAAAAATTGAATTATTGTGTGTAAAGAACTTTAACGTTTTTCAAGACATTTAAATTTAATAGAAAGAAAATTTTTATTTTTACTTTTGTTTTATTTTGTATTTAATTTTTGTATGTAAGAACTTTAACGTTTTTCAAGATATTTAAACTAAATATTAACTTGACTTTAGATCTTTAGATCTACAATGTATTTAATTATAGTGTTTAATTATTTTATGAAAGAAACTTTAATGATTTTCAGGATATTCAAACTATATTACATACAAACTTTTATAAACTTTACTTTTGTTTTACTTTGTATTTAATTATTGTGTTGAATTTTTATATGAAAATAGCTTTAAGGTTTTTCAAGATATTTAAACTATATTAAATAAAAACTTTTATTAACTTTACTTTTATTTTATTTTGTATTTTTTCCTACAGTTTGTTTGCATGGGCGGCACTCCAAAGCGCATGGAGAACTTTGCAGACTTCATCATGGATGAGATTGGTTACAAGCTACCCGCTGGCACACAATTACAGGATATTAGCGCCTACTCCTATCGTTATTCCATGTATAAAGTTGGACCAGTGCTATGTGTTAGCCATGGAATGGGGACACCATCTGTGAGCATTCTGATGCACGAGATGATCAAGCTGATGTACCACGCCAAGTGCATGGATCCCATATTCATCAGGATTGGGACATGTGGTGGTGTTGGAATCGAAGGCGGAACCGTCATCATCACCGAGGATGCTCTCGATGGACAATTGCGCAACTCACATGAGTTTGTAAGATAACACTAATATTTCTAATAATTAAATGAAACTAATTGTTATTTATTTTGTTAGACAATTCTGGGAGAGACTGTGCATCGTCCGGCCAAGCTGGACAAGAAGTTGGCCCGTGAGCTGAAATCGCTGGCCAGCGCTGATGATCCCTATGACACCATCATTGGCAAGACGCTGTGCACAAATGATTTCTACGAGGGTCAAGGTCGCCTCGATGGCGCCTTCTGTGAGTTCACAGAATCCGAGAAGATGGCATATCTGGAGAAGCTACGCGACCATGGAGTTGTCAACATCGAAATGGAGAGCACAATATTTGCAGCTCTGACTCATCATGCGGGTATCAAAGCGGCCGTTGTTTGTGTCGCCCTACTTAATCGGCTGAATGGAGACCAGGTCAATGCACCCAAGGAGGTCATGCATGAGTGGCAACAGCGTCCACAGATACTTGTCTCCAGATACATTCGCAAAGTACTTCAACAGCATGGACAACTGAAGTCATTGTTTGGTCATCAGGGATCGATAAAGTCGCCCAGGCGTTTCAAGTTGGTCCAACAGGAATCTCAGGCCCACGACTAAAGCTATCAGCCAAAATACCATAAAAAAAAACAAACACACACAAAAGACGGATCAGGGGCATATATAATATGTATATGTAATTCTATTATATATGATTTAATTTGCAAGTTACCTTCGACTGTAATGTCGACCCAATTTTTATGTATACAAGTTGTTTCAACATTCCTTAATTTAATTTCGCTTTAAGTTACCTTATCATAAATAAATATATATATATATATATTAGTATCTCTGTATGTATATCCCGCTTCTCATTAGTTTATTTAAATCCACAAACAAAAATGAATAACATGCTGAATGAAAACATATTTACAAATAAACTCAATGTGACGTTGTGTTTCAAAATGCATTCAAATTGAAAACGAAATTGTTGTTGATTGCACTACAATAATAAATAAAAATAAACTATAAACGAAATTATTAAAAATGTTGTTAATTGTTATGTTGCATATTCTAAAATGAAATAAGGCAAACCAAATAATAATAATAATTATTAAATGTATGTATATGTATCTCTGATCATAATATAAGATTTCATAAATTATTCTATTACACGTATTGTATTGTAATTCCTAAACATTTGTTAATGTTACTAATCATAACACTATACCAACAAAAGTTACTCTTATTCAAATTCTACAAAATACAAACAAATAAAAAATGAAACAATTAAAAATGGTTTTAAAAAATTAAATTAGTTTTTAATTTCAAATATTTCTAAGCTAAATTGTGAATGATCTGTCAAACATTTTATAGTCTACAGTGAACTACTACAGAAATTCATTCAAAACGTCAATTGATTAAGTGAATAAGATTACGAACTTGAATGAATTCAAATGAATGAGTGTTGTCATTTCAAAGCTTCGAGCTTAATCGATATGAGATGACTCCTAAATTGTTTTAGCATCTAAATTATGTTTATTTTGCCATTGAAATATTTAAAAAATTCCTAACTAATTTTCGAAAAAATTCGAAATTTTCAAAATTTTTAAAATGAACAAAATTCAATTGCTAAAAATCATGCTCAAATTTACATTGCGCTTGGAAATTGATTGAGTTTTGAAAAAGTTATGGCAGTCCAAAGTTATCAAAGTTGCTCTGTAGCTGCGACAGTCAGAACCGAAAATAACCCTTATAAATGAATCGATTACTAAACGGTTATTTCGGTTTAAAGAGTTATGGTTTATGGGTTTCAGTACAGCGGAAAAAATTGTTTTCAGTTACGGTTTCAGTTACGGTTACAAATTTCAATCGGTTTTCATCGGTTAAAGGTTACGGCTTCGGAACATGAGGAACCACTCTAAATAAAATTACCTGCCGAATGTCTCAAATTTCTATTTATACTCTTGAGAATGGAAAGTAAATTTTTTACCTAATTTAAAGAAAATGTAAACTTTCCGGGATGTAATCTAAAAATTCATTAAATGGCCCTTTGCGATTGAACAACTAAAACTTGAATCTTTCATAATTTTCCCCTAATCCTATCATATGCTAGAGCGGCAGAAATGGGGAGAATTCGCTTTGCGACGAAGAGAGAGCTTTATTTTAATCTCACTCTTTCCTAAACTAACTTACACTAGACATCATGAAATAACATTAAATTCGACAAACTATATAAAAAAAAATCAATCCAAGAAGTAGGGAAATCTCGGATTTTTTTAAGCCAAGTACAAAATACTTGAATAAAGCACGATTTTTCAGCAGTATTTTTGTTTTTGGGGCTCTTTACAGATCTATTAGTTAGATCAAATATTTTAATTTTAGAATGTTTTTTTTTTCTGAGTTGCATTCAAAGTCCGCGTGATTTGAAGCTTTTATACTTGTTGCGATTCCTCCTCCTCCCTTGTATATGTATGTATTCGTATAGACATAAATCAGCACTTTAATAGTGTAATCAAAGATGTTGAATATATCAAAATTAAACATACAACGATACATAATAATTTGTCGTACGTGCCTTTGTGAAGAACTGCATTTTTGTAAATATATTATACATACATAGTATGTATATACAACTTTGTCTGATTCGGATTATACTGCGCAAATTCGTACAGAAATGAAATAATTTCGAGAACTCTCAAAATGTTTAACACTTCAGTTATTTTAAAATTCATTTTCGATTAAATCCAAACAAAATTTAATATATACAAACAATTGGAACAATGTCGGGAGCATGTGGAAGTCAACTGGCCCAGGATGTCAATGAACTGAAGGGTGAGTAACTGTTTACAGTGGGTCCAATCAATACAATGTCAACTATGTATGCAGCGATGGTCAAAGCGCAAAATAAGCGAATTGATAAGCTTATCAAGCATATCAAGGAAGGTTGCGAGGCGAAAGAGGAAGTGCAATTGGAGAGCACAATGACCGGACTGAATCCTTACATTGAATGCCTTAATCCCGATATTTTATACCATTTATCTTTAAGCACGGATACAACAGACTTTCCCAAGTTCTTTGGCGATGTTCGCGTAGGTTGAACTTTAGTTTTATTCTATTCCAGATAAACATATATGTATATATATCCCACAGTTTGTTTGCATGGGAGGGACACCGTCACGTATGCATAAGTTTGCCAATTTCATAATGAAAGAGATCGGTCTTAAGATGAACTCGAGCGTCAAGCTAAAGGATTTGGCTGAGGACGCCCATCGTTATGCCCTGTATAAGGTTGGACCTGTGCTATGCGCCAGTCATGGCATTGGTGGACCATCGATTAGCATTCTTTTACACGAACTCATCAAGTTAGTGCATCATGCCAAGTGCCAGAATCCGATCTTCATTCGAATGGGAACTTGTGGTGGCATTGGCGTTGCACCCGGCACAGTTATTATTACATCGGAGGCATTGGATGGTCAGTTGCGACCCGTTTACGAGGTCGTTGTTCACACTAATCCCGAGCTGAGACCCACCCAGTTGGACGCAGACTTGGCCAAAGAACTGAAATCATTGTTGGATCCCTGCTGCGATGACTTTGATGTCGTCATTGGTAAAACCCTTTGTACCAATGACTTCTATGAGGGTCAATCCCGTTTGGACGGCGCTTTCTGCAGTTATACCTCCGAGAAGAAAATGGCATTTCTCTCACGCATCTCAGAGGCGGGCGTTGTTAATATGGAAATGGAAAGCGCAGCTTTTGCAGCCTTAACAAGTCAAGCTGGCATTAAGGCAGCCGTCATTTGTGTGGCCATCATAAATCGCCTAGAGGGCGATCAGGTATATTTATATTTATATTTATTCTAAGCAATTTCCTAGTACAATGATAAAAAAGGTTCTAAAATCAAGAACTAAGAATTTTGGTCAAAAACATAAAATTCTGAAAGTTAGAAAACACATCTTGATTTAAAGAAAATTAGTCCAAGTTTTTATTTAAAGATGAAACAGTTGAAAAACTCAAGATAACAAAAGAAATTAAGAAAGGTTTTTATATTTTTATTTTTATTGTTTTCTTTTGATGTATACACATTTTTTTCTGGTTTAATGTTTTTTATAAATATTCCGTCAATATGTTTTTTCTTAGTTACAATTGGTTATACATGAAAATACAGGGGTGGTCATAAGTATTTACACACTACTTAAAGTAAATTAATTAATTTTATTTATTTATTTTCATTAATTTAATTATTTTATTTTAATTAATTTAATTAATTAAATTTCAAAATATCATAAAAATACCAGCGAAGAGATTTTTGAACAATTTTAGCAGTCTCTAAACATTTTGCTTTAAGACATTTTTTTGTTCGACACCGAGGAAAAAAGTTGAAAAAGTAGACCTTTACAAAACTTGGAATTTTTCAATGGGTATTCAATGGGTTAAGGAAAATTTTGTATCATTAAAACGGAATTTCAATGACCTTTCCATTGAGGCCAAACTTTACATAATGTAAGTTCAAATTATGAATAAAATTAACTTTAGATTCAACATTCATATTTTCCTAACAATTTAAGATTTTTACTTTTATATAAATAACTGCATATTTTTAGATTAATAATCTTAGTATTAGTAATTTTATCTTAAAATTGTCCTATTTAATAAAAATATATGTAAGATAAATATTCTTGATTTTAGAAGTTGGTCTTTTTTTGCAGTGTAGTGTGAACTTTGACTCCGAACATGATCCTTTTGCAATTCGAATTGCAATATAAATTTTTGTCAGCTATTTTCTGGACAAATTTCAGACTCTTAGGAAGATTTATTTTATATATTTAGATATAATAATCCTCGATCCAACGTTTTCAACCCCATAGATCAACGCTGCTGAAGATGCACTCATGGACTGGAATGCAAGACCACAAATTCTGGTAGCTCGCTATATGAGAAAAGTGCTCTTTGGCAGCGGCGATGAGGATTGCAATGATGCGGATACTTGTGACTGTGCTGGTGGGGATCAAACACAACCTGCCGAATGAACTAATAATCATAATCGTATTATATATAAATTTGTATTTTAAGTACACACATAATAAAAGTATAACTACACTGAAAAAAAGACCAACTTCTGAAATCAAGAACATTCATTTTAAATATTTTGTTCTTAAAATAAAAACATTTTAAAAAATAATTTAAAAAAAGTATAAATTTAAAAAGAAAAATAAGTTTAAAACACCTGCCTAACTTTTTTATTTTTGGTTGGAGAATTTAAGACTGTTTTGTCTTAAATTAAGAACTTATTCTTATTTACCTACCGCATGTTCTTTTGATCATAAATTTGTATTTTAGGCACACACCCATATATGGAATACCCATGTAAATAAGCTGCCACATATACAAATGCAGGAATGCACATAATGCATCCAAATTTTTTTTTTAAATTAATTAATAACTTCCTAACGAATCAAGTTTTTTAAGTTTAGTTTTTTGCATTGGTCATATAATATCCATACGCAAATGGCCAAGAAAAGTGCGAAAAGTGCGAATACTTGTGACTGTGTTGGTTGTGATCAAGCACAGCCCACGGAATGATCTAATAATCATAATCATATTAAATATAAATATAAATTTGGATTTTAAGTAGACACTGTATGGAATAATCATATAAACATATACATATAAGATTAGCTGTCACACATTAAAATTGTCAAAATAGATTAAACAATATTTTACACGATTACACTTGGGTGCAGAGCGTAATAAAAAATGACTTTTCAAAAAATTGGTCGTTATCTCTTTTAATTCTGTCATAATTACACATTTGAAATAAAAGAAATTTTGTATTCCGCAAATTTGTCACCCTATAGTTTTAAAAATGTTTTAATATTATATAAAGTAAAATATATGTCTATTTAAGGTCTCAGTTAAATAACAGATATTTTTAGTAGAATATATGTAAATTGACAATTATTTAAAAAACAAACTCTCTGTTTTTATTTAACTAGTCTAGGTAAAAACGAAACTACTTAAATATTTATCAAAAAAGGGCAGCGTTTATTTAATTTAGTTAAATTATGTTACCTTGAAAAAGAATTTCAGACAAAAATTAAATAACCTACGGATTATTCGGCTATATATATATATAGATATAGTGAATCAATTGTAGGTTTATTGAAGCTATTAACTCAATTACAAATTATCGTCTATATCGACTCAGTTCGTCACTCTGATAAAGAAAATATATACTTTATAGGCTCTGCAATTGCTCGATGTATAATTAAATAAATTATATTTTTTACATAGTATTTTATGTATGACTTCCCACTGTCCGGCCAAAAGTATAAAACTGTCGAGCTTCCAATGCGATCGTTCAGTAATTCGCGTCTGTTCGTTGCGATCACAACTCAACACAAATTGTGTGCTACAAAAACAAAATATATTGCTAATATATACGGTTTATATATTAATATAAATATATATATACAATATATATTCTGCGTGGTTCGTATATAAAGATAAAGCTAATATAAGTGTTGCCGTCGTCGCGATCGCGGACTCTCTTTATTTATCAACTTATTGTAATACAAATATTGAAGCACTCAAAAAGTTAAAAACGTGTTTATATCTTTTTTACATTGTGTTGTGCAATTCAGTTACAAGAAAATGCAGATACTTAAAAAGTCTATAAGTTGAATGAAAGCTTTTAAAAATAAATAAAATTGTTAAATTGTTGTATTCCAACAGCTAATCATCGAACTCAATCTAGGTTTATGAATGCACATTTCGATAGACACCATCGATACAATTACAATACATCGATACATTAATCAATTACATCTTCAGTTTCATATCAATCAGCTTGTTGACTCCATTGTAACAAATATCCGTTAAAAATTTCAAATGAAATGGAAATGATAAGGCTTAGATTGATGGAAATTATGATTTGTATTTTTCGAAATATTATACAAAATAGAAGAACGTTAGAGAATTTTTTCGCAGATTTTTTGCCTTTGCTTAGTGAAAGTGTTGTTATTAAAAATTTATACTTCGGAGCAGTTTGGAATTCTTGCAAAATAAAATAAATATAAAATAAAATAAAAATTAAAATAAAATAAAACAATAATAAAATTATAGAACCAATCGAACTGTCGAAATCGGTTAAATGTTTTCCTCATATAATCAAGACCTCGAGCCAGCAAACCAACTCAAATTTAAATAAATAAAATTAATATTGTTATTTAAAATTTTTATTTTAGTTACATACATTATTGTGTCGTCAGCTTATAGATTGACAATAAATAAATAAATAAAATAAAATAAGAATATATGGAAATTCTTATATTTAAAACTTAACTTAATACTTTAGATAAAGGTGGAAAAAAATAATAAATTCAGAAAAAAAATTTATATTATTTTCCACTTAGTGTCAAAGAAAATGTATCTTGCATTAAATTAAATTAAATTCCGCAACTACGGTAAATTTTATATTTACAGCTGATATTTTAGAAGAACTTCTCAATATGTCCAATAGGTAAGATCAGAAATACTGGTATATCTTTTTATCGATATAGGCATATACAATATATATATTTTTTGTTACAAATTCAGCGTTGAACTGAAGAATCCCAATCTGAGTGGAATGAGCTCAGACTATTTGTACCACTTGGCCATCAATGTGGCCAATACCGCGGATACTACCGATATTCAACGGCAATTTGGCGATGTTAGGGTAAGTTCTGGGTATATCGCCATAATTATCGAAATATACTATATCTGATTTATATTTCCAGGTGATTTGCATGGGTGGCACTAGTTCACGTATGCGAGATCTGGCTAAATATTTGCGCCCAATAGTGGGCGTGTCGGATGACAGTGATCCCGTCGATTTGGCCGAGGCGGGACATCGTTACGCCGTATACAAAGTGGGTCCGGTGCTGTGTGTCAGCCATGGAGTGGGATCCTCGACATTTTCGGTGGTGCTGCACGAGTTATTAAAGCTGGTGAAGTATGCCAAGTGCCAGGATCCCAAATTCATAAGGATTGGCACATGTGGTGGTGTTGGCGTGCCTCCAGGCACCGTTGTGGTGACCAAGGATGCCTACAACGGTTACTTGCGCAACGAACATGAGATCGTAAGTGTCGACTACCTGCTCTGTCTATATTTTCCACTCAACATGTTTATTTTTATCGACTGACAGCCAATTCTGGGAAAACGTGTTGTGCGACCGGCGAGTTTTCCTGACGATCTCATCAAGGATATCTTAGCATATGGCAACCAAAGTGGAGACCGTTTTGAGACCATAAGTGCCAATACGATGTCCACCGATTGTTTCTATGAGGGCAAGTGATGAATTAAATGGAATTCTGTCTTTACACTCTTAACTAATCCCTTATTCCTTACACAGGTCAAGGACGCACAGATGGTGCCGTTTGTGAGTACGATGATGCCGCCAAGATGGAATTCCTCCAGAAATGCCATAAGCTCGGCATACGCAACATCGAAATGGAGGCCACAATGTTCGCTTCGATGACTCAAAAAGTTGGGGTCAAAGCTGCCGACGTTTGTGTCACACTCATAAATCGTCTAAACGGCGATCAGGTATGTGCCACATGTTGCAAGCCAACTACAATATAAATAATATACATAATACTCCTTTCAGGTGGAAATTACGCCGGAAACCAAAGCGGACTACGAGCATCGACCATTCCTAATTATTGGACGCTATATTCAAGGACTGCTCTCTAAATAAATCTTGATTTTAGCTGAGATGAATATTCATTTAATCAATATTAATACTATTACAATATTAATATTTCATATGCATCTCACATATGTATGTATATTATCATTTATAAATGCATTTAATACAATACTTTTTTGATCTTTTCTTTTCACGTTGGCTTCTAAAATATTTATTTTTGAGCAAAAAGATAAAAAATGCATATAAAATTCATCAGTAAAAAACAGGATTTTAAAAAACATTTTCAAACAAATATTCAATTTTTCTCTGATTGTTCCTATGACAGCTTTATGATATAATGATCTAATTAATTAAATATTTGCTCATGATGTTGAAGAAAATATTTTTTTAAAATTTTATAAAAATTTTAGGAAACCAATTTTTTTTTCTTATTAGAGATTTTTTAAATTTCTTTTCCATAGCAGCTGTTTACAATTGGACGGACGTAAGGATCGTCTTGGGTGTCATTCTGACTCTACTTTGTAAACTCTACGTACATTAAGTGAAGAAAGTGTTTTGACCAAATCCAAAATTTACACTTTTCTCTTTCAAAAAATATAATTTTTTTAAACGTTTTTTTTATTTCTTATTTAAATATTCTTGTATATGGTTCATCGAACAAGTTTAAAATAGAAAAATAATTTTCATTAAATTGAAATTTAACATATTTTTATATTTTAATATTGTCAAGACACTTTCTTGACTAACTGTATGCATCGTCAGTACTTAAATGTAAGACTGTCGGGCATGTTCACGTTTTGTTTTCAGTTATCAGTGGGATCGTTTAGTTCTCTCCGAGTGTTCTTTGCTATCACTACTCAACGGTAAACATTTTTTACTAGAAATAATATATTGCTAATATATGTACATATATAGTTTATATATTAAATATAAATACATATACACACGCTGATAAAGTTAATGAAAGAGTTGCCGACTGATCTTGATAGTTGTGTTGATCAAGTTCAAAATTCAAGTTTAAAATTCTTGATTTTATCATGCACTTTATAGGTATTCAGGATATTATTCTTAAATTAAGACAATATGCGGATAAAATGGCAACAACTCAACATTAAGAAGTAATAGAGCCTAAAATACTTGATCTAACTACAAAAAAAAAATACGGAACCCCGAAAATCAAAAAATTGATGAGAAAAATTGTGCTTGAATGAAATATTTTGTACTCGGTTTAAGAAAATCTGGGATTACCGAACTGGGACACCGCATTGGATTGATTTCATCCCGGAATCGTGAAATTTTTTTCTGTGTACGTGCTTATTGGAATATCAATTCAAAGTCGCTTAAAAAACGTTAAGAGAAAGGCTGTGTAATACAAATATTGAAGCACTCAAACAGTTTCCAGCGTATTTGAACTGCGCCTTTTCATTGCGCACTTCAGTTCCAAGAAATGCAGAAATGGAATGCAGATAAGAAATGCAAATGTATAAGCTGAATGAAACCAGTTCTTAAACCCCATATTGTTAAAGTGTGTATTTTAACAGCTAGTCATCGAACTTGATCTAGGTTTGTGGGTGCACACTTCGATAGACACCATCGATACAATTTCAATACATCGATACATTATTCAATCACAACTTGAGTTTCGTATCAATCAGATTGTTTACAAATCTGTAAAAAATATCCGTTAAGACTTTGAAATGTATTTATTACAAGATAAAGAAATTGATAAGTCGAAGCGTAATTAAATTTTAATTATGATATAGAAATAAAAATCATCAGAATTTACATAACATTTTTTTTATTCACTTAATAGGTGCCAAAAAACTCTATATTTATATTAAATGAAATGACTCACAACTTCAGTATATTACATACGAATCGGAAAGCTATAGCATTTAAGGAACAATCTGATAGAAACTAATTTCTTGGGTAAATTTCACTTTCACAGCAATTACTTTGGAAGAACTTCTCAATATGTCGAATAGGTAAGAAGATCAGAAATACTACATTTTTATCGTTATAGGCATATACAATATACATATTTTTTGTTGAAAATTCAGCGTTGAACTGAAGAATCCCAATTTGAGTGGAATGAGCTCAGACTATTTGTACCACTTGGCTATTAATGTGGCCAATACCGCGGATACTACCGATATTCAACGGCAATTTGGCGATGTTAGGGTAAGTTCTGGGTATATCGCCATAAATATCGAAATATACTATATCTGATCTATATTTCCAGGTGATTTGCATGGGTGGCACTAGTTCACGTATGCGAGATCTGGCTAAATATGCCAGAGATGCCAGAGATCCCGTCGATTTGGCCGAGGCGGGACATCGTTACGCCGTATTTAAAGTGGGTCCGGTGCTGTGTGTCAGCCATGGAGTGGGATCCCCATCGTTCTCCGTGGTTATGCACGAGCTACTGAAGCTGGTGAAGTATGCCAAGTGTCAGGATCCCAAATTCATAAGGATAGGCACATGTGGTGGTGTTGGCGTGCCTCCAGGCACCGTTGTGATCACTAAGGATGCCTTCAACGGTTATTTCCGCAGAGAACATGAGATCGTAAGTAAAGTGAAATTGTTAGAATTAGACACAATCAATGGAATATAGAATTAAAGAAGTTAGGCATCGACAAGTCTCTACACTTGTAAAAAAAAAATATATTTCTTAATGCATTTTTTAGACAATAAATTCTTAGTTAAAAAATAAAGTTCAAATTTTAAGATTTCGTCTAAAAACTTCGTCGAGAACCTAGATTCTTAAAATAAGAGAAGAAATCTTGATTACAAGATGGTGTTTTTTGAATTTTTCTCTTAAAGTTGGGTTGGATAAAAAGAAATTGTAAGACAATCGTTTTGATTTTAGAACCCGTTTTTTTGTACAGGATATTATCCTAAAAATTGCTAAAAAAAATGGGGTTTTCAAATTACTTTGCCCCGTGTCCCGAAATGTCTTTCCGTTTCCTTATATTCTGTCTCTTTCAGCTTAACTTGTTTGTTTTCTTCGACTGACAGGCAATTCTGGGAAAACGTGTTGTGCGACCGACGAGTTTTCCTGACGATCTCATCAAGGATATCTTAGCATATGGCAACCAAAGTGGAGACCGTTTTGAGACCATAAGTGCCAATACGATGTCCACCGATTGTTTCTATGAGGGCAAGTGATGAATTAAATGGAATTCTGTCTTTACACTCTTAACTAATCCCTTATTCCTTACACAGGTCAAGGACGCACAGATGGTGCCGTTTGTGAGTACGATGATGCCGCTAAGATGGATTTCCTCCAGAAATGCCATAAGCTCGGCATACGCAACATCGAAATGGAGGCCACAATTTTTGCCTCAATAACTCAAATGCTTGGGATCAAGGCTGCCGTTATATGTGTCGCATTTATAGATCGTTTAAATGGAGATCAGGTAAGTGCCACATGTTAAAAGCCAACTTCAAAATAATATATATACTTTTTTCAGGTGGAAATTACGCTGGAAACCAAAGCGGACTACGAGCATCGACCATTCTTAATTATTGGACGCTATATTCAAGGACTGCTCTCTAAATAAATTTTTATTCGCCTAATGTTTTTAATGACTAAGCATTCTTTCAACATCAATATAATTATATTCATATACTAGGGGCTTTGCTCGCGAATATGAGATGTGGATATGATATGTGGATAACACTCCATTTATTTTTTTGACTAAACTTCATTAACATTTTTAATAAACTCAAAAATTACCAGACGGGGACAATTCGAATTTCGCAAAAATCCGACTTATAGCATGATGAATTTGCCTCCGGTTTTTTGTATAAAATAGCCTCCTAGTCAGGCACAATAGTATACGAGTAGACTCTAATTTTAATTTTTTACATTTAGGTCATATGACATTTATAAATTCACTTAATACTTACACACATTTAAAAGCTTTCTCTTTAACACATTAATTTTTGTTTTGTATTATTATTTATGGCATTATTTCTAATGAATTAACATTAATAAATTCATATAAATATACTTGTATTTGAAAACGATTATAGCTGTCTATATCTCTTGAATGAGCAACTTATTGTTGCCAGATTTGTTGTTGTTCTGTGGTAAACGTAGAGCTGGCTGTGGAGAGGACATCTCCTGCATCATAAGTGGCAGTTGCTTCTTCTGTGGGGTACCACTTGGATTACTGCCCTTTAATTGGCCACCCAGAGCTTCAGCAGCGCTAACTATTTTACTTTTAACCACACGATTCGGCTTTACCAACTCGGCCAGATCATATTCCTTCGAAGGCTTCACTGGTTGAACGGCTTTTACAACAGCCTTTGGCTTTTCCTTTGGATTTTTCTTGACTGCTTGCTTCTCCGACTGGAGCTCCTCAATGACCATACGCGTGGCATGAGCTGGAGCAATTTCTCCCAGCTGTGAACGCAGCTGTTCCAATGACTTCAGTGCATTGACATTATTGGGATCAATGTCCAGCACACGTTTATAAGCATCATGGGACTGAAAATTTAGGGAATCTGAAGATCAAGGAATTAGGAAACAAATTGATTTTTTCCACTTACCTCGCGACGTCGTCCTTGAGAATAATTGGCATCCGCCAAGCGAAGAAGAGCTTTCAAGTTGTCCGGTTCCAGTTTCAAGCACTCTTCACAATCATCTATAGCTGCCATATAATTCTGTAACTTTATATCTATAGAGGGATAAGGAAAATTTAAACTTAAACAAATAAGTCCAATTTTGTGACGAACAATATTAAATTTCATAAATCAATTATTCTTCAATAAAAGTGGAAAATTTAAAATGTAACTGTGAAAAGTTCAGAAATTATTACTCACGACATAAGCCACGATTGTTATAGGAACGAGCTGAGTGCTCCGGATCGTAGACTATAGAGCGAGTATATTCATTTATGGCATTATCATATTCCTTGGCATTAAAGTATTCATTGCCACGCAGACGATACCTGAAATGATATAATAAATTAATTAAAATTATATTAATTCCCGATTTTAAAATATTTTCTTTTTTTTAATGAAATAAAATAAATTGTCCCTCACTTCTCTCCATATTGTTCTCGCTCTAGTTGACTTAGTTTTTTCAGTTGGCACTGGAGACGCTGCTCTTCAGCGGCCTGCTCACAGATCTTAATATGTTCTTCTTCTGTGGGTAGTTTAATTTTCCGGGTCTGGATTTGTGCCTGTTCTTTAGTACGTTCCTCTTCCAGATCCATGCGTAGAATTTCCTCATCCGGATCATACTTATCCCATTTGCTGTAATCCGTTGACTTGATTCGCTTTTCATTTGGTTTAACTTTTGGCTGTTCAACTGGTTTCGATTCGGATTTGGATTCTGGAACATTCTCTTGTTTGTCAATATCAATTTTGCATGGAGTTCGAATGGCCGGCAGATCCGCCAAAAATTCATTTTCCTCATCTTTTAGCTCATTTAAAGCGCAATCCTTGTTCTTAATATCATTTGTCCAATCCTATTTAAATATGGTAAGATACATTAGTTAAATACCCTCTAGTATTAAGAGTTACTTGCATATATGGGTTTTAGTTCCTGCTTATCCAGAACACTGCTATTACGTATTGCCTCCTCGTAGCGAAACAATTTGCTTTCAGGCTTTAACTGCTTTAGTTTTTCCTCGGCACAACGAGTCAGATCCGGAAAGTAACCTTCTTCGCCGGAACGCAGAATATTGACGATTTTTTCCATTTCACGCGCATTTTCGCATTTTTCCACGTAAGCGAAATCCAGATGACCCACAGGAATTCCGTATTTCTCCAAAAGAGATTTGCTTTTATCCATGATAATGATATAAATTTCACAAAACAATAATAAATTAAGCGAAGTTGACGCGTTCAACTTGTTTTGATTTTAGTTTCTCTGTGTTATTGATTAAACAGTTTATTTATTGCTGCCTGACAACGGATATCAGATATAAACATTCAAATATTTTGCTTCATGTGTTATTCTTTCATTTTATACATGGACATTGTCCTGCTATTACAAATTTTCAATTTTTATTTTATTTTATTTTATTCTTCGAAAATTCAAATGGGGCGCCAATTTTATAAAATACCGTATAAAACGTATGCCAAATGCACACCAAAATTGATTGTACAACACTATAAGTAAGCCAATAATATGAAAAGTATGTTTTAGCAGGTCTCTCCTAACGGGGTTCTATGGTGTAATGGTTAGCACTCTGGACTTTGAATCCAGCGATCCGAGTTCAAATCTCGGTAGAACCTGTATGAAAATACAAGACTCAATTTTTTTTTCTTTCACATTGTGAGATTTTTAATTAACAATTTTAATTCTTTTTTAAAAACGAACTGAGTCCATCAATTTTTAAAGTCTGTTTTTTTGTATATTTTGTGCAATTTTATTAATGTGCTCATGGCCCTAATGTAAATTTATTTCGCTAAGCGCTGGGCTGTCAGCACGGTTCTATGGTGTAATGGTTAGCACTCTGGACTTTGAATCCAGCGATCCGAGTTCAAATCTCGGTAGAACCTTGGGGTATTAACTTTTTTTGTATATATATTTAATTAACTTATTTGAGTTAAATAAAATTCAGCTGCAGAGGAAAATTTTAAAATGTATATTTGTTTAAATTCATAAACGCAAAAAATTTACTTTCGCCCAACGTGGGGCTCGAACCCACGACCCTGAGATTAAGAGTCTCATGCTCTACCGACTGAGCTAGCCGGGCACTTGCGAGCTGGTCGGCAGAGTACCACTAAATATGACATTGTTGAACGAGCCATAATAAAAACCAATGCGGAGACAGATGTCTGATAAATGTTCTTTGGTCAATGACACTTTTTCCAAAAAGAAATATATAAAGAAAAAAAAAACATTTTAAAATTGAGTTTTTTTACTAACAACTATATTTTTAGAAAATTTATATATTTTAACTCAAATTAATCTTAGAACAAACATTTTGAAAAATTCATGTACATGTTATCTTATACTGGGCATAACAAATCTTTACATTTCGGCATTCTAATACATATGTATGTCTCATCCGAATCAACAGTTCTAGCTGCATTATTCTAGCATTGTGTGAATCATTCCATAACGTGAAACGACCTCAAGGATGTCATCTTCGCTCTCGCTTGAACTGGATGAACTTAAATCGAGGGATTTGGTATTGGTGGTCAAGGCAGCCAACAGCTTTCCCGGCGGACGATAATAAACGTGGTAGCGACTGTCAAAGCTGCAACTGCCAGCGTAGTATTTAAAGAACTTGCGTGCCCTTCGTTCTCCAATTATGGGACTGAGAATCTGCTCCGTGAGCGTAAAGTTTGCACTGCTGTTACTTGAGCTAATGCTCTGATTCTGTCCAGTTGTTGTGGATTGCGGAGGTTCATGCAATAGAACACCTCTCTTCGTTATTTTGAAGTGCGGTCGTTCGGGTGCAATAACTCGATCTGGAGCGGATGCACCTGTTTCGCAGCCTGTTGTTGATGTAACCATGGTACAGTCAGCATCGCCTTTCGGCTGATTACTGAAGCTAGCGGAGCTACATAGATCGATTACATTATTCGAGGTGCTGGCAGTGACAACGGGCTGAAGCGATTTATTAATATTTGTGGGTTGAAGTGCTCGACTACAAGCGGTGTCATTGGTCAGCGCCGTTGAGTTGCATGCCACGCTGGCGTTGTTAAAGATTAATTGCTCTGGTAGCTGTGGTGATTCTGAAGCAGATTCATTTACCATTGGAAGATCTGCTACTAGTTTCAGTTTTTCCATTTCCGACACATAAGTTTCCTTCGACAGTATCAGAGCCTGTCTCAAATCTTCATCGTCTTCAGATGATTCAATTATTTTATTCTTCTTTCTACTTCGATACGTTCCAGATAGCGTCCAGGTAACGTCAGCTTCCTCCTCAGAGTTATTTATTTTAACCTTATTACTTTTGGTCAGTTTCTTTCCTGATTTAGTTGCTGTCTTTTTCTGCCTAGTCTCTTTGGTGATATCAACTTTAACAACTGGATCTTTTGTCTTTATTGGCAGCTCCTTGACATTATTCGAATCCTTATCAATCAATTTCTGTCCAGATTTAGTTGCTGTCTTATTCTGCTTAGTCTCTTTGACGATATCAGCTTTAACAATTGGATCTTTTGTCTTTATTGGCAGCTCCTTGACATTTTTCGATTCTTTACCGATTTCAGACAAACTGGAAATAGTTGGAAGCGACTTTTCTTTTTTGGCACTTGCCGTAGTTGTTGATTTCGAGAAAAATTCGGCTTCAAGAGTCGGCTTCTTGTTGCTCGACAGTGATTTAGATGGAGTGTGTTCTACATTTGAGAACTTTACAGCTGCTTTAGTTTTCGGGATCGATTTCGCTTTCTGAACGTTCAATTTGGGTTTGGCCGGTTCCATGAAATCTGGTTTATCTTCTTCTGGCAACGTTAGGGCTTTAGCAGGCATTTTCTTGCGTATCGAACTGGGCGGACTTTTCATCGCCTTCTCCTGCATCTTTTTCTGTAGTGACTTGGGACGATTTGTGGACGCAGTTTTGCATTTTTTGGGCGTATCAAACTGTGTGGGATCGGGGCTGCTTTTGTTTTCCACAACCCAATTCTCTGTGGAGCTGTTGGCAATGTGCACCACATTGGAGCACAGTCGATCATTGTTGCAGCAGCTGCATTCGTTTTCTATCAATCGTGGTCGCAGATCCTCCTCAAAGGCGTGTTGGCGACGCAACTGACGCACACTACGCTTAAAGTGTACCATGCTGGCCATTGACCTGGATCCCAATTCCAGACGATTATCATGCTGATAGTCGCGGTAACTGTGACTGTGTTTGTGACTGTGATAGCTACGATGTGAATAGTATGGATATGCAGTCTTGGAAAAGGCGCTTCTAGCACATGGAGTGCAGGCACAGCGACTGCGACCATGCTCATCTTCACTGGACGATGAGGGGGGATATTCACGTGAAACGTCGCGACGCTTGCGCAGCTGTTGTCCATTAAAACTGGATGCCACACTGTATGGATAATGACGTGGACTTGTATGATAAATAAGATCGAGTTCCCGCTGACGCCTGTGATGCTGTTTGCGTCGTTGGATCAGCGATTGCATATGACGATGCTCCTGCTCCTCATTGAACTCATGGCACGCGTACTTGGCCCGTAGCTCGGCGCGCTTCCGTGGCAGAGTGCGATACATTTTGATCTTTGTCATGGGACTTCTACACTTAGTGGACGAGGATACGGTCCGTTTGCGACTGTCGCGTATGTAGCGTGCTGTTTCCACAGAGTGCATTGACTCGGCATCGCTGTCCTCACTGCCACTTGAGGCATAAATGGGATTAAGCGTTTTGTAGCGTTTGTGGCATGTTTTCGGTGGTGTCGGTGTCGCCTGTAGCAGCGTCTTCTCACCATAGGCGCTATTGTTTCGTCGCAGCCAGTCGCCCACATGCTGTTCGATCTTCTGCGAATCGAACGTGTTGAGAATGCGATCCAAGCCAGCCTCCTTCCATTTACGCACATGCTCCTTAACGATGGGCATCGTATGGTCAAGAATTTCTTTATTATCGCCACTGCACAGCATAAGCGTAAGTTCAGCTTTCGTCATGCACTGTGTTGTATTATTAATGTCGTCCTCTGCATCACTTTCTTCAGCTTCTTCCTTGGTGGCCACACTTTCGTCATCGTCTTCATTTTTAAATATCTCTTCCAATTTATCCAATTCAATTTCCCTGCCATCTTCTTTCTCCAGACAACTCTGCCAAATAAAAATGGAAGCTTCAAAATTTTGCTGATCATATTGAATATTAATTCAAGCTCACCGATAGAAAACTTGACCAAATTTTGGAACGCTCATAGGTCAGGGACTCCAAGACTTCCTCGTCAAACATGTTACACATTATTGCAGTTTTTTATATTTTTTTAAATTATCAAAGCCAACTTGATTAATTTGTCGGCTTTGTCGCTTCCTTTTAAAAGAGTTGCCAGATCAGCTAGCGATTTTCTTGTTGTAGCGATATTGAAAATCGATAATTTTATTTGCTTTGCAAGCTTGTCGGAATTTAAACTCACCGCAAGAAAATATGAACGAATTTTAGAACATTCGTAGACCAGCGACAAAAATACACCTCAACATTTTTACAGTTTTTTCTTTTTCTATTTCATCAATTTGCCCGCTTTGTTGCTTCATTGTGAAAGAGCTGCCAGATCAGCTATCGATTTTTTCTGCTGTTACATTTTGATTTATCGTCCTGCCACCACAGACTTGAGCACGTATTTGAAAGTCGATAATATTGCATTTTTAATTTATTTTTAAGTTGCATATATGTTTTACATTATATTAATAATATTAATATTGCAGATAAACAAACGAATACATATTATATGCCTAAATAACTGTTGAATAAACATTTGCCAGTTGAAATACGTACATATTTATGTATTTTATATATATATATATGTATATATATAGATAAACTTTCGTTTTTCATAAGTCTAACGCTGCTTTTCTTCATTCTCGCTCCATTGGCCACTAAGTCGGAATATGTTGGTTGCTGCTGTTGCAGCTGTTTGCTTGTCGGGGTCTTCATTAACATGTATAGTAAGAATATATAGAATATGTATGTATGTATATGTATATTTTTTTTGTTTTGTTTTGTTTTGTTTTGGAATTTGGTTGCCGTTTTTGCGGCCTATTTACGATTGCGTATGGCGCGTTCCATAATATTGTTAATTCGCGTCTCCGAATAACCCGGCACGAGCATGTGAATCAGCTCCTTCATAAACAAATCACTGACACCCGGACTGGAGCGTTCGGCCAGCTCGAATACGGATTTCAGATCGCCAATATCACTGCCAACGCCGACGCCGTGCATACCCTGCAAATTCTTGCTGCTGCTGTTATACTTGCGCTGAATATCGCTCAGCACGGGGAAGAGGACATTGTTGAGGCAAGCACTGTTTGTATGATGTACCAGTCGCTGTCCCTGTCCCTGACCCTGATGATGATGTTGATGTTGATGTTGAAGCTGGCCAGGCGCCAGTTTTCCACCATGATTGGATTGATTGGAAGCCGAGGAATCGTTGTGTTCAGCAGAAGCATTGATGCTACTGCTGCTGCTGCTGTTGCTCACATTGTTGGCGGTTGATGCATGGAATGATTCACGATTGCTGCTGCGACGCTGCTGCTGTTGGTTCTGGTGATGCTGCTGCTGTTGCTGCTGATGATGATGATGATGGTCAAGGCTCAAAGGCAGGCCCAAGGAGGCACGACGCTCCTCGACCTGATCCAACGTGGCAACGGAACGCGATTGTCGCAATTCTGGCTTGGAGTTGGCACGCTTCTGCATTAGCTCGTTGGCCGATGAGGATGTGCTCACCTGAAGCATCTTGCCAGCACCAGCGGATGTGGTGTTGCCAGTGACAGCTGCTCCTCCTCCTCCTCCGCCTCCGCTCAGCGGTGCATTCAACATTGTTGTCGTTGTGGCATGTTTGCTACTCAAGTTGTTGTTGTTGCTATTGTTGTTATTATTGTTATTGTTGGTGCTGGAAATCACGGTTGAATCGCTGCCAGACGCTGAACTGGCACTCGCATTGCCAGCACTTGCGGCAGTTGTGGCCTTAACTCCGACTCCAATACTGTTGCTACTGTTGCTGCCCGATGCGGATTGAGCGTTGCCGCTGTTGCTGCTCGAGGAGGGCGAGTGTGTGGTCGCCATTAGTTTCTGCATGGTCAGCTCGTGCTCCTGCAGCTGGAAGCTGTTGACGCCGGCACGCGGTGCGCTATTGATGTGCAATCCCTTGACGGTCATGATCCAGGGCTCGTCGTGACTGTTGCCACCACCGCTTTGCTTGGCATCTGAATCCGAGTCGGAATTCTCGGATTCCGTTTCGCTTTCATCGCCCTTGGAGAGTTTCCATTTCTTGAAGCGATCAATCAGATCAATAAGGTAAGCATTCTTTTTGGCCTTCTTAATGAACGGATACTTAAGCAGCTCCTTGGCTGTGGGCCGATTCTCTGGATCCTTATTGAGGCACGCCTCGACAAAGTCCTTGAAAGACTTGGTGTAATTGCCAGTCAACTGAGGCGGATTGTTTTTGGGTATTAGGAAAAGTACACGCATCGGATGCAACTCCGAATTGGGCGGTTCACCTTTGGCCAACTCAATGGCTGTGATGCCCAGCGACCAGATGTCCGCCTTTGAATCATACTGTGACTGCTTGATAACCTCCGGCGCCATCCAAAAGGGCGTGCCGACAAATGTGTTGCGCTTCGATGTTGTATTGGTTAATTGTCCGGCGACTCCGAAATCCGCCAGCTTGACGTCGCCCAGCTCGCTGAGCAGGACATTGGCCGCCTTGATGTCACGATGCAGCTTACGCTCCGAGTGTAAATAGTCCAGGCCTTTGAGAACCTCGCGCAATATGATGCCAATGTGCATCTCTTCAAAGGAGCCCGCTTTCATCAGATCCAAGGCAGAGCCACCGCCCAAATACTCCATAATGATCCATAGTTTTGTGCCCTTTAAAAAGGATCCATAGTATTTGGTCACATACGGTGAATCGCACTGGGAGAGCACCATGATTTCCTGCTGTATGTCATCGATCTCATCCTCGGCCTCCTCCAAATCGATTATCTTGATGGCCACCACCTGCTGCGTGCGATTGTCGATGCCTTTAAAGACCTCCCCAAAGGAGCCCTTGCCAATGCGCTCCTGCTTCGTGAAGATCAACTCCGGATCTACTTTCTCAGTCCACGACATATTTGCTACTGTTTTGTTTGCAAACCGACTTTTAATTTGGTTTTTCGTCTATAAATTTTTTAGTAAAAAGAAAAATCAAAGTAAAATCCCAAAGCAAATTGAGTTACGGCTCTCGCTCTCTCGCTCTCTTTTGATTGTTGTTGCTGCTGCACGCACTTGAAGTTGGTTGCGTTGCACTATTGAGGAACTGAAACTGGAATTCGTTTACTTTTTCTACACACACACGCACACACATCAACTATTTGTAATATTTGATCCTTTGCGTTCACATTTATAAGCATTTATACAATGTTTGTGCTGTGCTTTGGAAGATACTCGTGGCGTACCAAAACGCACAAAAATTTTCGCAGTTAGATTTCGTTGGCTTTTCTTTTGCTTGCTTCTTCTTCTCTCCACTGATTATTGTTGTTGCTCTTCGTTGGTTGTGTCAGTTAGAGCTGTGTCGAATAAGTTCAAATGAACGGATCATTAAAATGAGCAAGTGAACTTATTCAGTAATTCAAGAACTATATTGCTTAATTTGTTCATTTGATTAGATATGTTTATTTTATTTTTATGTTTCGAAATGAATATTGAAGTTTTTTAAGACTTGAAATTAAATTCTAAACCTAATAAGCATTTGTCATCTATTTAAAGTTACAAGCATAAAGTACAATTGTTGCTTGCAAACACGTCGAGCCGTTTCTATCATTGTTCGAATGAATAAGTGAATGGAGTGAACAGCTGAACAAAATGTCCGATTTAGTTCAATACTTAAAAATGAACGACTTAGAATATTGAACTGAATAGCCCAGCACTAGTGTAAATTGAGTACGATGAATTATCGATAAATTAATATTATCATTATATCTGTCATCGATACACTAAGTAGAAGAGATTAACACGACAGAATCTATGAAAAATTTATAATAGCTGCACAATATGTTTTTTATTTATTTGTTGATACTTAAAGGAATTGCAGAGAAATTTTGAAATTTGTGAAAATGATTTTCATCTATCTTATAGCAGGAGGAATGCGTATCTCTCACGATATCAGTTGAGTTATCGATACATTTCCTTAAGTCCCTAAACAGAAGCACGTAATTTTGATATGATGATTTCGTAAAATAAAGTCCAGTTTATTCAAATTAAATTAAGTCCAACCGAAAGCAATCAATGAAAACACTACCTCAGCTACAGTGAAGACTGACATAACGGCTGGCAATCAGCAGTAATCAGTAAGAATACAAGGAATGAAAATGATGTACCTGCGCCGTCTATTTACCCAAGAATTGTGTCCCGTCACGCACAGTGATTTATTGGGATGTCTTCAGCATTCGCCGCAACAGTTGCTATGCGGCGGATTTGTGGGTGCACCCGGACTCGAGAGTCTTTCATGGTTACACAATCTATCGCCATGTTTCCCGCTGCGTGGCGATCAAATTCAGGTCATCCATGAACCGCAACACTTTTACCAAACGTTGATGCAGCGCATCAGCAAGGCCAAGAAACGGATTGTGCTGGCCAGCTTGTATCTGGGCACGGGTCAGCTGGAGAACTCCTTTGTGCAAACGTTGCGTCATAGCCTGCAAGCACAGTCATCATTGCGGCTCAACGTGTTGTTGGATTTTACGCGTGGGACACGTGGTGTTGCCAACTCCAAGACGATGCTTCTACCTCTGGTGCGTGAATTTGGTGATCAAGTGCAATTCTCGCTCTATCACACGCCTGATCTGCGTGGCATGACCAAGCGATTGATTCCGCCACGATGGAACGAATTGTTGGGACTGCAGCACATGAAGGTGTATCTATTTGACGATGCGGTCATCATATCAGGTGCCAATTTGTCCAACGATTATTTCACCAATCGTCAGGATCGCTACATACTCATTGAGGACAAACCGCTCGCTGATTTCTATGCCCAGTTAATTGAGCGTGTCCAGGAATTCAGTTTGGCTGTGAGCGCCGATGCGACGGAGGGACTGCATCGCAATTGGCGCATACTGCCCTACGAGGGCACCAAGGAGCAGTTCGTTCAACTGGCCAAGGAGCGAGTGACAAACTTTGTACAGGAAGCGTATCAAAAACAGCTACAGCTACGAGAACAAAACACACAGGCGGATACGTGGGTGTTCCCGCTGGTGGAGATGGGTCAGATTGGTATACATCATGACAGTGTGGTAACCAAACAGTTGCTATCCAATTGCATTGCCGGCTCACGCCTCAAGCTCGCCACGGGCTACTTTAATCTGACGCAGGAATACATGGACACCATCACGCACAAGTGTCTGGCGCAGTGCAGCATTCTAATGGCGCATCCGAATGTAATAAGAGAATTATTAAACTTGGCATATTTTGTAATCATTTTCATCTTGTTCCCTTTAGGCCAACGGCTTCCAGGGTGCCAAGGGACCAGCTGGAGGAATTCCTGCCGCCTATACGCTGATTGCCAAAAGTTTCTACGAGAGTTTGGTGCGAAGACAACAGAATCATCGTGTCAATTTCTTCGAGTACCAAAAACCTGGCTGGACATACCATGCCAAGGGCTTGTGGTATTATTTACCCAATGCCCGCTTGCCTAATTTGACGCTAATCGGTTCCTCGAATTTCGGCGAACGCTCCGTGAATCGTGACCTCGAAACTCAAGTGTGCCTGGTGACCGACAACAAGGATCTAAGTCAACGTCTTCAAGCTGAGGCGGATCGTTTATATGACATGTCAACGACAGCGGAGCGTGAAATTGTCCAGCGACAGGTGCCACGTTGGGTTCAGGCTGTTGTCCGCATATTTCGAAACTTTTTCTAGTTACTAGTAGTGTAATCCGCTCTAAGCCTCAATCCTTAATCCTCCTACATGCATATACATAGTTCAATTTGTTGGTTTTAAGTGCAAGTTACTCTAGTGTGTAATTCACGTGTAGTTTTGAGTTGTGTTTTTGTGTACATTGCTGTAATTTAATTTTTTACCCAGTAATACAGTAATAATTCAGGAAATTCTTGCGATATTTCCCACTTACATTGGGATTTTCTTTTATTTAATTTGTCATGGGGAATTCCTCTTTTGATGATCTTAGCAGTGCTGCCATTTTAGCTATTTTGTAGCTAGAGCTGACTACTTAATAATAGCAAAAGTTAGAAAATTTGAAGAAATTTTAGCTATTTTAAAAAATTATTTGACTTTTCAGATTTCCAGATAACTTTAATATAGTTAAGAAAATAATGACTGTCGGAAATATATAACGGGCATAATTAAATTATATTCCATTATTTTTATGCAGGGAATTATAAGAAAACTACGTTAAGCTAACGCAAAATCCATTTTGTCAGTTGTGAAAATGTTACGGATGCAGCAAAGTTCAAAGCAAAGATATTAAAATTCAGATAAGCCGGAGAAAGAAACCTATTCGCCCCTGGGGGTAGTTTGCGTTAATTATAATGAGTTTGTTATTATTTTTTATTTTATTTTATTTTTTTAATAAAATAAGCTAGTCCTTGAAATTATATGGCATTACTGGAGCTTTGATTATCCCGTAAAATAAAATGAGTGGCAACCCTGAATAACGGCGCTTGATTTTGGCATTTGTCTTGTTCTTCATATTCGGTTTGAAGCGAAATTGACAAAAACAAAATACGAACTTTGATTGCGATACTTTGAGTAAGTAAATGGATAATTGAATAAATTACGAGAGAGAATTGTGCAGTGTTTTTATAATAGTTCCACTCTCTTGTATAGCATTTTGGGAGAAAACAATATGAGTACAACAACAACGACAACGACAAGTGAACTGGAGCCCTGGTTGTTGACCAATTTCGAATATGGCAGCGGAGTTCTTGCCCTGCATCGAGAGATTGAACATTTCTACAACTATATAACATCGACTCCAACGGAATATATGATGCGAATGGACGCTGTGTGTCGCATCGAGAGTGTTGTGCTCAACACTTGGCCGGAAGCTTGTATCGAAGTATTTGGTTCATTTAGCACTGGATTAAATCTTCCCATCTCAGATATTGATATTGTTGTTAACAATATGTATTGGCCAGGCGAGCCTTTGATTCAATTAAAAAATGCACTGATTGCCCGTGGTGTTGCGGATAATGTCAATGTGCTGGATAAGGCATCTGTTCCGGTCGTCAAGTTTACGGAGCGGATATCACAAGTCAAATTCGATATATCATTCAATACAAAGTCGGGCGTTAAGGCGGCAGAGTTGGTCAAGAGGTTTATTAAACAATTTCCGGAGCTGCCCAAGCTGGTGATGGTTCTCAAGCAATTTCTAATGCTTCAAGGATTGAATGAGGTTTACAGCTCCGGCGGCATCTCCTCATATGCCATCACATTGATGTGCGTCAGCTTTCTGCAACAACAACAGACCCCCAAAAATGATAACAGATTAGGCCGATTGCTACTCAAGTTTCTCGACTATTATGGACGCAAGTTTGACTACTTCAAGTACGGCATTTCGGTGCGGGACAATGCAGGCTGTGTGGAGAAAAGTGAGCTGCAGAATTCCTTTGGATACGACAGCTGGTTATCGGTGCTGACCATTGAAGATCCCATAACGCCGACCAATGACATAGGACGCAGCTCCTATGGAGCTTTGGATGTGAAGCAATGTTTTGAAATTGCATTTCTCAATCTATCGAAAATTGTTGACTTGGACCCATCGAAAGTTAGTGGATCTCTTCTGGCCACCATTGTCACAGTACCTCAATCAGTGATAAAATACCGCAATTGGGTGCACTACAACTTCCGGCATTTGTCAATCAATGGATTTGGACGGCATTACGACTATCCCGCCAAGTTGCAGCTTAATGCTAAGTCGGATGATAAAAAGGAACCAGAGAAGCCACACAGCGCCTGTCAAAATACAAAAGCTTAAGTTATGCTTATTCATAATCTTTTAAACATAAGCGCATTTCATTTTATTTTGCATTTTGCAATGCCTATTCATATTGTATATTTAAGTACACTTCATTTAATCTTGCATTTCGTTATAAATATGTAATTTCTTTTTTTACTTTACTATTAAGTATTATTGTATGTAACTTAAATATATTTTACAATCAATACACACACAACACTCACAGCCAAAGTGAATTTACTTATAAGTAACTAAGTATTTTGCGATTTATTGCACAGCCCACATTAAAAAACATAAAAAAACACTTATATATATATATATTTATCACGCTATTTATTTATTATATATTAACTTAAATATTTACACACACACGCACTTATCTATATCTAATATTAACTAATTATAAATATTTTTCGCGGCACGTCGTTCAAGTTGCGTTTGTTTACATTTCCTTAGATATAAACGGGGTTGCCAGATTGTTTGCTTGTTAGTTTTCATGTACGATAGTTTTCGTTAAGGGTATTCCGTTAGGTTAAATGTCAAGTGTCGAAACGAATTATTGAATGTTTAACAATAATAATACGAAATAAGAATGTTATTAGTTTTTATAATTAAATATTATAACGTAATTAAAAAAATGAATTACTAAATTTATTTATTCGGGTGAGATGAGTGTGTAGTGAGGTTGGGTGAAGTGTGGAATAGGGAGTCGGCACGAAATATCGAAAGCCGACTATAGGTTGGGAGGGCATTCGTTGAGGTGGACACAACATCTGTCCACGTAATCCTTGCCAGCAATTTGTCCGTGTAGGTGTTGAGAGAACACAAATCCGAGTAGTATTCCGAGTAATAAAAATATAAATTATTGTTACCCGACTCGCCTTGTATTGAGGGTCTAACTCGTCCCTGAGTATGCCGATAGCTAGCCGGCAAATCGATACCTGGTTGCGATAGATTAGTCGGCTCATAACAAGTTAGCTGCAGGTGAAATATGTTATCGATTTTAGATTTTAACTTGCCAACTCTGTTGAAAATAAATTTTATGAATCAAGTTCAGCCCGCAGTAACTGCATTTTAATATGCAACAAGCAAACAAGTTAATTGTTATACATGAATAGTTAAACTGCACTTTTTAAAGGTATTTAATTGCAGCGATAACTTTGGAAGTAGAAGCAGAACAGCTGTGCGCAAGGTGAATGTACTAAAGGTGACGTCTTCACAACATTTGCTCTCTTTCGAGGGGCCATCCGTTTGACAGAATGCAAACAAACGTCGTGTGCTTGCCGAGAGAGTGAACTGAAAAATGTGGATGGCCCCTCTGTACGTCACCTTATAAGTAAATTCACTTTGGTTGTGAGTGTTGTGTAAACGCAGGCCATCGAAAAATTTGGCCGCACGCATTTTCCGAATTGTAAATAATTTTAGATTTTAATTCGTATTTTAGACATGTTGAACATATTGCGACAACGCCATGCGGCGCAACGATTTCTACACACGACCACAAGCCGACCGGGCTATATTGTGCTGTAAGTATTAAATTAAATTGATGAATAAAATTGTCAACTCTATTTTTTCTTACAGCGTGCCTGAGATTGGCGAAGAGGGTCCACTGGGCGAGGGGCTGCTGAACCCAAATGGCTTGCCGGCTTTCAGTGACATTACCATCGAGATGTGCCTGGGGGCGATTGGTCAACAGGCAGCGGCTGTGGAGAAATCCGTCAAAGCTTTGGAGCAGGACATTCAAAGTGGCAAGAAGTTGAATAGCGCTGATATATATGGTGAACTGGATGCAGTTACAGCACCGCTGGAGACCACATGGGGTGTGGCCAAAGCGCTCTACCTCGGCAACAGCACCTTGATACCCACCAAGTCCTATATGAATATCCATGAACGTGCTCGCAATGCACGTGCCTCCAAGTTCTGCAACAAAACCGTCTACACGGCGTTGTTGGAGCAGGGAGATAATGCATCTGACTCTGGCGAGGCTGAGCAACGTTTGCGTCAGAAGTTTCTGCTGGAGGGCAAATTAAATGGACTGGCTTTAAGCAAGGACGGACAGGATGGACTAAAGGAAGTGCTCACACAGATGGGACGCGAGCGTGGCAACTACAAAAACAAGGTCAACATGGCGACACATGCGTTTGCCCATGTGATCAACGATTTCCAGCTGGTGCGCGACTTTCCGTCCACGCTGATGGAGGCGACGGCTCGGGATTCCAGCCAGCCGCTGGAGGGTCCATGGAAGGTGACGCTGCAACCGCAGATTGTCGAGGGATTCCTTAAATACTGTCCGGATCGCCTGCAACGCTGGAACGTGTGGCGAGCGAATGCGATAAAGGCGTCACAGCAGCAGGATAAATCACTTGAGAACAGCACGCATCTGGAGAAGATTCGTGCATTGCGCAAGCGACAAGCGAATCTATTGGGTTACTCCAACTTTGCAGACATGTCCATGCAGACGAAGATGATTGGCAGCGTTGACAATCTAAAGCAGATCTTTGCCAAGCTGCTCAAGTTCGCGGGACCAGCACAAAGTGTCCAGCTCGAGGAATTGCAGAACTTTGCCACTGCCAGCGGTGTTACTCATAAACTGGAGGCCTACGATGTCAGCTATTGGCGGCGCAAGCAGCTCATTGCCGAGCATCAGCTGCTGGAGGATAAACTATGCGAGTATTTTCCACTTCCACGCGTGCTCTCCGGATTATTCACGCTGAGCGAAAAGCTCTTCAACATCCGCATTTCGGAGCAGCCCAAGACGGAGGTTTGGCATCCCGCTGTCAAGTTCTACAATGTCTACGATGGCGACAGCAGCAACAGCTCGACGCCAGTCGGTGGCTTCTATGTGGATTGTTTCTCCAAGGAGCACAAGTTTGGCAAGAACAACGGCTGGATGGTGGGCATCAGGAACAACAACAAGACGGCGAATCTGACGCCTCTCTGTGCGCTCATCTTCAACTTTACAGAGCCAAAGCCGGGCAAGATACCGCTCTTGGGCTACGATGATCTGCAAATGGTATTCAAGACCTTTGGCACGGGTCTACAGCATCTGTTGACCCAGGCGGGATACAGCGACCTGGCCGGCTTATCCAACATTGAGTGGGATGCCTCTCAGGTGTCGGGCTATGTGATGAGCAATTTTCTAGATAATCCTGCGGTTCTACAAACTCTATCCGGGCATTTTAGTAACGATCAAATTATTGACACGCAGCTGGCGCAGAAGACGCGTCTGCTGAAAACTCAACTGGCTGGTTATAATCTCTGTCAGGAATTATACTTGGCCGATCTCGATGTAGAGCTGCATCGCTTGGACGCCTTCTGGTTGGATGTGGTCAGGAAAATGTGGCCAGTTTATCAGTGCATGCCACTTGACAAGAAGGATGCACATCCCTGCTCCTTAACGGACATCTTTGCCGGCGACTGGGCTGCGGCACACTTCAGTCATTTGTATTCCAAGCTGATTGCGGCCGACATCTCGAGCAGCTTTGCGGAGAAACACAATGACGAACACTATGCGGCGGTGGGAAAACGTTATAAGCAAACGTTCCTCAGTTATGGCGGATCTGTGCCCACTGCCGAGGTATTCCGACGATTCCTGGGACGCGATCCGTCTGTTGAGGCGTACCTAAAATCCCTGGAAATATTCGTACCATCGCAGACGACAGAAAACAATTGAATCATTCACGATTCCAATGCCAACCAATGACCAACAAATTCGTTATCTGTTTGATAACGTTTGGCATTAATACATCTTATCCAAAAGTGGTTCCCCTGGATTTACAGTTCACCTGAGGTGTTTGCCGCTTCCAACCACACAATTGTTGCTTTATTTAAATATTACTTTAATAATAAATTGGCATAAATTTATAACATTTATCATTGAATTACTCAGCTCAACGGAAAACTCATTGTTCGTTTCTCAGTTTGAAAAGAAACCAAACAAAAACCTGATTAGATATTATTGATGATTGTATATTGTTGCTATTAATAGATATCCGGACAATCGCTCCAATCTTGGGCTGCCTTCGCCTCCCAATATTTATTGCTGTACACATGCATTGAACTCTCGCTGCCCTCCACCTTTTCTTGCTTGAACCACAATGGCTCATAGGCTGGATAATCTCTTCCGGAAGCAGCTGCTTGTTTTGCCTCCGCCTCACGTTGCCTTCTCACACCGCGCTGCTTCTCCTCGAGACGCAGTTTCTCCTCGTTACTCGCATCCCAAGCGCCATTCTCCATTAGTCGCTGATCCGGACGTAGACGTGAATCTGTGGGCGCAACGCCTTCCTCCGGTTCGTTGAGCTGACAGGCCAATGTGGTGAGGTTGTAGAACTTCTCAGAGTCATCGGGTGCCGGACGACGCTTCCAAGCAGTCTTGTACTCCCCGGTGGTGTAGGTGGGATTCTCCGGCGTGCCGTGTGTCCTCAACACGGGTGCTATTTCGATTTGATCATCCCAGGTGCCTCGAATCAACCATTTCACCTCCTTGTTCTTATTGATTACAACTCCCTTGACGGTGCGTTGCGCCTCACGGCTAAAATAGGAGTAGGGCACATAGTTGAGGATGCACTTGTTGCCATTCGCTGCATTCGCATCCACAATCTCCATCTCTCCATGCTGATCCACCCAGAGTTTGCCTACTATAATATTATTTATAGTCGTGGTCACCTTGCGCCAGGAATAACGATTTCCGCTGTTCCGGAAGGAAACATAGGCAAGTCCCAGGGGAATTATCTAAACAAAGGAAAGAATATAAGTGAGAAGAGTCTATAAGAATTTTAACAAATAATACTATAGCAAAAATGCTAAAGAAAAACTATTTTAGGAAGACTTTTGGGACTAAAATAAAAATAACGAAACTAAATCTTGATAAATTGTAATTGAAAAATAAAATCAGAAATATTGTAATTAATTTTTTGTACTCAAAAAATCAGAGATCATTTCTCCTAAAAATTTCCATAATGTATTAGATCTTTTCTTATTTTTGATTTTCTTAATATTAGATTTGAATTTTCTAGTTTTTGATTAATTTTTTTAATTTTAAATTTATATTTTTTTAAATTTTATAATTAGTTTTTGGTTTTTGTCTTATTTGTCAAAAAAATAAATGCAATATTTTTGTAATATTAATGAACTAGGTTTTTAATAACTTATGTACTCAGGGAAATCCAATACTACATTTTCCTTATAGAATTTTGAATAGTAATTTTTTTAATTTCCTTCCCTTAAAAAAGGTTTTTTTTTATTCTTATTTCGATTTCTTTAAAGTTTTTTGATACTTTTTTTTTGGAATTCGTTACTTTTCCAAAAATATTTGGAGTTGTCTTGAAATATCTTTTGGTGGGCCTTATCTATATATTTTAGTACTCTAATTATTTTTTTAATTTCCTTATTTTGATTTGTTTTTTATCCTTACATTGTTATTTTATATTTATTTAAATATCTTAGTTTTTCAAAATATATGCGGAGTTTGTTTGAAATACCCTATGGTATTCAGGAGGACTAGGTATTTAAGTCGATCTAGGTATTGATGTACTCTGAATAGAAATTCTTTTTTTCCTTATTTCTTAAAATTTTTTTATTCTTATTTTGATTTCTTTAAAGTTCTTTGTTATTTTTTTTGGAATTCTTTAATCTTCCAATAATATTGGGAGTTTTCTTGAGCTACCCTATGTGATATTCAGGAGGACACTCCTGATCTATATATTTTAGTACTCTATTAATTTTTTTAAGTTCCTTATTTTGATTTGTTTTTTATACTTACATTGTTTTCTTTGATACTTTTTTTAAATTTCTTTAATTTTTTTAAAATATATTCGGAGTTTTCTTGAGATACCCTATGTGATATTCAGGAGGACACTCACCTGCAAGTACTTGCCACGAAATTTGCTAGTCATGGTGAATTCCTGCCAACAAACCCAATCCTTGCTCTCGCAGTGCAGAGCTGCAATTGGCGGATGATGGGAAACCTGCTCGGCCAAGCAACGCCAACCGAGATCCTCCATGCGATCACACTCGAAGGTCTCTCCCAGGAGGGGATTGAAGGGTTTGCCACTGCGATTCGTGGTCGTGGCATACGAGGAGGCTGTGAAGGCTGCCAAATAGGCCAACTGCTCGCACTCATCCGTGCAGGCGGAGGCAATGTCCAAGATATCGGCGTACTCGTAATCCTCCGTCAGGCGCTGCAGCATCGAAAGCGGTTCATTGAAATTGACGGGCATGGGAATTTTGGTCAGATCCTTGCCAATGAGGTTCTTCACAATTGACCAGAGGCTAAGGGGATAATTTGGTTTATCTGGCACTCGGGAGCGTCGCCTTCTCAGCTGTCCATTTCCTGCATCTTCAGTAGCTTCTCGAGGCTTGCTTCCCTTGGCCAACTCCAATGACATAATCCAAGATTGTCGCTCCACTTCAGTCGCTGCCTTGAGGCGAAAACTGATATTCCCGCTCGCATCTGAGATAAGAAATGTGCAGGAATCCACGTGTTCGATAAGAGCATCTTTAAGCTTGATGGCACCACGAGCTTCCACTTGATTCATCTCCGATGGATCAAGGTAATAGCTGAGTTCACCCCGGGAGATCACAAACCAACGACGCTGAAAGCCCTTGACCAGATTTGTCCATTTCAAGAGCCAACCTTTAATTTCCGGTTCATCACGATCTCGTTTCTTGATCTTCTGGGAGACTTTCAATTTGTTGTTTCCGTTTCGTTCGCTCGACATGCTCAATCCCTTGCGAATTACAAAGCACTATTGAAAATTTGAAAATTCACTCACTCACACTCACTCCTTCAGCTGGCATTGATTGTGACCACATTTGGAGCTCTTATCACCACACACACAGTCACACATTATTAGCCATACATCGCGATAAGGTTTGACAGTGCTGTATTAAAAGTAGTCTCAGTGCTTTTAGATTGTGAGTCAGTAGAGATTGCGCTTTATCGCGAACATTGAGAAAGCTGGTGCGATCAGTTGGCTAATTGGGAGTAAACGAACCCTAGGTTAGGGCCCCCACTCTCTCTCTCTCTCTCTCTCTAGCTGTCCCTCTCTCTTAACGGATTTGCCAATCAACTTAATTGATTTATTGTTCTTTTTCTTTAAAGATTACAATGTAATAATTACAATCACCAAAACTGTTATGACGAATAAGCAAAAAAATCATTTTTAATGTTTTAAAAATCAAATTTAAAAATTAATTCAAATAAATATCAAAAATAATTATTATTATTATTGATTTTAATTTTATCAGTCTTTTATAAGAGTTTTTGATGGTTTTATTTAATAAAAGTTTTTAAAGACTATTATTTTTGAGGAATAAAATAAAAGTCTTAAAAGCAGGGATTAAAACCGAAACGAATATCGGTTTCAGTTACGGTTTCGGTTTTGCTCGAATTACGGTTTTCCGTTATCGGTTATGCAAAAGCTGGAAGTATCGGTTTCGTAACGGTTATCGGTTTTTTGTAAGTATCGGTTTAAAAATACCGGTATGGTTTCGGTTCACAAAAAAACTAAATATTTTGGTTGAAAAAAAGTAAGAAGCGTTATTTACATGAAAAAAGACTTAATGCTCTTATTATCCTGGAAAATAATGTTTTCTGGTTACTGGAGTGGTCCAGCGAATTGTCGATTTTATTATAATTTGACCTTTGAAAATTTCGATTATTTTGATTTAACTGATTTTTAATAACTTCGAACTGCCATAACTTTATCAAAAATCCATCAATTTTCATGCGCAATGTAAATTTGAGCATGATTTTACCTCTAAATTCGTTCTGCATTTAAATTTTGTTCATTTTCAAAAATTCGAAAATTTCGAAATTTTTAGAAAATTTACAGTGTTACCCCTTATCATTTTTCTAAAAATTTCGAAATTTTCGAATTTTGAAAATGAACAAAATTTAAATGCAGAACGAATTTAGAGGTAAAATCATGATTAAATTTACACTGCGCACGGAAATTGATTAAGTTTTGACAAAGTTATGTCTGTTTTAAGTTATCAAATTTGCTTAGTACCTGCGGCGGACACAACCAAAATTAACCCTTATAAATGAATCGGTTACTAAACGGTTATATCGGTTTAAAGAGTTTCGGTACAGCGGAAAATTTTTTTTTCGGTTACGGTTTCAGTTACGGTTACAAATTTCAATCGGTTTTCACCGGTTAAAGGTTACGGTTTCGGTTAAGGCTTTAATCCCTGCTTAAAAGACAATTATTTTTATTTTTTATTTAAAGATTTTTATTATTTGAAAACTTTTGGATTAAAAAAGTCTTTGTAAATATTTTGCTAATACTTAAGATACACATTTCAAAATTATAAATCCAGTAAACCGCAAGATGTTCTATGAACCATTATCCCCTACAAACTTACTAAGCTTTTCTTAAATGTATCAATCAGAAATAAAAGTCTTTAAAGACTTAAAACAAAATCATCAATGACTCTTATAAAAGATTGAAAAAATAAAAATCAATAATAATAATTTGTTTTTTTAAATCACAACTAATTACAAATAAATAATAATTTGATTCATAAAATAAAAGTCTTTAAATAACCAATAAAAATGATTTTTAATTTAAATATTATTTAATATGAGTTTATTAGCTGTTTGGAACAACCGATTCTGAAGCCGAACCTCGCAGAATCGGTTTGTGTCGTATTTTTTGAACTTCTCAGCCCGGATCATGAAACGAAACTTTGAAATTATTTACTCCGCGATCTTAAGCCGAAACACTTTCTTAAATTATAGGTTCGTTTCGAAACATTAATAGTTCCGTAAAGACCTTGATTTTCCAATATCGCATAAGTATTTCAGACTATTTTAAATCATAAAATTAAATAAAATTATTCACAATATTTTCATTTTTGGTATAAAAAAATTTAATTGATTTAAAAAATCCCAGAAATAATAGAAATAAAAATATTTTTTTGATTTAAATTTTAAAAAATTTCAAATAAAAATATTTTTTTGATTTAAATTTTAAAAATTTTCAAATCAAAATCTTTACCAAAGTTTTCGTGTTTTGCAGTCTTTGTAAGGTGAAAGATATAATTTTTTTAATCAAGAAAATTAGGATTTTTCTAACATTCAGTTTCGTCGTTACATAAAGCTTTTAATATCGATTGTAGCATCCTCGAATAATGATGACAAATTAAAGCGGACCTCTAAAAAATATATATTTTTAAAAATATTAGAGAAAAACCATAAATTTTGTTATAATGGTCGTCTTTGCTGATCACGATAAATTCCTTCCACAAAACCCAATCCGTATAATCAGTTTTCCCATATTTCCCCATCACAATGATTTAATTAGTTAAGATTTGTATGCATCTCTGTAATTTTTGAATTTTTGGGTTCTGAACGTTGAGTAGTTAAACTACACACCATTTGTTTTGCTTTATTTAAAATAATACTTTAATAATAAATTGCATAAATTTATAACATTTAACATATTCTCGTTGCATTTTTTAGATCCTTCTGATTCATTTATTTGATTATTTTTTTATGTACACAACAAAGGCAAAAACATTTTCGGCCAAAAAGGAAAACTTGTATTGTGTGTGTGATTTTTTGTTTAGAGTGAAATGTTTTGGATCGCTTTTCACTTGCACATCGTCTACATATATTAGTATATAGATTAGATATATGTATGTATGTATGCTGGGATGGTAAGGTGTATGTGCCATATAATTAATTGGTAAAAGCATAGATTAAATAAAATAAAAATAATAATGAACCAATGATAAACAATTCGATAAACGCTTTCAGCGCGTCATCATAAAAAACATTTTCAGTTCCAACATTTGCAGCTAATTTACAATAATTAATTTATGTATATATAATATATATATTTTTGTATATAATAAATCTGTATCTGTATCTGTGTATGTATATGTATATGCGCTAAGTAGTTGAAAAATGTTATTACATTGATTAGAGTTGATAGTTCGGTAAGAGTTTTTTTTAGTTGACTGTAACTGTGCTCGGGGATTTCGGATGCGTTTTCGAGGATTCCTCTTTTTCTTCTTCAATATTTTTGTTTTGTTTTGGAAATCTTCTTGTTTTATTTTTCAATTGTTTTTCTGTTAGCATAACGTTGTAGTATTTGAATTAATAGATATCCGGACAACCGCTCCAATCTTGGGCTGCCTTTGCCTGCCAATATGTGTTCTTGTAGACATGAACGTACTCATCGCTACCCTGCTCCTTCTCCCGCTTGAACCACATGGCTTCGTAGGCCGGATAAGGTCGTCCTTCGGCTGCGGCTTGTTCGGCTTCGGTCTCTCGCTCTCTACGCACCGTTCGCTGCTTCTCCTCCAGTCGCAATTTCTCCTGGTTACTCTCATCCCAAGCGCCATCCTCCATCAGTCGCTGATCCGGACGCAGACGTGAATCTGTGGGCGCAACGCCTTCCTCCGGTTCGTTGAGCTGACAGGCCAATGTGGTGAAATTGTAAAACTTTTCCGATTCTGGTGGAGCTGGACGACGCTTCCATGCGATCTTGTAATCGCCAGTAATGTACGTTGGACTGTCCATTGATCCATTCGTCCGAAGTACAGGTGCTATTTCGATCTTATCATCCCAGGTGCCACGCACCACCCACTTGACCTCGTTCTTGCGATTGATAACCACGCCCTTAACCGTCCGTTGCACCTCACGACTGAAGTAGGAGTAGGGTATATAGTTTAGAATGCACTTGTTGCCCTCGGCTGCATTGGTGCCCTTGATCTCCATCTCGCCGTGCTGATCCACCCACAGTTTGCCCACAATTATATTGTTGACAGTCGTGGTCACCTTGCGCCAGGAATAGCGAGATCCGCTCTTGGGGAACAACACGTAGGCGCCGCCAAGAGGATTGATCTAAAAGATTGAAAGTATACAAGTGAGTAAGATTTCCAACGGTGTCTGTCTGGAGTACTCACCTGCACATACTTGCCACGGAACTTGCTTGTCATGGAGAACTCCTGCCAGCACATCCAATTCCTGCCCTCACAGTGCAGCGCAGCAATGGGCGGATGATGGGAAACCTGCTCGGCCAAGGAGCGCCAACCAAGATCGTCCATGCGATCACATTCGAAGGTCTCCCCCAGTAGGGGATTAAAAGGTTTGCCCGTGCGATTCGTGGTCGTCGCATAGGTGGAGACGGTAAAGGCGGCCAAATAGGCCAACTGCTCGCACTCATCCGTGCAGGCGGAGGCAATGTCCAAGATATCGGCATACTCATAATCCTCCGTCAGGCGCTGCAGCATCGAAAGTGGCTCATTGAAATTGACGGGCATGGGAATTTTGGACAGATCCTTGCCAATGCAGTTCTTCATGATGGACCACAGGCTAAGGGGATAGTTTGGTTTATCCGGGACACGTGTACGTCGGACAGACACCTTCTGCTCGTTGCTGTGGCCGGGATTATGCTGGATGCTGTCTTGGTGCCGTTGATTCGAGACTCGATCGACGTGATCCTCATCGTCACCGGATAACATGCGGGCGGCGCTTATAAGGCAAACCTGCTGCACGGTCTGGATGGTGCGCTTTGTCTCATCGCTTTCCGAGGAGCTGCCCGTCTGACCCTCGGAACCAACCTGATCCTCGGAGCTGCTCCGCCGCTTGTTAAGCTTTAGTATAAACGTGCCGTCTGACGGCGATTCACCCGCCTCACCCGTATATCCATGCTCCTCGGCATCAAAGAATTCCGTTTCATCGTCCGAGGTGAGAATCGCACCTGGATTACCCGGATTTTGGGCTGCACCCGATTGTGTCGTGGGTTTATTGCGACGCACCATCACGGCAGCCTGTTCCATTTGAGATTGCTGTTTGGCCATCTGCTCGATGATCTCCTCGAGACGCTGACGCTGCTCGCGCTCGTGATGCAGCATCTTGGACCACTTGTGGCCCTGGGACTCCGCAGAACGCAAGTAATCGTTGCCCGCATTTATCATCGCATTCGATGTGATTCTAAATAGCGTGGCACGCTCATTGACATGCTTTGTGCGACTGGCCAGCGATTCCTCCTCATTCGATTCCAGATCATTGAGAGCACGCTGCAGAGCTGCTCCATGTTTCGTTATTAGATCGTAGCAGGTGCGCATGTTCTCCAATCGTTCGGTTAGATCACGCACCACCGTGTTGATCTCCTGACTGGGCACTACTTGAGCCGTCTCCTCGGCCTCCTCCTCCTCGCTCTCGATGGCACGTATGGCCCTCGCCTTGGCCAGCTCCAATGATGTCACCCACGATTGACGCTCCACCTCGTTGGCGGCCTTGATGTGAAACGTCTGTGTGCCGCCGTTTGAGATGACAAACGTGCACGAGTCCACGGTATGGATGAGGGCTCCATGGAGCGATATTGTGCCACGACATGTGTGATTGATTTCCGATTGATTGCGATAATAGCTGAGCACGCCCTTGGACAGCACAAACCAGCGGCGTTGATAACCCTTAATATAATTGGTCCACTTTAAAAGCCAACCTTTCATTTCTGGATCGCCGCCTCCTTTTTCAGCCTTTTCAGCTGGCTTTGTTGTTGTTGCTGTTGCTGCTGCGTCCGCCATGCTCCCGTTCCAGTTCCCGTTCCCGTTCTCGTACCCACCGTGATAATTTTTCTTTATATTTATTAGCACTCGCTTGTTGAACGTTTCTGTAAATGATTCGGTTTCTGTTTCAGTTTCTGTTTCTGTTTCGTTTTCGGTTTCGCAAACGCCACGTACAATTTACACAGCGGGGGGGAATGCGTGGGGGCAAGGGAATGACAACAACTCCAAAATTGAATTTAGCCCCGAAACCAAATGTGTTTTTTTATTAGCTGCAGCTGGCTGCAGCTGTTTGCATTATATACTGATTGCACTTCGACGCTGCTCGCAATCGCAATCGTTCACTATAAATTTCGTTACTGTAGCGGCTATTCTTCTACTTATTTTTTTTTTCTGCACAAAATAAAGAAACTATGGAAGTCAAGTGCGCATTTGTGTGCGTGTGTGTGTTTGTGTGTGTATTTGCAATGTGACCAGCTTCGACAAAGGCGAAAATGCCTCTATTTTAATGTGCGTGAGGGCTGCCAACTTGTAGCGAAATTTGCAAATGCTTTTTGGCGCGCAGTTTTAATTAATTTTTTACTTTAACAAATTAATGTAAGTTATAAATTAGTTTTGCTTAATGTAATTATTTAATAAATGTGAATACGATAAGGCAGGCGTTAATTTAAAATTTGATTTATTAAAAAAAACAAATATTTCAAAATTCTAACAAATTTCTTCAAAATTTCAAGTCTATAAAAATGGAATTTAGATAAAATAATAATGAATTTTATTTTGAAAATGTGGCATAACAAAGTTAACAACCTACAAAAGTCACAGCTGACGTTACCAAATCCATCAATATTTTTTTTAACCATGAAAAACATCGCGTACATTTTTTAGACCGTTATTTTTTTAAATTTAAGAATAGCTTACAAAGAATATTTAGAGAAAAAATAAATTAAATTAAGATTATAAAATGGCAAAGTCAGCTGACTATGTAAAGTTTTTACTTACGTTTATTTAATTTCATGAAATGCCGTCAAATTTTGACTTTGAATTCTGTGTCATTTAAATGTGAGTAATGAAAATAATTTAATTAGTTTTGTGGTCTCGATTTTACTAACATAATTACATAATTGATATACATCGAATAATAAACATAGGGTAGTTTAGGTAATTAACACAATAATTGAAGATGATTCATTTTGGCTCACTTCTTGCACTCGGCCCAGGAATATCGAAACGTGGCTATCATGCGGTAAAGGCTGCAAATACAAACTTGGTCATAAAGGCGATCGTTATAAAAGTTCTTTTTGGACGAATACACACACACATAAATATATCTATATATATAAATAAAATACACAAAACGCGACTGAGTCAGAGCTACAAAAGTCAAAGATTCACAAAGACAAATAAACAAATACACAAGTCACCACATAAAATACATATGTGTATACATATGTATGTATATATACAATAAATCATTTATTCGTAGGCAGTTCTTGCATAATATAAATTAAATATATATATATATGTATATAGTTACAAGTAATTTAAAAATACAAAATACAGTTTCATTTTCATAGTTCATTTTTTTTTAGTCCCTGACGGCACTTTTTCACAAAAAACATTTAAATCGAGATTTTGGATTGGATTGGGAGTTATGATGGGGGGAGGGAGGATATGGGAATTGTTTGAACGCTTCACAAACGCACAGTACAATAATAATTTATAGATATGCAGGAAGAGAGAGAGAGAGAGAGAGGTGACATAACACAAATGTAGAATAAAAGCAAAAATACATGAAATAAATACAGAGAATAATAATAATAATAATAGGCAAGTGGCGAGCTGAAAAGCAAAATGTGTGTGTGTGTGTGTTTCTTTAGGATTGCTTAGTTACTATTATGAGAGAGTGGGCGTAACTGTGTATGTGTGTGTGTGTGTGTGTATATAGTATAGAAATAGTATTTCCTTTACATGGTATTGTATGCAGCGGTGTTGAAGCTTTGCTTTGGTAAACTTAGCCTAGTCAGTGGATGTGTCTTGCCATGCTGCGCCAGACGACGATGCTGCACTTGTTGCTGTTGCTCCGTTTGATGTTGCAGATGTTGCTGATGTTGTTGCTGCTGCTGATTCAGATTGTGACGGGCAGGTGCAGGCGGGGGACGATTCTCACTGTAATCGTGAGTTTTATTTGACAGCGATCGATCGTAATAGGAGCGTGGGCGTTGTCTAAAGCAATTGGTTGTTGTTGCTGCTGTTGCTGCTACTGTTGCTGTGGTGTTGTTGGTGGGTGGGGGCAGTGTTGTTGCTGTCGTTGCAGTTGTTGTTGTTGTGCTGGCAACGGCATTGTTACTACGGGAAGTGGTTTGATATTTATGCACTAGACCTTTTACATTACGATCACAAGTTTCGCTTACGCTGGAGTCGGATGAATTGGCAGATGTGCTCGACGAGCAGTTGTTGGTCGCAGTTCCAGTTGCAATTGTTGCTGTTGTCGCCACATTGTCGACCAACACATGATCCGCATGCTGAGCAACTGGTGACGATGGCAGCGATTGATGTGTCGCTTTCTTATTTGTCGCTGCTGTGGCAGCAACTGTTGCTGTTCCTGTGCCGCCTCCCCCCGTTGACACGCCCACCACTGCGGCTTTGGCTTCAAAGTTCTGCTTGAGTATTTGCACATTCCCGGAAATGCGTTGATCCTCCGTTACGGCCTGGCTTTGGCCCCGCAGCACGACAACCAGATCCGATGATGTGTTCTTGTTCTCAATGTCGCTGGTGTGCATCAATTCCTCGCTGTTGCAACGTATTGGCTGCCGTTGCCGTGGACTGCCCACCGAGGATGCACTGCGATATAGATTAACGCACTTCTTCTCCGCCGTTGTCAGTTCCTCCAGCTGCTCCTGCTCCTCATCCTCCTGCGCCTGCTGGCAGCGCTTCTTTAACGCCGTATTCTCCTCAAGCTTCTGCTTCGTCCGCTTCACGTTGCCCAGCTGTTGCGATGCGGTTGCTGATGACGTCGATTCACTGGCATTGCAGTTGCTTGTGGTTGTGCTGCAACTGCTGCTGCTGCTACGCTTCAGATCCTGGATTTCTCCCTCGAAAATGGCCGTTGTGTTGCGATTGCTGTCGTAGTAACTGCAGGAACTTGTGCGCAGTGGCAAACTACTGCGATTGTCACCCGATCCCCAGCTGGCATGCCTCGAGGGCAACTCACGCTGTCGAGGACCGCGTGTGCGTGCCATGGGTGCAACATGCGATTGGGATTGGGGCTGGTGGGCTGGCAGGGCGTCGAGTATGATGCCACCGCTGGGTCCAAACGATTCCGTCCACGATTGCGTTTTGCGACGTTGACGTTTCTCACGCTCCTCGACGGGCACGATCGTGGTCGCCTCCGATGAGCTGGAATCGCGTCGCGTAAACGATGTTTGTGTTATCAGCTTGGAGAGTGATGTCCATACGGGTCCTTGGGATTGGGATTGAGTTGGCGCTGTCGCCTGCGTTGGCAGACTGCGACGCGGTGGCTCCTGATGCGCCTCGAGATCATGGACACGCGTACGCACCGACAACGGCGTGTGCTTCTGTATGTGCAGCACCTGGTTTTGGGTGACACTGTAGTTCTCACCATTGCTGCCCGGAAAGCGCATATTTTTGGGCTCCTCGGCCACACTACGTTCCGGCGTCAGATTCTCCATGGATTGACTTTGTTGCTTGGTCACCTCCACGGCACTCTGCGTCTTGGGCGATGTGCTGCTCGAGCGTCGCATCATGCGTCGTTGCTTTTGTGCGCTGCTCCTACGATGCTGGCCACGATTGCTACTCCCACTGCTGCTGATGTTATCCTGTTGTTCCGCTGTTGTTGTCGTTTCGCCGCTCGACTTTGACTTGGCCTGATTGAGAGCCTGGATCAATGGCGTTGGCTCGCTGCCCGGCAGCAGCCGTGCATCCTTTGTGCTCTTCAGATTCGTCTCACTCTTGCTACGCTGCAGCTTCTCCTTGTTCTTCATGGCATCCAGCATGCCGCTGTACGTCTCCAGTTGATTGAGAAAGTTCTTGTTCGGTTTAATGCAACTGCGACGCTCCTTTACATGCTGCAGAGCACGCTGGAATTCCCATTTGTAGGCCTTCATCGCATAGGCAATGACCACAGAAGCTGATCGACTTACACCCATCTTGCAATGCACCAGCACCTTGGATCCCTCCGCCTTGGCACGCGATATATAGCGAAATGTGTCATCCCAGTACTTTAAAAGATTCGTCTTCTCATCGTCATAAACGCGGACATTGAAGTACTCAAAGGTGCCCGGAAAGAAGTTGTCAATCTCTCGCGTCACATTCAGTATATGCCGAACCCTATGCAGAAACAAGATTAGTTTTGATCCACTTGATTTATTATCTTTGACGTACCCATTCTTTTGCAACTCTTCAAGATTACTGGCATTCCATTCCGAGCCCAAATAGACGTGCTCAAAGATTTTGGTCGGCGCATCCATTTGTCCCAATATCAGCAGCATTTCGGCATCAATAAACGACTTGTACTCGCCCAGATCCATATCTAATAAATCCTCCAGGCGACCGCGTATATATTTGGAGGTCACCTCATCCAAATCCACTGACATCATGATCGCTTTGAGCTTCATTTTAATGACACTTTCAGTTTCCTCCTTGGCGGTTGGTCTAAAAGTATAATAAATATTAAATAAATTAAGAAACAAGGAAATTAACTTTGGCTTTTCAATATATGGTAAATAAAATAAATTTAAACTGTGGAGTAAAATAATTAGGTCTTTACTTTGTGACTAACAATAAAAAATATAATAAAATTAACTCGCACACTTGCCCAATTTTCTCTCGAAGATTTCCATATGGAACAAACTTTTGTAACTTCACTACAAATCTTTATAACCTTTAAAAACAGTTTAAATTAAGCAAATCAAAAAAATTGTATGGCATTTTCTTAGTGTATTAATACATAAATTCAAATTACTAGGAGAGAAAATTGTAAAAATTTAACTAAATTAATGATTCAATAATTTGAAATTAAATTAAATTTGTTGCTAATTTGTTGTACTAAAGAAACGATTGGATAAGTCAACTGTGGAAGACCCTATAGATTCTCTACTAACATGCAATTTATTGCTCTTATCAATTCCAGTTAAAGGAAGAACAGAAAAAGTATATTTTCCGAACTAGATTAAACTCTTAGGCTAGATTAAATTTATAGTTAAGGCTATAACTATAAAATAAACTTGATATGCCAAGAATACCGAACTTTGTAGCTCTAAGATCGGTGTTTATACAGTTTGATACGGATCAAAAATATACACTTTATATATACTTTATGAAGTCGCAGATGCCCAATAAAATCTGATTTATCAGTCATTTTGTTTGTTCTATTGCCCTACTTGTTTCTTATGGCATCTGGTGAGGGGGGTCGTCGACTCTCAAGCGCATCCATGGCATTCCATTCGTTTAAACACGACTGATCCGACTCTATGCGACTTTCGTAGCTAGTTAACCAATCGTGCGATGGTCCGCTTGGATAGAAATTGTTTTCACGAGCCTTTCGAGACACTTTGTGTAGCGTTTGCAGCGCCGACCTGTAAATTAAGCGAAGATTATATTAAATAAAGATCAAGGATTATTTAAATTAATTCTTACCACATCGCTTGCACTGATACGGGCTTAAAGATGTGGGTCTTCTCATAGACAGCGACGCTGAAACCGCTGTAAAGAAATGAAATTAATTAAAATAGAATTGAAGATTTGATTAGTTAAACATTTAATTTGATATATGCGAATAATTTATATAAAGATGCATTTAAGAGATTTTAGTGGCCAAAATAAGATAAATTCCAATGTGGCCTAAAAGGTTATTTAGAAACAAATTAAATTAAAAATTTAGTTAGAGAACCCTACATTTTATGGATTGGTTCAACATTAGTTGCTAGGATTGAGGAAAACCCAAAATCAAACCAAAATAGATAAATAAATTAAATAAATAATATCCTACAAGTTTTTAATGGAAATTGGAAATGGCCAAAATAAGATAAAGTTCTTCACGAAAGATTTAAATTAAAAATATAGTTAAACTGGGAGAATTTTAAATTTTAAAGATTGGTTCAACATTAGATGCTATGATTGAGGAAAACCCAAAATCGAATCAAAAATAATACATTAATAAATGAAATAAATAATATGCTACAAGTTTTGAGTGGAAATTGGAAACTAACCCATCGCCATCCAGGTGGATTGTGGTATCAGCGAGTATGGGCACAACCAGACCAATGGTCGTCCTCTCGTTGCAGTCAATGCCCAAGAGACACGACTCCTCCATGCCCGAGGTATTCTTGTTGTTATCGCCCCCCGACTCCCGATTATCCGCATCACATTTTAGGCATTGACGATTGGCATTTACCGCCGACAGACGCTTTGACGATTCCTCCTGCGTTGCCTGCTGCGCCTTGTGACTGTCCACGGACAGTTGGCGTTGGGCAACAGGTGTCGCAGGTGGCGCCGACTTGACGGAATTGTGACGCATTATTTTTGAGCGTCGCTCGCCGGAAGCCGCCGTGCGGCAACAGCTGCGCGAGGCAATCACAAGATATCGCGTTCGATTCGAACGCTGTGACTCTAGTTTAACAGCCTGCAAACAAGAAAATATGTATTGAGAATAATTCATTCAAATAAAATTGAGAAACTGACCATTTTCAAGGTATCCTCGCGTTGCAGCAAATAGAACATGGACTGTAAATGCAGTTGAATGTCCGAGTTGTTGCTTTGCGTGCTGTTGCTGGAGCGTGTGGAGTCCGTGCTTAAGCGTCGCTCCGAATGCTGCGGTATGTCCTTAAGGGCCAACACCAAGGCCGTTCCTTTGCCAGCAAAATAACATTCGCTCCTCTCGTTTTTGTTATTACTATTACCCTCATCGTCCTCGGCTTCGCCATCCTGCAATAAATTAATCATTTCAAATATTTTATTATTTTATATATCTGTTTTTTTTGTAATCTTTGAGGTTGTGGGCAGTTGGGTGACTCAGACTCACCCAGCGCTGTATACAAAATATAATATCTGATTTTGCCATTTTGGAGTTAAGTGAAATTCATAACCAAACAAACTTGATGATGAATTGCTTTATAAAAACCAATAAAAACACAAATAATAATAATAAAAGAGAGCAAGAAAGAGAGAGAGCGAGAGCGACACCTACATGTGATGGACGCCAATGTTTACAAAAAGTTCCCCCGTTGAAAACGATAATTTTGCCTGATGAATAAAATTCCAAGGGCAGACCCCCTACCGCCCACACTCCTCCCTCGTTCAAGGTTTTGAAAACTATTTTTGGGGGCGGGGTCGCTAACGGAACCAAAAACAAGAATAAGAAGAAAAAAAAAATCGCATCGACGTTGACAAAAACTACAAATAAGGCAATGCAAAATTGTTCAATTTATTGGAAATGGGAGAGCGCGCGACGTGACGAGACGAGACATGCCGAGGGGAGGTGACATGGCGTGGCAGCTGCGACGTCGCGACGTCTGCTCGGATTTGCTTGAGTTACAACAATAAATAATAATAATAAGAACAACAACAACAACTAGCAGAAGGCGAACAATAGAGATGGCAAACTATCGATGACACTATCGAGATAACGATCGAGCTATTAAATTTTTATTTTCTCCGCTTTTCTAGTCGACAGAGAAATAACTAACGATAGTTAAAAAAATTTTAATCACTTTTGTTTAGTTTTGAAGTTTACTTTCTTTAGTATTTGCATATTTTTCTTAAACTATCGAAAAAATCGAATGGGCACAATATCGATAGTATGTCAGCTCTAGCGAACAACAAACAGATGCGCGAATCGTGGCGCGACTGATGATGATGACGCTGACAAACCGCCCACAACAAGACGAACAGACAGAGAGAGAGAGAGAGAGAGAGAGCGCGCAGAGAGTGGAGCACCTTTGCATGTTAAAGGTAATTTTCAACAAAATTGCCCATATGGAGCAACCGTTTATAAAACAAAGGATCACTGCCTAGAACGGAACACGCACAGGAAGTGTTTATAGGCGGTGGCCAAGCCCTTCCACCCTCCCCCCCACACAACACCCAACAATTTCAGCAGAGCTCCGTTAACAACGCGTAACCAAAACAAAGCAAAATCATAGAGAGAGTAAGTGAGAGCGAGAGAGTGATACACTACCGCAATCATACACACACACACATACATACAGCCGCAATTACAAACAAATGCGTAGCAGTTGCAGCTGTAAAATTGCACCTTACATAGAAATGGGGCAACTTACACATATTGCAGGCTGCATGTGGCACCCACTTCCTGCGTATATTTGCCAAGAGAATAACTCACCGAATTTGAGCATGAGCCCGCCACACTTGGCGAACGCTGCACTGTCACTAGCGCCATTGTGTTTGTTGTGTTGTGTGTTTTGTTGGATGTTTCTGCTGATTCTGATTCCGCCTTCGTATCCAAGGCCTTCGTTTAGGGCCTATACACTGGCCGCGTGTTTTTTTCCCAATCCTTTTCCGAGTTCGTTGGGCTCAAGTGTGTCTGTGTGTGTGTATGAGTGTATGTTGAGTCAAGTGTTGGGGCGAAAATTCACAAATGCATTTTCATTTTGTCGACGTCGTTTCCTCTCTCCGTTGTTTTTTTGCACTCGGCACTTCGTCTTGTCTAACTTAAAACACTAAGAATATGGCGGGGCGATCGACTGAATGGCTAAAACAGCACGCGCCCGTTCACACGATTGACACCGCACAACGAATACGAACAAGTATGATAAATGTTATTACAAAAATTTTCGTCAAAGTGCCAGAGAGCGAAAGACCGTTCAGCAAGACGACGCCATATTTAATTTTAGTGTTGGGTTGAGTGTTGTCAATTCAGCTTTTTTCTCGTCAGATCTGGCGTTTTTCGAATAGCAAATGCGGGAAAAATTGTGATGGCGGGTGACGGGAATTCTAGCTTTATTGAAAGTTGCAAAAGCTTTTTTGGCTTTTACAAATTTTCTGGCATGTCATCAAAACGACAAGTCCTTGGAAGTTAGAGACCAAACAGTGTCCTTAAACTTAAAACAAAAATTGTATATGAAACCTTCGTTGAAACTCAAAAAAATAATGATGCAGTTCGATTCTAGGACCCGAAATAGGGGGAAACCGTTGAGTTCGGTAATAATTTTTTGTCTTTCACTACTTGAATAATAACAAATTCAACTAAAAACTACAATGGCTTTATATCTGGATGTTTTAAAAATGCTCTAGCTTTTTCCAGCTTTTTGAAAATGTTGGCACCTCGAAAAAAAGAACAAGTGAACATGTTCACCTAAATGAGCAGTGTTTACCCAACACTATTTAATTTTATTGTCGATATCGAGCAGTAGTAAGTAGTTCTGAAACTTATCGAATATATACCAACTGCTCACTTCCTTACAGATTGGCAGCACCCGCCGAATGTTGTTATCGATTGGCGGCGAATTAATGAGGTTGCGGTGCAGCAAAAACATATGGTGAAATTATCAACGGTGCGCAAAAAATAAATAAATACAAATAATAGAAATTTCAGTACAAAATATTGAATTAAACAAATGTCCGGATACATTGACGAGCCAGACAGGATGTTGCCACGCATAGCATTCATAGCGTGTGGATGCTTCAGTCCCCCAACGCCGATGCATCTGCGAATGTTCGGTAAGTGCAATTTGTTTATTTCTCTCACTCTGATAATCGATAATCGATAATGACATTGACATTGAATCTTTGATTTGTAAACACACAGAAATAGCCCGAGATTACTTTGAAATGCATGCAACACATAAAGTTGTAGGCGGCATCATCTCACCCACGCATGATTCCTATGGCAAAAAGGGACTGGCGCCTTCATTGGATCGCTGTGCGATGATCAAACTGGCGGTGCAATCCTCCAGCTGGATTCGTCTGTCCGACTGGGAAGTCCATCAACCACAGTGGATGCGCACACAATCTGTGTTGCAGTATCATCAGAACTATCTAAACAACTTTATCAACTCGCCGGGCGATGAGGAACTGAATGGATTACTACCTGGTTGGTTGCCACTTGGATTACGCGATCGCAAGGATCCCATACGCTTAAAGCTGCTCTGCGGAGCTGATTTACTAGAATCTTTTGCAGTCCCCGGTCTGTGGGCCAATGAGGATGTGAGTCGATATTCATTTGTTTAATCTAATAGTAGATAACTAAGTTAATCCCTTCCAGATTGAGGAAATTGTGGCCAATTATGGACTTGTGGTCATTTCACGTTGTGGCTCCAATCCAGAAAAGTTTATATTTGAATCGGACATTCTAACCAAATACCAGGTGAGTTTGCAAATATTATTTTAATGTAATATTCTTCTAATTTTAATTGAAAATAAGGTATGATAAATGTCTTAGACATACTTCTTAAAGTTTTGTAAAATAAGACTACTACCTTATATCATATAGTTGACATTTCCTATGCTTAGTTCTCCAGGGGTTTCAAATTTTGTATTTTAATAATTAATTTTGTATTCTTATAATTAATTTCAATAAATCTAATTTTATTTAATAGCGTAATATCACTTTAATTACCAACTGGGTGCCCAATGAAGTCAGTTCTTCGCTGGTGCGTCGTCTACTGGGACGCGGTGAATCTGTTAAATATTTGCTGGATGATTTGGTGCTCAATTATGTGATACGCCAGGGATTGTACAATGTGAAATCGTAAGTGCAACAGTTGCATGAGTTTTTCATTAACATAAATCATCTGCTTCTAACTTGATACGTACACTGAAGGAGCTTTGTTAGCGCCACATGATCTAGATACTTGCCACACGCTACACGCCACACACACTGAACACCTGGTATCATGCAAATGCACCACCACAACCAACTATTTGTATCTCTCTCTTTTGCAAATAACATAAAGGCAAGATACAACGAGAAAACCCGTCGCTTGACGCTGTAACCAATGCACTTTGCACCATTGTGATGTAGGTGTTGCACCAAGAACACTGCAAGACCAGGAGCTAAAACAGAAGCACCACCAACAACGGCACCACCAGCAGCAACAGCAGCAGCAACACCAAAAAAACCACCATCAACATCAAGAGAACTTGAATCACTCTCAGCATGCAAATCAATCTCTTCTCGTGCAGTGGCATCTTTTCATGGAGTGTGAGAGACTTTTCAAGTTTTTGTAGCTCTTGCATGTAAATATGTATAATATATTTATAAAATTCCTATAAATATATAAGCACAGCAGTATACAAATTAGATAACTTATATACATATATATATATATTAGATACCGTGTTGTTTAGAATTCCAGTGTACGTATCATCAGAATTCGCACTTTAACTTCTTTAAGAGATTAATCTTTGTTATGTTTGAAAAATGCTATAACTTGTTGTTGTTGTTGTTGTACTGACACACGCATACATTATATTACGGAACATAGTAAGTATATAACGGATGCAGTGCGTCCAAATCATTTGAATTTCAATCGCACATACATGGACAACAATAAGAATACCGTCAAACTGGACAATGAGCGAACGGAGCAGGACATGGATGAATCGGACAGTCCACTGAGACAGCAGGCGCGTGTCTTCTGCTGTGGCGACACTCCGCGTGGTGCCACCAAGTTGCTATTGAATCGCCCCGGACCCGGCCAAGCAGTGCAGGTTATCACAGTGCAGGGCAAGGGCAACATGACCAGCGATGTCTACGAGGTAAAGCTTAAAGATACCCAAACTAATTATTATTTATCTTAGTTAATCTCACTTTATCTTTCCAGGAATCTCAGGCAAAGAAACAGAAGATAGCACAAGTGCAACAGCTTTAAAATGTTGATGGAATGACACAGGCTGCATCCTAATAATGGATTTGCTTTTCTTCTTATTGTAGATATCATATTGTATACATTAATCTATATAATACTAACGGCAGCTTCGCTAGCGTTAAAGTACAATGTAAAATGTTTAATTTTGTTAAATATGTTAACGAAGTTGTTATTATATTAGTCAAGAAAACTACACATAAAATTTGTAGCTCAGAGAATTTTTTGCATTTAGTTTTTGGATTAACGTTTGCTTGCTGAATTTGTGACACTTGTTGTGTATTAATTTAAGACATCTAGTTCTCGCCGTGAGGACCAATATCTATCTATATATATGTATATAAAACTCTGTCCTAACTCTCTGACTCACTGACTGACTCACTGACACATCAAGGTGTAGGCCAAACGGCTGAAATTTTGACACAACATAGATGAGATAGTTTCAAGAGTTTTGCAAAATTCCACCTGCAAGTGGGTCAAACTCAGGTCAGAGGTCATGGAATTGCTTTGTATGAAAAACTTTTTTGTTTCTTAATATATCCAAATCAAACTTACACATTATATGTTTGAGACTGTCTCTTACATCCTGACCAAATTTGGTCAAAGTCGGATTACTATATCATATAGCTGTCATAGGAATAATCGGATGAAATTAACCTTTAGTATAAAAAACTTTTTTGTTTCTTAAGATATTCAAACCAAACTTACAGATTATATGTTTGAGACTATCTCTTACATTCTGACCAAACTTGATCAAAGTCGGATTACTGTATCATATAGCTGCCAAAGGAATAATCGGATGAAATTAACCTTTAGTATGAAAAACTTTTTTGTTTCTTAAAATATCCAAACCAAACTCATACTAGAGGTTAACATAATTAATTTTCATTTCCGAGAACGAAGCGAGCAGGGAGCCCCTAGTTAATTTATATATTTATAAATATGTTTTTATTGTTATATCATAATTTATTCCTGTCACTTTTGGGTCTCGCAAGGCATTGAACTTGCAATTTTCTATTAGCCACAACGTGCATTGACATTGCAGCGAAAGGGCTTCCCTTGTTGCACATTTAACTGGAGTATCGGATGACGAAACTAGTTCTTGGCATTTTCCATTTTCAATTCTTTTGGAATTGTCAGTTGTGAGTTCCCAGTCGCCGCGTTAAGTTCGTCTACTCAACGCGAATGTTTTTCTTTCGACGCTCGAATGTCAAGCCAGTGCCACGCCCCTCGCGAGCTCCATCCTTCGCCCTGCCGAAACGTCGTAGTCCTGTGCTGTTGACTCCCTCGCATCAACATGATCAATTGCCATTTTTATCCCGTTCCCGGTTCAGTGCCTTGCCCCATTTTCGTGCCTATGGGGATGAACCCGAGAGTCTTTCTCTATTTATTGCTATACTCTATGTGGTGGATTTGTTTGGCATCTTTCCGTTTCTGACGCTGCCCGCGCTGCTGGTCCGGCTGGGTTACTTTGGGGTGCTCCTCGTGCTCTCCATCATCTTTCTGCAAATGTATACATCATTTTTGCTCTCGCAATGTTGGACAATGGCCGAGTATTTGGATCCCTCGATATTGCAGAAACGCAATTATCCCTATGCTGCACTTGCCGAGCTCGCCTTTGGTCCCTATGTGAGTCTATTGGTATCGGTGCTCCTGGATCTGAGCATCTTTTCCTTGGCTGTGCCCAGCATTGTCATGGCTGCCGAGAATCTTGAGGCTGTTGTGCTCCGCATGAGTGCTGGCCATTATAATTTCTCCTACTGCTATTGGGCCATCATTGTGGGCCTCATCATCTGTCCCCTCATGTGGCTGGGCAGTCCCAAGCACATGCGGTAAGTCCAAGCTACAATATTTCTACCCTAGCAACCCCCTCTTAAATCTTCTTCCAGGGGACTGGCCATTATTGCCGCTTGTGTCATGATTATCATTGTGGCGCTTCTGTGGTATTGCCTCTTGGATGCCTCTGCCATTGGAACACCCTTTCAAGGGGTCTCCATGGGTGGGTATTCCTTCTACAGCCATGGCCATTCAAATAGCACAAAATTCATTTTATTTCAATTTACATGACAGATTATTTTTATAACAAAATTAAAACAATATTATTATCAGTCAAAATCAAATCTCAATAATGATTTTTATTAATAGTAAATAGTAATAGATATCGAAAATATTGAAACACATAATACTTGCAAAAAAAATTCTTGAGGTATTCCAAATATCAATTTAAATTTGTTGCACACATAATTTGTTATTGATTAAATTTGATGACAAATGTGTTGTGGAATTTTTTACTCTAGTGAATTAAAGAATAAATTTGGGAAAACTGATTATTTTTGGGAAATTACTCAAAAAGTGTTTTTTCTTTTCTACATTTGACACAAATTAAATTCATAATTACCTTATATAATATACATATTTATATTTTTATTAATGAGCTGTGGAATTCCTTACTCTAATAAATAATATAATAAATTTGGGGAATTTTATTATTTCTGGAAAACTTTTATTAAACATTATTATATTTTATTTCAAAATTTTGACGCTAATTAAATTCAAAGTTGCCTTTTATTTGATTAATTTATTAATGAGCCGTGAAATTTTTTACTATAATAAGTTAAATAATAAATTCTGGGGAATCTGATTATTTCTGTTAAATATCTCTTAAATATATATTTTTTTCTAAATTGAACAGAAATGAAATTTAAAGTTACCTTTATTTTCTTTTTATTAATATCTGGCAAAAGTTGTGTTACATTTTTTAAATGTTTTTAACCAGTTCATATTTATTTGGCTCCACAAATTTTGAAAAATAATAATAAAATTAAAAATATTCAATTCAATATGATAATTTTAAACAAAATTATTTGGTATTCCGTATCCGGAGATTGTTGTGTAGGAAAAAATAAATAATTATTTATTAAATTTATAATTAGTTGTGGAAACAGAAAATGTTTTAAAATATAAAAACAAGATGTGTAATTCTTTTGTGCTATTTGTAGCCCCTAATTGTAAGTGAATTTGTAAATAACTGTGTAAATTGTTTGTTTCACCATAGAACTGCCTGGTTTTCTGACCATCCTGAGCAGCTATAGCATTTTGGCCTTTCAATTTGATATACATCCCGTGCTGCTCACGTTGCAAATTGATATGATGCGCAAGTGGCAAGTGTCCTGGGCAGCACTTGGAGGCATTGCCAGTAAGTATAACACTTAATTTCAATATAAAATATATAAATTAAAATTAAAGTAATAAATGAAAATAGATTTAATATATACATAAATATATTATATTTATTTAATGTTTTATTAGTTGTGAATAGTGCGTTAAATTACTTGTAGCGCTTGGATGTAAGATATATAAATTAAATAAAATTAAAAAGTCGCTTGTAGTGTAAAAAAATAGAAATGTTAAAATAAATAGGATAAATTTAAAGGCAATAGGTAAATAAATAAATATAGTATATTAACCGAAATGTGACAAATTTATAAGGAAATGCTCGTAGTGCTAAGATATTTATATTAAAATTATTTACTTTCAGTGTATAACTTTGTTTGTTTATTTCATGATAAAAATTATAATAATAATAAAAATTTTAAAATAAATATTACAATTTAAAGCTTGAACAATATGTAATTAAATAAATATAAATTAAAATGTGACTAGTGTATTAATTGTGGCGCTAATTATATTAAAAAAAATAAAATATATTTAGTAACTTTCAGTGTTCAACTTTGTTTGTTTATTTCATGATAAAAATTATAACAATAATAAAAATATTAAAATAAATATAATAATTTAAAGTTTGAACAATACGTAATTAAATGAATATAAATATACCATAAATTGAAATGTGTCTAGTGCATTAATTGCCGCGCTAATTATATTAAATAAAATTTAAAAAAACAATTTAAATTAAAAAAATATTTAATTAAATAAAATATAACATGAGAATTGAGACGTGACTAATGCATTAATTTTTAGCACTAATTATTTTAAATCAAATAAAAAATATTTAGTTGCTATTGTCCAACTTTGTTTGTTTATTTTAATATGAAAAAAATAAAAATATTAATATCAAATAAAATTATTAAAATAAATAGAATAATTTCGAGATTAAACAATAAGAAAAAAAATAAATATTTCATAAGAATTGAAATGCGACTAGTGCATTAATTTATAAGGAAACTCTTGACAACCTTATATGAAGTTAAATAAAATATATTTATTTACTTTCAGTGTCAAATTTTGTTGGTTATTTTAATATAAAAATAATTATAATAATATAAAATAATGAAATAAAAATATTTAAGTAAATATAATAATTTTAAACTTGAAATAAATAAATAAATATAGAATTTGAATAGTAATGTGACTAGATGTAAGATAATTATATGAAATTAAATAAAATATATTTAGTTACTTGCAGTGTAAAACTTTGTTTGTTTATATCAATATAAAAATAATTATAATAATATGAAATAAAAATATTTAAATAAATATGATTATTTATAAGATAAGATAATTATATATTGTAAGATAATTACATATGTATATGAAATTAAATAAAATGTATTCAGTTACTTGCAGTGTGGCCATCGTTGGTTCCGTCATTGCCGCCTACAAATTTGGCTCAATGGTGGCCAATAATCTGCTGCAGTCGCTGCCCACCAGTGTCCCCTTCTATGTGATGCTCATCCTAATGTCGCTCCAATTGTGCTTCTCGGTGACGGTGGCCAGTTCAGCCATGTTTATGCAGATCGAGAACTACTTCAAGTTGCCCGAAAGTAAGTGATAATTTAATTGAATCCACTCCAGACTGAATCTAATCCTTTCCAGCTCTCTGCTGCAAGCGTGTGCTGATACGTTCCTGTGTCTTGGCTTTGGAGGTGCTTGTGGCGGAGTTTGTGCCCAGCTTTGATGCACTTATGGATGTGGTTGGTGGGACCATTACAGGTCCTTTGGTGTTTATCCTGCCACCTTTGCTGTATCGTCGCATACGACGCATGGAGGTAGTGCATCAACGGATTGCCGCCGAGGCAAGTTATGGCAGTCTACCCTTGGATTTGAACTACGATCCAGTTGAGGTGGAAATGGAGTCACTGCTGGTCAGATCCAAGCCACATACACCACGTGGTTTGTGGCTCCGTTTGGTGCGTCTCTTGCATCGCCTCGAATGCGATGTGTCCTGTACCATGGGAGTGCTCATCTTTGGACTGCTTGCCACATTTCTATCCACCTATTTGAATCTCTTTACCATCGGTGATCTCTTCACGAATCATTCTCCCTGCCTGGGCAATCTGAGCATGCATTAACTAAAGATCTTTGATCACATCTATAAATATAGATATGTGTAATCAACATCGAATCATCAAAACTTAATTCGATTTCCGTCCTTCGAGAAGTTCAGACACCTCAATTGCCAAAATTTGATGCAATATTTATTTAATTAAAGTGTTTTGTATAACATAAACTACAAATTTAATAAATTTATTATATTAGACGAAAACACGCTCTCAGTCTCTGTGGGTTTAATTAGTTAAGCTTTATTAAAACATACGTAAACACAACTAAATATAATTTAATTTTATTATTTTTTTTGGGTAACTGCACAAAACTACGCATCATTTATCATCTTTTGGTCGCGTCGCAAATGTTTTGTTTGCTTGAAAAACCGAAAATAGAAAAAAAACCAAAATATATTAAAATGTTATACGCTTGATTTAAGACCAGTTCAGTCGAAAGTTGAAGCATATCCCATAGAAACAGTCTGAGAGCTGATAACGCCTTAGTCTTCTTAGTCTTCGTCTAAGTCTTCGTCTTAGTTGAAGTCTTCTTTCTTCTGGAATGCCACAGAGGCTGAGCTCAGTGTTTAAATTTAAACACAGCTATGTGTAAAATTCTTCCACATTGATTCTTCTTCAACTGTTGTATACATAAATTTAATTTATTCTTTCTTTGGCAGCTGTTTACTTCCATGCATAACGTCTTTTTTTTATTATTATTATTTTTATTTGCGTATTTGTATATAATATTTTTTTTTGTTGTTGTTGATTGTTTTTTCCTGGCAATTCATTTCCGTCTTCAATAATACGTTTTTAACCATGTTCCGAGATGAGCTGATGCTGATTCTGATGCTAAGATGACTCAAACGCTGTCTATAGATAACCTCCCCAATCAGAGCCACAAATGCAAAAACCACAATCGTATAAGTAATATTTTTAATGTGATTATTTATGAAAATTAAAATTAATACTCATTGTTCATTGATAGCAAAGTTGTTATTCTTGTTGGCGTCATCAGTCGACACAAATTTAATGTGCCAAGCGAGCCCTTTCAGCAACACTCAAAACAACACTCACACTCACACTCAAACTCACACTCACACATTCGAAACATTCACACCTGTTGCTGTACGAGCATTTATTAGCTCGTTATTTTTAGTTTTTTTTTTGTATTTTTATTATTATTCAGTCTTGCTGTTGTTGTGATTTTATGGCCAAAATGTTTACACAAAATGGCCCAAACTGCCGTTCTACGCACCCTTTTTAATTACGTCGGAACTTGAACTTTACATACACTCTAACTACACTGAGAGAAAAATCAAATACTTTCGTATTTGAATCAAGAATTTCCGGTGTCAAAATCAATACAAGCTCGAAAATTCTTAATTCAAGAACGAAATTCTATTTTTCTATATATAACATAATATAATTTCTTGATATCAAGACCGTTCGAAAAAGTCAATCACAATTCAGAATTGTTTTAAGAATTTTATGGTCTCGATATAATACCAAATTACTTAGTCTTAAACTGATTTTTTCAGAAATTGCGATAAATTTGAGAACATTTTAGTTAACCACTCTTCAGTTCAGGCTTCAAAATTCGAAACGTACTAGATTTTAGTATATTTCATACTTGAGTTAAGTCCTTTAAACCAGGGATTAAAACCGAAACAAACGAAACGGTTTCAGTTGCGGTTTCGGTTATGACCGAATTAAGGTTTTTGGTTATCGGTTATACAAAATCTTTGAGTATCGGTTTCGTAACAGTTATCGGTTTTTTATAAGCTTCGGTTTAAAAATACCGGTATGGTTTCGGTTCACAAAAAAAAATAAAATTTAAGGTTTTCGGTTGACCAAAATAAGAAGCGTTATTCATTGTTTTACATGAAAAAAAGACTTAATGCCCTTTTTAGCCTGGAAAATAATGTTATCTGGTTACTGGAAGGCAATGAAAATTTGGATTATTTTGATATTACTGATTTTTAATAACTTTGAACTGCCATAACTTTGTCGAAACTCGATCAATTTCCATGCTCCATGTAAATTTGTGCATGATTTTATCTCTAAAATCGTTCTGCATTTAAATTTTTTTGATTTTGAAAATTCCAATTTTTTCGAAAAAATCAAAAAAGACAAAGGGGTAACACTGTAAATTTTCGAAAAAATTCGATTTTAAATTTTTTTTTTAAATTATCAAAATTTAAATGGGGAACTAATTTAGATGTAAAATCATTCTCAAATTCACATTGCGCATGGAAATTTATTGATTTTTGACAAAGTTATGACAGTTCAAAGTTATCAAAGTTTCTCAGTACCTGCGACGGCCAGAACCGAAATTAATCCTTATAAATGAATCGGTTACTAAACGGTTATTTCGGTTTACGGAGTTTCGGCTTGTGGGTTTCGGTACAGCGGAAAAAATAGTTTTCGGTTACGGTTTCAGTTACGGTTACAAATTTCAATCGGTTTTCACCGGTTAAAGGTTACGGTTTCGGTTAAGGCTTAAATCCCTGCTTTAAACTCAATAATTGAGAACAAAAAAGTCTTAATATAAAAACACGAAATGAGTATTATGAGCATATTACAACAAAATAAAATGATAAAAATGATTAAAATCATAAATCATTAAGGAAAGATTGACTAAAGAAATGATCAAAGTCTTCAAAAAAAGTCTTAATTTTTTAATGAATGTCGAGCTCCTCCTTATTGCAGACAAGCCAGAACCATTTGTGAATTCTAAGCAAGCAAACGCAAAAAGATATTTAAGAATAAATGATCTTGATTCAAGTCATATTGTTCTTACCGAAGTATTTTTTGATCAGGATTAAACATGTTTATATTTGACAACGAAACCGTCTTTATTTAATACGCATAATTCTTGATTTAAATATTTGGTTCTTATTTTTTAATGTTTTAAGAACGATTTGCTCTTGAATTAAGAATATTCAAGACCGAATCGTTTTAAAAAATTCTAGACTGAATCGGGATTAATTCAAGAACTCATTTTTGTAGAACGAAACGTACTGCTTTTTTCTGAGTGTATATTTTTTTTATTGTTGAGGTCTTTCCTATGAGTTTTGTTATTATGTTCATCTCGAATGCGTCAACCAAAAACTGCAGAAGGTCTCGTTTGGCACGAACTATGGAAGATGCTGTGATGTTGTGATGCTGTGATGATGATGACTCACCCTTGAGGCAAGTACAAGTGTACTACTCCATTGAGAGTCGCCGCTGGAGACGGAACTGTTGTTGTTGCTGCTGTTGTTGCTGTTGTTGCTGCTGCTGCAGGGGCAACATCCAAGTTCCAACTCCCAATTTCCAACTTCCAAGTTCCAAGTTAGACGTGGCTGCAACATAAATCGTGCTAATTGATTATATCGTAAAGCATTTGACAAGCATTTTCTACAATTTACACAAAACATGCATAATTAATAGTTATTAACTTTTATTGTTTATTCAAATTTATGTTGAAAATTACTAAAGTTTAACAAATACATAACCTTGCCTAAAACAATTGACAAGCATTAAAATATGAGTATATCTTTAAGGTATTTTCTATAGAAAAAATTAATTCTATTAAAATCAGTTGCTGTTTAGATTTCAATTAACAAAACTATGATTATATTAAATGCAATAAAAAAATAATTATTAAAATTATAAATTGTTGAATTTATTTATATTATTATATTATATTTATATTATCATTCCAGCGACCATTGAGTCGTAAGATTTCCCTTAAGAAAACTGTAATATTTAATATATTAAATAAAAATTAATAAGTGGCCAAAAAATAATAAGCTTTCTTATAATTGTGCTTACTTATATTAAAATTAAGTTTAAGCCGGAAAATATTAATAAAAATATAATTAAATTAATAAATCTTGTCTATTGATTTTGCACATGTCCAATGTGATTATATTATTTAATATATTAAATAACAATTAATAAATGACGAAAAAACTATGAGCTTTCTTATAATTGTGCTTACTAGTTAACATTTAAATTGATTTTATGCCGGAAGATGTTCCTCAAACAACTCGGATATTAATAAAAATATAATTAAATTAATAAAACTTCATATAAAAGCAAAGAAAAATAAGTTAATTTTGATTAATATAAAAAATAAATAGTAAGTATTGGCAACATACTTTTTCGTATAATTCTAAACAGTCACATAATTTTAATCCGATACTAAAACTTTTCATTCGAGCTTGAATTTCTATAATTAATCAAATCTTGTCCAAAATGTTGCAGCTTTTATTATAAAATATCTGTTTTTTGTATTACTTATGCAATGGATAAAAAAATTAATAACAATATTAATAATATTAATAAAAATATGATTAAATTAATAAATCTTTGTTTAAAGAAAAAGCCTGACAACTTATTTGAAATATTATCAAAAATAATTAGTTAGTAAGTAAAAATTAATATAATTCTAATAAGTCACATTATTTTTATCAGATACCAAATGCTTTCTTTCGATTTAGAATTTTAGTAAAAAAGTCTTCTTTTTAAAAAAGTCTTCTTTTTCTATTGATTTTGCACATGTCAAATGTGATTATAGAGCTATAGCTTTAACATTATATTTTCTGCAACTGCCCAGACAATTCATAGGTTATTAACGTGGCCAAAACAGTTGTGTGCCTCGAGGCAGCCGCTGTTGAGGTTTGTGGCTGCTGCTGCTGTCAAAGACTGATTACACGGTGGCAATTTTCAAGTGCTCGCCACAAAGGCTTAACCCAGAAATTAATGATATTTAAATAGCAAGTTCCTTTTGCCAATGTGTGTGTGCGTGTGTGCACAACAATGAACAATCGATTTTTGGTCAAACTTTAAGCTGAAAATTTCACTTTTCATTTCCTATTGACCTCATTTGATTGGCGCACTTCTTTCTAATTTTTGCTGTGCATGCTTCTTCAAGTGCCCCGCAGTTCTTCAATAATTTTTCTAGTTTTTTTCTTGGATTCTCTTTTTGCTAATCGAATTTGGGAATCGAAATATAATTTATGTTCAATCTTTCGGCATCAATTGAATACTCATTAGGCACATTCACACGTGCAAGAAAAAAAAAAAGAAGCTGGCTAAGATCCCTCAACGGATTTTATTCGGTTCCCGGCCAACTCTTCTCGCACGATGATGACTTTTTGATTTTGGTTTTATCTTTGCCTCACAGAATCAGCCCATAAAGTGCTTTACCAAGTTTACCTACTTTTTATTTTCTTATTTATAAATCTGCATGTATTTTTTATTTTTTGGTTACACTGTAATTACAATAATAATAGTTGTGTCCTTGCTACCAACTTGGCCCATTTATCAAATAGGTAGTTGCAAAATTTGCATAAAACGCATACATAATCAATGAAACTAATGTGTTGGGGCGTTAATAATATTGTTTATAAATAAATCGATGACGTTAGCAATGATTAACTATCAGACAATCAGACAATACAAATTGTTTGCTAATACAACTGAGCGCAGACAAACGTAGACGAATCTTCTCGAGATATTCACATAAATTACAATATTTGGCGAGCGCAAGAAAAATAATAAAAAAACGTGAGCAGCAATAATAATAATAATAGCAACAACAACAACAACAAAAACAATAACCACAACAACAGCAATTGAGAGGCTCAATAATAAGCAAATAAATAAATATAATTATCGACCCGTTTTGATAGTTGAATGCACAGTCAAGGACGTTGAAGGCCATTCAACGGTGATTTTATTTGGGGGTTGTGAACTCCGCCCTTCCTCCTATCCCCTCCCTCCGCTATCCCCCGATTTCCCCTGCATTAGCTGGCCATGCTAATCAAGACGCAGCAGCATTAAGCCAACAAATTGATGCTGGCCCATAAATTTGACCAGAGGCAGCCAAAAGGGGCGGCAAAAGCTGCAAGGCCGCAGCCAAACTGTAAATAGCTTGCAGCTCATTACCATTAGCCGTTGTTGTTGTTGTTGTAGATTGTTGTTGTTTTTGTAGATTGTTGTTATTGTTGTTGGTTGCATCGTCAGTTTATTGTCTAAAAATAAACGTCCAGGCTGTCTATAGGGCCCAAAGCGTGAGCCAAAGTCTTAGCCAGCTCTTCCTGTTTGATGTTCATTTTTATACCCTTGCTGAGGGTATTCAAATATTTCAATAAGCTAGGTAACAGTTTAAAGAAGTCGTGCTTTATCATTTGTCGGAACTGAACGGATCGTTTCACTATATCTTCACTATATCTTATTGCTGCCCTATAAATATTCGGTCGAAAATCAACATTTTTTATTACAAACTTTTTTGTTTTCTTAGATATCTAACCGATTTCCTATATAATTTTGATGAAAATCGTGGACTTTGATAATACAAGTTATGAAAAATTTAATTTTTAATTTTTAATACTATATATTTTTTTTGGGGGGACTTCATAAAAAAATATACATTCTTTATCATATGTCTTTTTCTTGAGACATCTTAACCGATGAATTTTGATAAATAATACTCATAATATCGAATAATTTTAAAATAAAAATTATAAAAAAGATATGTGAGAAAGCATGAAAAATCGCTTGATTTTTAATAATATATTTTTAATTTCGGCTTTTCAGTTTTTAATAATATTAGATAGAATTAAAAAAATATTTCGGATAAAATTAACTAGCGAAAAACCATAACATTTTAATTTAATTAGATTAAATGAATGTTTACACATAAATTTTGTGTCCACTTTGTTTAAAAATCCAATAATATAAATTTATAAATATATTTTTTTTATTCAATACATACTCATTATATATGTATGTATATGCTTATAATATCATAGTTAATTGTAGGGTCAGAGTGCTAGAGTACAGGACTTCAGCTCTATATACGTATGTATATTATATATTCCAAATAATGTTTTTAATGTTTTTCTACGTGGAATTTCCTAATTTATGCTACCTAATGTTAAATTATTTCAATATTTTATTATAACTTATTTTTGTTAGTTTTTGTAATTCTTACCAATATATTCGGAATTCGTATGAGGTAGAATCTCAACTAATCTCGTAGATTGCTTACTTATGTACATATTTTCTTATACATTTTGAATAAATTGGAGTTCTACATCATATAGCTACAATAGGAACAATCCGTCAAAAGAGTATCAAACCATCGGCGTGCCGTCGATAATCTTTTATGCTTGTTCATTTATTCCTTTTGTATTTTTATTATTATTAATTAGCACGGCTCATTGGCTTGGCTTGGTCTGGTCTGGCCTGGCCTGGTCTCTCCTGGCCAAGAGCGAGGCCAGAAATCTGACAGGAATGCTGAGTACGCGTACGTGCAACGGGGATGCATTGGTATATATGTATATATGTAGCTATATAGCCATATAGCATGAGGCATAAGGCATATAACATACTTATAGCATATGTAGCATGGGGTGTTGGCGCTTTGGCGCCTCTCATCAAGGTGCCCAGACAGTGGAGATGGAGCAGCGTTTGGACAAAGCCTGTTGCAAATTAATTGGCAATGTCTTCTCTTACCAAACACAGTCCGAACGAACGTTGGCTAAAGACAGCGGGTGAGCAGGAGGAGCGAGAAGTGGGGGAAGAGGAGGCGGCCCTGAAAACTTTTAATGGCAACACTTAGGTGATGCTATAAATAAAGCTAACTCCGGATGGGTATGGCTTCTAGTTTGTACCTCATTTTCATTGTCAATCCTTCTGTGTGTGTGTTCTAAAATCAAGAATTTCCATTGCTCATTAAAAGCAATGAAATGTGAACGGGAGCGGGAACGGGAACGGGATTGTGTAAGGGGAAGGGAAGTTGAATCTTTTTATTGATGCAATCAAAATGTGGGAATGAAGAAAACAAAAAAAAAAAAACAAATATATCTGTCCGTCCTATAAAAAAGTCTCTCAAAATGCAGCCAACGGCAATGGATCTTCCTGTAACTCGTAACGCATATAATGTTCATCTAGGAATTGGCAGAAAGGCCCAAATGGTATGCTTGCCATCTAGTGTTTATGTGGCCAGGACCCATAAAACTGTAAGCTCTTTTGCCGACTATTGCTATTGCCATTGCTATTTTAATGATGTTGATGATGAAGAAGACAGGAAATGCCTATTCTTCGGCTTAAGTGCTCGCAGAGATCTACAATCCACCAACTACATGATTGTGACTGTAAAAGAAAATCAACAGAATATATCGAAAATTTCTTTTTAAAAAGCGCTTAATGATCGCATAGTTAGATAGGTAAATATTAAATAATTTTGGAATACATTTTTAAAAAACTATAGAAAAGTGACAGATAAATTCTTGCTTGAAATCATTTATTAAGTAAGAAACACTATTAATAAAATGAAAATAGGAAAAGGTCTTATGTGTTAATAATATTTAATAAACTGCCTAAAATAAATTCTTGGTAAAAAGGCAAATATAAAAAAATCCATTAAGACAATAAATTATTTAATTATTTAATTATTTTAAAACATATTTGACTTTTTTAAAAAACTTTAGAAAAGTGAAAGATAAATTCTTGAAATCATTTATTAAGAGAGATAAATAAAAATAGTTGATTTCAAATATGTATGTATTAATAATACTTAATCAACTGCCTAAAATAAATTCTTGGTACAACAGCAAATAAAGAAATCTATTAAGACATTACAATAGACAATGATCGCCTATTAATTAATTATTTTAAAAATAAATTATTGACAAAAAAAGATTTTAATTGGTTTTGAAACATGCGTAACTGAAATAACTTCTAGGCAAAAAAAATGTTAAAGATAAACAACTTAAAAGATTTTTTCTTAAGAAAACTTATGAATATATTGAGAAAATTTTAAAATATATTATTTGTGTGATTAATAGTAATTATGTTTAAACAAGATATAATTTAAAAAAATATTTTTTTAATCCAGCATATCATTTTTGAAGCACTTTAATAAATAAAAAAATTGTGTTTAAAAGAGCAGGAACATATCGAAATAGAGAAGTAGACTTCTTAAAAAGCTTCAAATATTTGTAATTATTTAATCAAATTTAGAAAAATATGACTAAGCTATGGCTTTAATTCTTTTTAAAAAATGATTTTTTATTAAGCCACATCTTTTTTTTTGGCTTATATTCTTTAATTAAATGAGGAAAACTATTAAAGCGAAAAGTTCAAAAAGTGCGTTTAACTAGCCGACAGTTCAAGATGCTTAGATTTCTCTAGGGATTTCAGATTTCAGATCGTGGCCAGCTTGAGCAAGTGCTATAATTTATTGTCACCCGTTTCGTGAATGATTTATGTTCAGACCGATGATATTATATAGTTTTAGTCAGTCTGCGTCATCTGCGTGCAAATACGAAATGAGTTGAGTTAAGAATAAAAAACAAAAAAAAAGGGGAAAGAAGATTTAAAGAATAGAACACTTTGCCAAGTTAACTGCCACTAGTTTATGTTGTATGGTTGAATAAAACTATAAAAGCTCTTCTAGGGAGCTCCTCAAATTAAGCCCGCTTATTCATAGCATTTATAGCTGGACAGGGGACTGTGGATAATGGACAGTGGACATTGGATGACCAGTGGCCAGAGGCGGGTTGAACTTGAGATCGCATGCAGATGATTAGATAAAACGACGACCGCAACGAACGTAATAAGTTGAGAGCCAGATTCAGATTCAGATTCAGACTTGAACCTAGAGTCGACCCAGGGCATCATTTAAATACGTAACATTTGAGCTGAGAGAGCAGCACTGAAGAAATATAATTAAAAGTAAAAGACACTCCCGTCAAACGGTGGAATTGGAATTAAAATTAGAATTATGTTTCCTTAATGAGTGCCACCGCTAAAACATCATTCGATATGAGCTCGAGGTTCAGTGAACTTCGTGCTCGGCTTTGGGGCACTTTCCCAACCCAATGCAAAAAAAAATAAAAAAAGAAGAAAAAAAACCCAGAAAATACAACAACAAATACATTCAACGTTGCCGCCTTTAACTGTAAATATATTTAAAGTTTTTATTTTTCACTGGGCTTGTTCTGTTTGCTTCTTTGAAATTTGCATAAATTTGGATTTTGCATTTGAAGAAATGAGGGGTACAACAAGAAGAAGAAATCAAAGACAACAAAATGCTGTGCGAATTTGGAGCTATACGAGTATGTCGAGTGTTTACATAACACTACAGACCATCTATCGTAACCACCATGAATGAAACTGAACCGTAAAGTAAATAGCTCCGGGTTTACTATGCCGCTAGCTAAATATACAAAAAAATACAGAAATACTGAAATTTGCATCAGTTTCGACAAGTCAAATTAATCATATGCCTCAGGTTGTGCCAAGTGATAGAGGGATACAGATAACTACACAGAAAAAATAAATTTTTGGGATTTTGGGATAAAATCAATCCGGTAATCCCGGATTAAATTAAACCAAGTACAAAATACGTAACGCAATGATTTTTCTTAGAAATATTTCGATTTTCGGGATTTTGTAAATTTTTTTAGTTAGATTAAATATTTGATATCTGGTTCAGAGATCTATCGTGTTTTGTTTAATTTTATTAATCTATATATATAAAATTATTTGTCCTGACTGACTGTATTATATATTTTTATTTTGATCTGATTGGGTTTTTCTGGGTTTTTTTCCAGCAAATGTTGAATCATATAATCTTTTTTATACCCCAGACTTTTTTTCGTTTCAGTTTTTAATTTCAATTTAATATTAATTTAATTGTTAATTTTTAATATAATTTTTAAATTAGTTTTAATTTTATTAACTTTTAATTATAATTTTTCTGTCTGCTTTAACTCGTGTATAAAAAAATAAATAAATAAATAAATAAAAAAATAAATTAATACATAAATAAATAAATAAGTAAATAAATAAATAAAAAATAAATAAATAAATAAATAAATAAATAAATAAATAAATAAATAAATAAATAAATAAATAAATAAATAAATAAATAAATAAATAAATAAATAAATAAATAAATAAATAAATAAATAAATAAATAAATAAATAAATAAATAAATAAATAAATAAATAAATAAATAAATAAATAAATAAATAAATAAATAAATAAATAAATAAATAAATAAATAAATAAAAATATAAATAAATAAATAAATAAATAAATAAATAAATAAATAAATAAATAAATAAATAAATAAATAAATAAATAAATAAATAAATAAATAAATAAATAAATAAATAAATAAATAAATCAAATAAATATATAAAGAAAGAAATAAATAAATAAGAAATAAATAAATAAAAATATAAATAAATTCTAGGCTTCACTGACATTTTCTCCGCATATTGTCTTAATTTAAAAATAATTTCCTGAATATACTATCCTTAAAAAATGCATGCTAAAATCATGAATTTTAAACATGTATATTAAAATGAGTTTTTCTTTCTGTGTAGAGATAGAGCCCGGTAGCTGGGCCAAGTTTACGCCCAATTACTCAACTGCTTCAAGGGGAAGAGGGGGAAAGGGAGGGGAGTCATGCCAAGGGTTATCCAAGTCAAGACTGACATATTTACTCAACAATCCAGCCGCAAGCGACAACGCTCCAGAGTTCTACAATAAAAGTTCTCAGCTCTAATCAAAAACTTTTACCTATTTGGGGCGTGTGTGGATGTGAGTGTGCCAAATGGCCAAAATAGCTTCGTGAAATACATGAGGCGCCATAAATCAGCCAAGTGGCTAGTGGAATCTGGCAACTGGCGACTGCCGACTGTAATTGTCGCATTAGAAACGCCAGCAAAACGCGCGAATAAATCAACTAACACCTACGAGCTATGAGATCGGTTGTTTTTGGAACGTGGACAGAGTCAGTACAACGAGTACTACCGTTTAACAATTTAACGCTGCTCAGAGCATTTCCAAGGCAAGCCAAATGAGCATAAATGCCAAAATGCGGTCACGCCTCTTTTCATTTGACATAATTTGTCGCCCATTTGCCACAGTCTCGTAAATTTCATTGCGCGTGCGCAAATGTTGCCTTTTCAATTGTCACGTATGTAAGTAGTTTGGAGCCAAGGAGCTATCCGAGAGAAAGAGTGAGAGAGAATCAGCTTGAAGTGCACTTCCGACTTCCGAAATTGCCCTTTTTATTGGCCCCAGCATCGAGCATTACACAAAAACTTCGCTTCAAGGAAGCAATTAGCCGCTGTACGTACACAAAAGCCAAAACTTTGAATTCGACAAACTGTCGGTCGATCGATCGCAGTTAATAAACCTGGCTCAATGCAAAACAAATACGGGGTAAGTGTGTTTAAAATCAAAAAAAAAAGAAGTTATGAGGCAAATTGATTCGACAAGTATTTAAGTTTAATTGAATTTGACGATACTTTTCTGCAAAACGCTTCAAGGCTGCTGATCTCGGGCTTTCTGGTTGAGACTCCAGCTTGTATACATGATCACATCCACATCACATCACATCACATCATAATCATCGGCAGCTTGCGCACGACTTCAACTTCATACAGAGACAATTAGTCAAAACAATGTTTTATGTGTATGTTTTTCCACTATGCGATTATTGGCGATCTATGAAATCTGCTTTGGCATCGGCGGCCTTAGAATTTCGTCTGCAAGAAATCAAAGATTAAAGGTTTCAGCATCATGAGCTTTTGACCAACCCCAGTAAAGTAGACCCCAGTAGAGGTTAAGGCGATTTTCGATATTTCCGTTCCGTTTGCCAGACGCCATTAGAATCCGCTTTAGTGATTCCCATAATGATTACACGATATTCGAGTAGCATTAAGTTGTCAAATGTAAGGTGAATGCCAAGGGCATGACGAAACTAAAAAGAAGTTTGTTACTTTTGACTATTATATGATCTATGTTTTTTATTTCTTGTTCTAGGTTTTCTTTAAATATTTTTTCTAAATAATATTTTCTTTGTTCTGTATTCTATATTTCCTATATATACATATGTACTTAGGTTATTTTTTTTTTCATATTTTAAATTCTATTGTCATATTTTCTATTTTTTGAATTCCAAATTTTTATTTTATAATTATAAATGAGTATTGTTCTGTATTTAATGTTCAAGGTTTTCTTTAAATATTTTTTATTTCTAAATTATATTTGTTATATATTCTATCTTCTGTAGTCATATTTTTAGTGTTTCTTTATTCTAAATCTATCAAAGAGGTTATAGCATTTCTAAAATTTATTTTATGTGTGCCATATTCTACATTTAATATTTGTATAATGTAACTAACCCATATTAAATTTAAATTTCATATTTATCTAGTATATTTAATATTTTAATTCCTTGAATTTACAAAAGATTATAACTATTTTCCATAGTGAATTTATTTGGTAAACAATGTTCTGAATTCCATATTTTATATGCTCTTAACGCTATAATTCTTAATTATTAAGTTACTTTGCATATAATATTTATATAATTTAACGAACCCATATTACATTTTTATTTAATATTTATATAGTATATTTAATATTTTGAATCCTTGAATTTATAAGAAATTATAATTACGTTCCATAATAAATATATTTTATAAAATTACCGGCATTTTTATTCACAATTCATTATTTTAAATTTGATATTTTATGATATTTCTTCCCTGAAAAGTGTCTTATTTAATTACTTTTTTTCTATATTCTAAACTTGAAAATTATATTTAGAGTTTTTTCAATCTACATTTTATAATTTGTTTCCTATATTTTTATATTTTTCAACTGATAGCGCACTGAGACTTCTCAAAGTCTCAACTAGCGCAATTTTTGATGTATTCTTATATTATGTTTCTTTCTTTTTTTGTTTGTTTATTGTTGTTTTTTTTTTGTTGTTATTAATATGAGTAAGAGTTGTTTTTGTTGATGATTTAGGGTTCTAAGTTCGCCAAATCCAAACCAGTTTTCATTTGTAACTTATTTTCGTTCTTTTCACATTGGCTTTCATGTCGTTTTTCATGGCGTGTGTTCTCAGTGTGTTTTTCTCTTTCGTTAAGGTCTATTTGAAGGTTCAACGGCCGCATCAAATGCCAGAGCTTAATGGATGTCTTGGTGTGATATTCTCTTTGGGGTCTCTGCAAATGCTGAGCTCCTTTGAATGCCACTAAAATGATCGCTTGTCTGTCTGTCTATCTGTCTGACTGTTGTCTCATTAAGAGCTTAATGCAGGCGTTGTTGCACTCAGCATCGTCATCGCCAAATTAATGTTTCGGGCCGCTTTCAAATTCAAATTCCAAATCAAATTGATTTCAAGTGCAGCTGTCAAATATTGATGGACTTCTCTCTCTCCCTCTCTTTCTCTTGTGAGACTCTTCCTCAGTGTCAGGGCCAAAAGACACATCACGTTGGCCTAAAGAGTCAACAACATTTGACAGCTGCTAATTGGCCAACACCCACACAAAGCTGAGGGGGGGGAAATAAAGGGGAATTGATCACGCCTCTAGCTGCGATTCCCTCCATTCATCTACACAAAGCTTATTAATGACTTTTCTATTGACATGATTTTTACGCACGCAGAGCCAAGTTAAGAGAGAAGCTTAGACAACATTTTGCGGCTGTCAAGGCCAATTGCATTAATTTCATAATTTCATAATAACCAAGCTACTCGATTCGCACAATAATTGGAATTATTTCGAGTGCTGCATTGTTTTCCAAATTTTATATTTTGCGCACGCTTTTGACGAGTTCTCGAAAATAGATTGGAACGTCTCGTTGCCATTCACTTTTCACCTAGTGAAGCGTTTTTTGAGCCAACTCATAAAATCGAACCCCTTTCATTCCCAATTCCCGACTAGTTCGCACTTTTTTTATATTTTTTTTGAAAAGTTCTCAACCAACGAATTGTAACGGTACTTTTGTTACGATGCGCTGGGCAATTTGTTATTTGTATGAAACTATTTGCTCTAATTTGTATGTTTGCTGCTGCTGCTGCTGTTGCCTCTGCTGCCTCTGCTGCCTCAGTTGAAGTTGTTGCTGCCACAGCTGACATTTTTGCTTGTGCACAGAGCAAATACCAAACTGTGCCTAGCATTGCTAATTAGAACTCGGCTAACATACATCGAAAGACATAGAGAGAGAGAGACATAGAAACAGAGAGAGAGAGAGAGATACAGATACAAATGTATCTTTGGGCGTTAGAAGTGGGTTTTTTTGTTTTGTTGTTTATACCCGTTACTTGTAGAGCAAAAGGGTATATTAAATTGGTTGCAATGTATTTAAAGAAGGAGTAAAAGTATATTCAGTATAGTTATATGCGTTTGCTTTAACACCTAGAAAGAGAGAGACAGAGATACAAATGTATCTTTGGGCGTTAGAAGTGGGTTTTTTTGTTTTGTTGTTTATACCCGTTACTTGTAGAGCAAAAGGGTATATTAAATTGGTTGCAATGTATAAAAAAAGGAGTAAAAGTATATTCAGTATAGTTATATGCGTTTGCTTTAACACCTAGAAAGAGAGAGACAGAGATACAAATGTATCTTTGGGCGTTAGAAGTGGGTTTTTTTGTTTTGTTTTTTATACCCGTTACTTGTAGAGCAAAGGGGTATATTAAATTGGTTGCAATGTATTTAAAGAAGGAGTAGAAGTATATTCAGTATAGTTATGTGTGTTTGCTTTAACACATAGAGAGAGAGAGAGAGAGATACAGATACAAATGTATCTTTGGGCTATCTTGGGTATTTTGTTTTGTTTTTATACCAGTTACTTTTAAAGTAAAAGCGTGATTGCATTGGTTGTATTGGGTATACCAGGGCTGCCAACTTGCCAAGGCTTTAAAAAGCTATATCAACATTTAAAAATAGCTAGAAAAAGCTAATCTAGAAATCTGCAATAAATCCAGATAAAAAGTTATTATAGTTTACAAATTGATTTTATACCCCTTATACATTGAAAATAGACAAAATGTATATAATGGCTTTGTGCAAATTTATGTAACAGGCAGAAGGGTTAACTACGACTCTATAAAGCATTTATGTATTTTTTAAATAAGTATTTAAAATGGAGTCGAACCGATTGTATGAACACCAAGATTTTTTTCATTATCATTATATTAAATAAAAAACTCATGAAATATCTAAAAAAAAATACTTACATCTATAAACAATCAGTAATCTAGTATTAATAATTTTGAGCATTTAGTAATTTTTGTAGCTTAAAAGAAGCTAAAAATTCCGCCAACAGACATTTCACAACTTTTCCCGCGATTGGCATGCGAAAAACTCCAGATCTGGCGGCAAAAAAGCTAAGTTGGCAACACTGTAACTTGTAATGTATTTAAAAAGAAAAATATGGCATAGCAAAATCCATAAAGTACATACTTACATATATTCGGTATGTACATACATATATTTTGACAAAACTATGCGCTATGTTTTTCTGTTTGCTTTAAATATTTGTAACATATAACGGTTTCCTTATCTACTGCAGATCAAAGTACAAAGTGCAAGTAAAAAGTTGAATGCAATGAATTTGTTTCAATTCCTTTATGCGTTTTCTTGATTTACGCATTCCTCTCTTTCCCACGCTGAGAGCAGGTGGACAAAAGTATTTTGACATTTGCTCTCTTTATTCTCTTTAGTCTGTGTCGAACTGCGATTAATAATGGAGCGAAAGCTACGTGTGTGTTAATATTGTATGCTGATTTCAAGTGCTGATAAGAAGACTTTTGCTTAGCAATGATTAAATTATATGAATTAAGTGAATTTGTGCAAAATGATGTGTGTTATACATACATATATATGTGTGTTAATATTGTATGCTGATTTCAAGTGCTGATAAGAAGATTGTTGCGGTAGCATTGATTGCAAAAAAAGTGAATTAAGTGAATTTGTTAAAAATACGTATGCTAAAAGAAGGAGAAGTGTCACGAATAAAATAAAATAAAAAATATATAAATAAAATAATGATAAAATACACACCCATCAATGTGTTTTTAAGTTCATAAGGAATGCAACGCATAATTAAAGTCACCCGTCAAATGAAAAAAAGGTAAGTCATTTTTATTTTATATGTAGTAATTACCTGTTACAATTGAGGAATAATTATATGATAATAAAAGCAGAGTAAACAAATTTGGCAAACAATTTTTATTCCCTTTCTGTCAACCACAGCTTTTAAAAATTTTCATGGATCCACAAAACTCCTAAAAACTCTACCACTATTACAGTTCTCTACACATAGTATTTTCTTATAGCTAATTGTTTACAATATTTTTTTTATATTAAATTTTTTTATAACTAAGTCTCACTATCATTATTTTCAATCATACCGCTTAATTTCTGTTTTAAGTTACTTATCAACACAATCATCTAAGTGTATGAAATATTTTTTATATCCGTCTAAGTTAAATATATATTTATAAATTTAATAACGGGTATCTTGTAGTCGGGAACTCTACAGTAACATTATATACTTGATATTTTTTTTGTGACCCACGCATAAAGTTCATTGTTTCGGCTTTTATCTTAACTGTTGCGAATCTATTTGCGAATTTCACAGCTTGACAACATTTGTCCTCTGCCCATTTGTCCATTTGTCGGGTCTTTGAGCTGACAAAGACACGTCGCGACGGTGGCGTTGGCGTCATGCCTTTTGTTAAAGCCATTTTCGTGGCTTTTTGTTTGCTGGCCATGTAACTAGGCCACTTGGGCCCTGCACTAAACGGCTCCGACTGAGTCAAGGGCCAGGCCAGAACCGGGAATGCGAATGGGTTGGGAATCAGTCTGAGAGACTAAACACCTGGCGACTTAATTAACCCAAAGTCGCATAAAATGATGCGTGTCGTGGTCAGTTGAACTTGAAGCGCATCAAGAACCTTAATGAAAGAAGTGCAACAAGATTCGCCTGGGGGCAACTTGAAGATAATGTCCGTCTGTCCGTCTGTCCGTCGGTCCATTCTGACGTAGACGAATTGCCAACCACGTAGGAGGCGTAACGACCATTTCAAAGTAATTAAAAACTCTTACAGTTTTATTGGTTTGGCCATCGTTTACAGAAAACTGAAAACTGAAATCGCTGAACTGCTGCCGAAATGATTCTTCTGTAGCCTAGGCTGTAAAACAGTTTATCTACATATAGATAATTGCATGTCTGCTTCGATTGGTATAAAAACTTTTACAACCACCACCAAAAAATAAAAACCAATTCATATCCTTGAAGTTAGCAGCAGGTTAAGCTCGATCTTTCGAAAGGTCAAGGCAATTCCGAGTAGATTTACTTGTTTCATGTTTATATCTATCTTATGACATCAGTTGGGATTTCTATTGAAGTTTTTGGTTCTTTTGCGCAGAACTTGTCTTCTCTTCTCTTCTCTTTTTCTATTCAACATTTAATTTACGATATGCATTTGCATATACACGTAAGTCTTCAGTTTTTTAGTTAATTGTATTCAGCTGCAGTTCCTTTCTAATGGGCACTTTCTAAAGTGTTCAAGTCTTCTCTAATTCTAGTCATTGGTAGAATTTGGCTTTCATATGATTACTTTCTTTGTTTCAAGTGAGTTATTAAATTGTAATTAATAGCATTTTAAATTAATTAATTCTGCATATTTATAAAACAATTAATGAAGTTCGTAGAGCATTTGGCGTTCATTAACGAGAAATAGAAACAAAAAGAAATAGAAAAAAAAAACAAAAATAAAAATAAAACATAAACCACAACAATACGTAGATGAAACGCAGTTGCTCATTGAGCACCAAAAATGTTGGCGAGCGTTGAAAGTTATTTCTGATTGATGACAAAATATTAAAGTATTTAAAAATCTAAGAAATTAATGAATCCCTTGTAAGCCAACAAATAAGAATACGATGCACAAAAATAACCATGAAAAAAATCAACAAAAAGATTATTTAGCCAAAATACTTATGAGATATGTGTTATTTGTTTTCAGAAAAGAATTTGCCTAATTGTTATTATGTAAAGTCTCGTATTAAATTTATCGCTTCTTAGTTCTAGAATGGTACGATGACTAGTCTGAGTCTCGTTGGGGGATTTGCATGGTGAAACTTGTTGCCAGAACTGAGACAGAATGACGAGAATTTAGAATGAGTCAGCAGCATTTGCGTGTTACGTTTTTTCCCCCTCCAGCGTCAAGAGATACAAATGTATCTACATCTACAACTGTTACTATTTTTATACAGATTACGAAACGAAATTAATTTGCATTACAAAACAGTTGCTGGCAGGGGGACAAATCTATTAGTGGCATTTAAACGACATTTCTGGATCACAATGCCCCCAAGTCGTTGACTTGACTTGAGCGATGACCAAAGACAATCTAAAACACCCATTTTTATCAAGATGCTTATCCGTGCTAAAGCTCTTGACCGGGGAGATGTTGCCAACTTAATTTCCAGATAAACGCAACGGGCTAACGACCTCCAAAAGGTTACAGCCAACTTCCAAAGTGCCAACTTCCAGTTGCCAACTTTTAATAGCGGCATTCCCAAGCGCTAAATAAAAAAAGAAAAGAGCAAGTAAACTTTTTTATATGTACTTAAGTGTTGTATTTATGGAACGTGAGTATTGATTTTGAGTCACTATAAGAAAAAGGAAAACGGAAATTGCTAAATTGATTAAGCACAAAGGCTTTCAGCAAGTTCGTGTTCTAAGTCTTTTGTTTCAATGGCCAATTTTACAGCATCTTTGTGCAGTTAACACCCCAAAAAGACCATCAAGGCAGTAAAATTTAATTTATAACTAACAACAGTGCGAGACATAAAATTGTCACCAGCAACAACGGCAACAACAACGACAACAACAACAACAACAACAACAACGGCAATAACACTGTTCGTTTTGGGTTAACGAACTGCGTGCTCAGCATTAATTAATTAATGCATAAGGTTTGTCAGCATTAAGCATATTCACATCATTGCCAACATTGATAAGACTCACAAATTAAACGCCTGTCCAGCTGTTGGCCAAGTAACAAGTGCCAGTTGCCACTGGCCATCGATTCACATGCTAATCGCGTGAAATTTCTTCAAAAACTTCAACGATGCTGCATAATTTGCATAGGGGTTTTTTTGTTTTCTTGGTGTCCGTTTATGCTGTACAGTGTCTGCTAAGTGGATGCGCATCGCATGGATTGAGATTTTCATTTAAATAAATTTTGATTGAGATAAATTAGCCAAGCAGAGGAGGCAAAAAAGCCAAAAGAATGGCAACGCGTTTTGGGCTCTGGCCTTTTGTTTGTTGTGAAAGCTTTGATTTTGTTCATACACATTCATATTCGTATGTATTTTAGCCAAATTCAAAAGCCTTTCTTTTTCTGTTTAGCTTTGACGCTGTTTTGTCAGCTAGAATTGGGCCCAAGTCGGTGATGAACAATTGCAAAGCTAAAAGGCTTATTGGCTTATTGGAACTATGGAAAGCGTTCTCAGCTTTCCCACTTTCATCTCAGCTGCTGAAGGTCGTCTTCTGGCTGGAACGAATTAAGCAGAACAATTTTGATCTCTTTCTATATCAATTGGCCGACATAGACAAATTCAATAGATTTAAAATTTTTATTTTATTTTCTTACTCATTTTTATGGTCAAAGAGTTAAGAATTTTTATTTAGATTTGAGTTACATGAAACTTGGTTATATTATACTAAAAAAAAATGCCAAACTGCTTTATAGAACCCTGGTTAACTGTAAATTGAGCGGCCAATTAACAGTTTGCTGTCAGTTGAGATTGTGAAATGCTTTCGATGAGTTGAGCATGATGATAATGTTAATGATAATGACGATGACGATGACTCAACTGCATTGAATTGAAAGCTAAGCCCAGTTGAGTGTTGCAGGTGAGTGTGTGTTAACAATATGGGTAAATTTGTGGTTAAGCTTATCTGCAATTTGCTAACGAACTGTTGCCAAAAAAAGAAAAAAAGTAGAAAAAGAAGAGCTTATAGAGATTAAATTGGTTGTGCAACACACACTCGGCACACGCAACGTGCCAACGCCTCATAATTAAAGATTTGCTTACTGACTGACCAGCAATTGCTAGCAATTGAAACATTAGCGATATTGTTGGCCAAAAAGCATTTGGCGTTGACCCATTTCCAAAGTGCACGCGAGGCAAAAAGCCAGTGACCCGACGTCTCTTCAATTCACGATAGCGTCGACAAGTGTTTGTGTGTGTTTTTTTTTTTTTCGAGTTTGTGGCAACAACAACAATACGAGGAGTAACAACAACAACAATGACTGGCCGTTCAAGTGGCGCTTAGGCGGTTTTTAGCTGCTTTTTCGGGCCCGTTTTGTATGTCAATTGCTGCCCGTTGAATTTGACCGCAGGCGGTCTGCTCTTCCTACCAAAATGAAACAATTTGAATGCGCATAAATTTCAAATGTGCCACAAAATAACAACAACAACAACAAGAAAAACAAAAACAAACAGATACAAATACCGATAGCAAATTCAATTAACAGAGCATCCAGCATCCAGCATCATCGGCATCTTAGCAATTGTCGGCTTTAGCAATTTGGACATCCATTGAATCACGCTTTTGCAATGAGCATTTGGATTTGCATTGTGCACACACATATATATACACACTCACACACACACACACACACACTTACACACCTCGCACAATCATTAATTACGCGCTGAATTGCGGATCTAAAGTGTTTAACTGCGATTTGGGCAGAGTTAGAGAACCTTTGGACAAGTCGACAAGTCGACAAGTAGACAAGGGAGTATGTATGAACGAGTAGATGGCCCGGTAATTAAGTTGAAAGTCTATTCACTTGCGCTTCATGAATGAATCAATGAATCAGTCAGTGATAATGCCTGGCGCATCTGCTATAAATAAATATGATTCCCCCTGCCATTTAAAGTTTCGACGTAACTTTAAAGATGCGATTATTTGTTATCTAAAGTATACACAAACCATATACTCTGTAGTGCAGCAGGCATAGATGGGTATGATGAATTAACTAAGATAAGAGAAATTAGAAATTAATATGCGCATACTTGACAAACATTTAACATAGCAGATTATTATTCTTTCTCAGAGATACAAATTTCAATTCCAATCTTAAAGATATTTCTTTAATATTGCAAGATGTAATTTACATCTGTTGTAAATTTCTTAAAGAAATTCTGCGTGTTGACAGGGCTAAGACAAGTAAAAACTGAGATTAAGAATTAATTTGTTATATATTTATTTTTATATATATTTATTTATTTCTTTAGGAATAGTTTATCGTATACCCCATCTGATTACACCTACCTTTTTTTGATGATTTAAGAATTAAATTTAGCAAAACATGTATTCTATATTAAATACTTACATTTTTTGTCTTCTTCCTCAATTTTTCACAACATTTTATAAGAAAATATTTTTTAATTTTAGATTTTTATATAGCTCATTTAAAAATTAAATTTCAAAGACATCTATTCTATATTTATTACCTAAGCTTTTTATCATCTTCCTCAACTTTTCTCAACATTTTATAAGAAAATATTTTTCAATTTTAGATTTTTATAGAGATGATTTAAAAATTAAATTTCAATAACATATTTTCCATATTATTTACCTAAACTTTTCATCATGATGATTTAAAAATGACAATTTAAAGACATCTATTCTATATTAATTACCTAAAGTTTTCATTATCTTTCTCAACTTTTCCCAACATTTTGTAAGGAAATATTTTTCCATTTTAGATATTTATAGAGATGATATTAGAATTAAATTAATTACTTAATATATTAATTACTAATATATTAATTACCTACATTTTTCATAATCTTCCTTTTCCTATTCACAATATTTTATAAGAAAATGTTTAGAAATTTTAGATTTTTATAGAAACGATTTAAAATTTCAAAGACATCTATTCCATATCAATTACCTAAAATTTGTATCATCTTACTTAACTAAAAAAAATATTTTTAATTTTAGATTTTTATAACTTCAAAACTCAGTTTTTAAAAACGTGTTTTCTATATTAATTATAATTTTTCATCATCTTCCTCCTCCTATTCACATTATTTTATAAGATAGTGTTATGTAATTTTTAACAGGGAAACTGCTAGTCGCACATACCCTGTGTAAGCACATTCTAAATTGTTTTGCATTTGAGATAATTGCGCATAACTATAGACCGCATGCGTCCTGTTGCTGCTAGCTAATACTTCCGCCACAAGTTGTGGCACGGGAGACGCAACGGAGTGGAACGTAAGGTGCATGTTGCTGGCAACATGTTGGCAACCTGTGCAGCAACATTTTAGCAGCTGGCCGAGCTATTTTTAGACACGATGTTGCATTTATTAAAATGAAAAATTATGCAGACAAAACTCGCCGCTCGTCCGCTCAGAACGCTTCTCTGTTTACCTATAATTTAAACACATTTTTTTTCATTTTATTTTTTTTTTTTATTTATTTATATGTACCTTCCTTTTTTTTTTTGCATTAATGTGTTTTTGACGATTTACTGGCAACACGCGGGGCAAGTTGCAACTTGTGTGCATTACATCATATTGGCTGCGAGTTGACTCTGATGCAATCCGCAGAAACTTGTCTTACCGGCTCAGAGTTACAATTCGATATGCGAGCGCCACAATTTAAATCCTCAGTGTCAATGTCGCCGTGCAACAAATCCGCATGCAAAACTTTGTGGCGACGACCCTGGACTAACTGCACTTTAAGTTGCCAAGTTGCCAAGTTGCAAAGTTGCAATGTTGCTGCGTGCTTGTAATTTAAGCGGTCTGCCTAGCAATGTCATTTAGTTGTTGATAAGATGCAGTTGTTGTTGCTGTTGTTGCAAATGTGGCTTGCCACATAAATTCATTAGAAACCCTGCCCAGTGTGGCACATATCTGATAACCGAGCACCTTTTTTTTATTTTTTAGTTACCACTAGACAAGCAACAGGCAACAAGCTGCAAATTGTTGCTGCCACATGACCATTTGATATATAGCCTTTATTTCCTGTTTATGCTGATGAGCTGGCCAAATCCCCCAAAGTTAATCCTACTACACATACATACATACATAGCAGGGTTCAATGGGAAAAATGTAATTTGCTTGAATTTCATGCATATGACTTCGATGACCCAAATTGCATTGCAAACAACAACAACGTATAATGTTGTTATTTAAATTTGGCAAATAACAACAACAACAACAAAAACAACAACCACAACGTCATCATCATTGTGTTGAAGAAGAAAAAGAACCTGTTTACAATTGAGTTTAGCACATAAACAGAATGCCCCTAAGGAGACTCTGTGGGAAAGAGGGAGGAAGATGGACTCTCCACATTTTGGTTAGCCTCAATAAAAATGTTGTAAATTCCTAGAAGAAATGATTAATAAAAATGCACGCAGTCCATGAAGTAAGTGTCATTGCACCCTCTAAACAAAGCGGGTAGATTAGCGACAAAGGCAGCTCAGAGCACAATAAAAAATCGAATAATTAGAAAATATTAACTACAAAAAAATGTATTTATTTTATTTATTAAACGTCAACAGAGTGAAAAAATATTAATTTTTAGTTTAAAAATAAAATGAAAAATTATATTATACTGTATTTTAATTCAAAACTGAATAAATAAAATAATTTTAGTTTACGTTAAATAATAATAATATTTAATTACACAATTCATTTTTTTGGTATCTCCAGCGAGTACTAAACATTTTTTTTAAATTTACAAAAAAAACCTGAGACCTTAGAAGTAAATGTAAGGAAACCAAAATAAGGCTGAATAAATAAAGACACAAAATTTCGGTAACTTAAATGAAAAAACACATTCCGAGTACAACAATTCTTAAAAAATCTAGCTAGTATTTTTTTGCCTCCTAATTTCGGGTACAAATATTAAATAGGTCTTGGAAAACGTGAAAACTATATTTTCCAATTTTTGTCAATAAACTTTTTCCTATTTACACTTTTCCTAATTTTGGTTTTTGGTTTTATTTTTAAATTTTGGTAATAATATACAATTTTTCTGGAATCAATATTAAATAGACCTTGAAATAAGTGATAACAATTACTTTTGATTTGTGTCATTTGAATTTATTGGACCTAATTTTAGTTTCCTATTTATACTTTTTCCTTATTTTGATTACCTACTTATTATTTTTAAATTTTGGAATTAATATAAAAATTAGAAATCTTTTAGAAGAAAGTGAAAACAATTATTTTTAATTTTTGCCAATTAAGTTAGTTGTATATAGTTTTAGTTTCCCATTTAAATGTATGATAATTTTAATTTCCTAGTTTTTATTTTTAAATTTTGGTATTAATATATGCATTACTATAGGAAATCAATTATTTTTCTATTTTGTAGGTCATCTCTTAGTCGTGCTGCATTTTTAATGAGTTACGTTTACTGTGGTTCTTGTTGTTGCTGTAAGCTGCACCCACTTGAAAGCTGTAAAAAAGGCGCAAATGTTTTGGAATTTCATGTGGCGACGTCTTGAACTTGCCACTTGTTGTTGTAGATGTAGTTGTTGTTGTTGTTTGTCTGCAGTGAGAGTCGCTTGTTTGCCAGCCACATGTTTGTTAGAGAAATCGATTAGAACCAACAAAAACAACAGCAACAACAACAACAAAGCGAACGATTGTATTTGGCTACTTCGACTGCAGCCAGTAACTAAAACTTAGAACAAGAAACTTGTGTGCAACTTGTGTGCAACATGCTAGGAAATTTCTGCCAAGTCATCAACAGCGCCGCATTGAGGCACTTTGATGAGCTGCGTTTGCAGCGCTGCGTAAAGGTGTCAATTTTAGCACTGAGATGCCATTTGAGCCAAGAACTTAGCCAGCTTTCTCATCAGATTCGCATCGAGTTGCAAGAAGAGTCTAATTAGCGGTGGTAGCAACAGCAACAACTACACTGATAAAAAAAATATTCTAAAATCAAGATTTTGATCTCAGAACTAAGAATTTTGGTCCAAAAAATGAGTCGAGAACATAAAATTCTTAAATTTGGAAAACATCTTGATTTTAAGAACATTTCAAATAAGAATAAGTTCTTAATTTAAGACCAAACAGTCTTAAATCAAAAAAAAAAAATAGGGCAAATGTTTTTTAAACTTAAAATTTTTTTTTTGTCATATGTTTTTTTTGATTTATTTATTTTTTTTTTATAAATAATCCGATTATATGTTTTTTCCTCGGGTTTCGATCCCTCGGCTTGTTATCAAACTGAAGCGGCGATTATTGTCTTTATATTAAATATGACATATTTATATTTTCTTAACAATTTTAGACTTTTAATTCTTATATTAAGATCTACGAATTCTTAGATTAATATTCTTAGTATTAGTAATTTGGTATTAAAATATTCTTAGTTTAAGAACAAAACATTTAAGATGAATGTTCTTGATTTTAGAAGTTGATCTTTTTTTTCAGTGTAAAACGCAATGTTTGCACATCAATCAACTCGAAATCCAATTGGCTAAAAATTTGTACTTAAATTTAATTTTAAAAATTTATTTAAATAATTATTTTTATTTTTTCGAATTTGATTGAAAGCCATTGTCAAAGCGCAGAGGGAACGTCATCAATACTTAAATTTAATTGCATGCTCTTCAGCCTGAGGACTGTAGACTGAAGACTATAGAATTGAGCATCTTTAATGTTTATCTATGAACATATTGAATAATTTTTTATTTTACGATTATTTGACTGAAAAGTTATGCAAATTGCACAAAACAAAACGAGTTGCAAATAAAAAAATAGAAAAAACATTATGCGGTATTATTATTATTTTCAAAATTAATTGTTGTGGCCCAAACGAGTTTCTACAAAATAATTGCGCGTGCAAAGAATTTCCGCACAAATGCACACCCAACACACACACAATATTACACACACACACTATTTGATGAGCTATAACTGAATTAAAGACTATAATAAAAGCAAAACTTGCCAAATCCCAAAACCCTTTCACCGATTGACTTTCAAAGGTATTAGAATAAGAATGAATACCTCGACTAATGAATGAAAGTGAAGTGAAAGTAATTTGCATATCTTTAATAGATTTGGTATGTGAATATTTAAAATGCTGTAAGATTTGATGACACCGGTTCAGTCAAGTTTGATGACAGTTCATCAGTTGCCAAATAAAAAATATAAACAAAATAGCTCGTAAACTCAACAATTTTGCAGCGAAAGTCCAAATGAAAATTGCAGTGGAAAAACATGCAAACTTAAATTTAAAATAAAAACTAAACTAAAAAGCACAAGTTCATATTCTAAAATAAAATCAGAGCGCCTATAAAGTTGTCTATGGAAACAGAAAGTAAATCGTAATCCAGAGAAAGTCTATGGGCAATTTGTTAGCTGCTGCTTCATTTGTTTATGCCGTAACTTTTTTGGCCAGGTCCCAAGATAAAGATAGAAACCGAGAGAGAGAGGGGGAGTTGAAGAGTCTGCTTCTTTTGGGCCTGCCCCATTAATCATGTATCAGAACAACGACGAGCCGTAAAATAATAAAACATGTTAATGATGGACCAAAGTCTGAAAGGGGAGAAGAGACTAACTTGTAACTGAGTTGAGCTAAGCCTGGTTTAGGCCAGCCTTAAATAGAAGGTTCTATGCGGCGTGAGAAGCTAGTTCTTGGCCTGGCCAGGAGCATTGAACTCCAGCCGGCGACAATACGAGCAAATGGCAAAGGAAGTGCCAAAAAATCCCAAAAAAAATATAAATAGTATCTGCTGATGATGTTCATCATTTTTTTTAAGTTCAGAAAACCTTGAACCCGTGTCGGCTGTTAAGACCAAGACAGGTAGATAATTTGAGGCCATGCAAAAAAAAAAAGATACAATTTCCAGCCTTCACTTTATTACAGTTATAAAGCGTATGATTTTGTTTTTTATTTTTTTTTGTATTTTTTGGCAGAGTGTGTAAAGTGAATGAAAGTGTTGCAGGCAAGAAAACGTTTGGGCCATTTCGTTTGATCATTTGTTTTTACTTTCTAAATTGGCATTTGCTACACATGCGCAGAGAAATATAATCACGGCCCGAGATGAACTCGGTTGAACTTCCTCAAAGTGGCAAGAAACTTTGCATGCTCTGATCTTGCTTCTTTCTGGCCAAGTAAGGTGAATCACACTTTCTCCCAGGGCAACATAACTTTTTGGCCAGCCAGCCAGAGAATGTTGCATGAATTATGCGCATGTGTCGCATTCAGAATGTTGAACCTGCAACTTACGAGCGGCGTCAATAATCAAGATAAATGTCGACCAGCTCTTGGGTGCGTTTTGCAAAAGAGAAAAATAATAATAAATAAATAAGAAATAATAAAAAAGAACCTGACTTGATGATGACTAATGGCACAGTTCTTGGCCTTAGTCAGCGGATTTTTATAGCTTATCAGACTAGGGCTGCATCAAAGTGCGATTTGTCTGTCACGGTGATCAGCAATTTGGTGTTTTCACATTTGAAAGATCGTTTCATTCTGCATTTAAAGTGCTTCATTTATCAGTTGGAAATGCTAAGAATTTATCGTAGATCAGTTAACATATATCAGAGTTAAACTTTGCTCGCTTTCAGTTCAATTAAGTAGTCAAATCACTAAGGAATAGGAGAAATTGATTTGATGCTCAGATCGGGGACTGCACTCGGAAATTAATTTGTTTCTCTATTTAAGAAAATTAACATAACATTTTAATCGCCACAAAATTGAAAAAATACTTTTATCAATTAGTTAAATTTTTTTATAAAAATAGAATGAATTTCTCTAAGAACATGTTAGAAAAACTAACTCTTTGGTTATCTAAAGTTAAAAATATTTTTATTTTAAGTTTGGTTGATTAAGAAAATTCATAGTACATTTTAAAAATAATTGTATTTTATTATTATTTATTTTTTTTAATTTCATGTTATAACAATATATATTTAAATTTAAGAAATTATAAATAACAAAATAAATTATATTTAAACTTAAACTTAATTTTTTTTTTATTCTTTCAGTTACGAATTTAAAATTATTATAATATTATTTAATTTTTAACTTTGCATTATTTAAAATTTAATCAATTAATATTTTTTTTTCTCTGTCGATCTAGAATCTAGAATATACTTTCTAAATTTGATGAAGCTTATCCTTTAATTTTAGAAATATACTTTCTTTATTTTTAGAAACATATCGTTTTAAATTGAGGGCATCTTGTTTTGACTTGTATTATTTGACCATTTATTAGGTCGAAAGTCGATTTTTTTAGGTCGATTTTAAATTAAGATAACACTAACTTTCCATTTTCCATTTTCCCTTTTTTTTTAGTAGAAGGAGTCTTTAAAACAATTTTCATCTATTTGTTAAACGAGTCTGCGGAATGTATCTTACAGTTTAATAGCTCAAATTTGTGGTGTCTTATCTTAATGGCTTTAATTAGATGCTGTGTTCATAATGACTTTCAGTTTGCTTTTTTTTTTGGTTTATTTATAGAACTGGTGAACAGCTCTAGCTATCTGCACATCATTTAGTGGCCGTTTTGTGTCACTTAAGCGAGGAACTCATAAACCAACCCATATGTACATGGGGTGCATCTGTATCTGGCGCGTGTATCTTTGTATCTTTTGGGGCAGCACAATGTGGCAGCAGCCTAATGGCCGCACATGTGTCCAACTGCAACTGCAACTGCCAAGTCCAAGTCCAACTCCCAGTTCGAATTGGAATTGGAATCTGAGAGCGACTTTCGAGCCATGATTTTGTCGTGCCTCATGTCGCACAAACCGTTTTCGTTTTCAATGCTGGCCCTAAAGGCGGTCAGTCTAAGGTCTCTTGTTGGATAGAAGGGAAGGAAGGGAAGGGGTTCCAAGGGGGACTGGGCACTGGGCACTGACTATGCATAGCATGCATTCAACACACGATACTTGGCATTCTTGGCAGGCCGCCATCGTCGTCGTCGTCTTCGTTGTCTGCGTGAGTTTGTGTCCAAAGTCTTTTGTTTTGTACTATCGATCGGGCATGATCATCATCATCGTCATGGCTGGACTCTGACTCTCTGGCATGCTATTTTTATTACATTATGCTGCAAAATAGTAACAACAAGGGACCTCAATCCCTCCTCTTATCCTCGTACCCTGCGTACCCTTTACCTCTCAAGTTCTTACGTTGTCAACGCTGCATTTTGCATTGTTTTTCATGCGCAGTCCATTACATGATTTTATTATGTTCCTTTGGCATTCGCAGCGTCATGTAGAAAATGCGGCTGCGCTTTTGTTTTACTGGTTGTCACTTTTTGTTTGGCTTGTGGCGAGTGCCATGAGTGCCATGAGTCGAGTGTGGCAAGTCTCAGGCAAAAGTTGCAGTCCAAAGATCGCCGGCTCGCAACACGCACGCTCTAATGAGCAAAAATCATTTAAGACGCTGCTATTTATAGTTGGCATTTGCTATATATAGATACCGAGAGTGCACTCTGCAACCCGAGGCCTGATACATCGGCTTTATTGGGCTTCTGGCAAACTGGCAAACTTGCAACTTTGCAACTTTGCAACTCAGACTGGTTATTTTCTTTGCGGTCGCAAGTAATGCGATCTAATGCATGCAGGAATTTTACATTCTATAGCACCCAAAAAGCAGCAGCTTCCAGTTGCAACAGTTGCAACACTTGGGAACACTTGGAACACTTGGGAGTTCATTAAACAGACTATCGGTCAAGTACCTAAGACGGCGTCTGCTTTGGCTAATTGCGCGTGCGCAGCCAACGGAAGCGACGCCAGCGACGCCAGCGACTCCAACTTGCAGCTCCAAATCTCAGTTGAGAAACTCGATAGAACATCGAATGCGGACATTGTGTTTAAGCAGCTGTGTCGGACACTTCTCATGCTAATTAAACCGAATTGGGCAACAGTGTTGTCCGAATTTCAAGGGCTGAAATAGCTAAATTGATAAACGGAAATGTAGCTCGAAATAGCTAAATATTATTTAACATAATTCAAACTAATGAAATAAAAAATTTAACGATTTTAAATGCATTCTGGATAAAAACATGTAGATGAAAACTTTTTATATATTGGGCAACAGTGTTGTCCCAGTTTCAGCGTCTAAGACTTCTAAATTGATAAGCAAAATTGTAGCTAGAAATAGCTAAAAATTATATGACACAATACTATCTAATGAAATATAAAAATCTAACGATTTTAAGTGCATTCTGTATGAAAACATGGAAAGGTAGACTTATTATATTTTAAATCCGTTCTGAAATTTCGATTTTAATCTCAAAATTAAGAATATTTGTCAAAAAAATGCGTTGGGAATGGAAAATTGACTGTTAATTTACTTTTTTTTATTTTTCTCTTAAATGTTCTTATTTTATAAATATAATAATATTATTACTAAATTATTACCAATTAATTATTAAATTATTACCATTAAATAATGGTGACTTTTTCGTTGGTTATATATATTAGTATTGTTTGATATACTGTCTCTTTTAAATATAAATCTCGACCTTAAGTATTATAATATACTCAAAATCTAATATATTTAAGGCAAATATTCTAGATTACAGAATCCGATCTTTTTTTTTTTGATTAGCATAAAAATTTTCCAGTTGACTGAGTAGATTCTTATAACATTATTTTCATCGTTAAAATATTCGAATCATACATTCCTTGTTTGCCTGTAATATATTTTCGAAAGAGATATATTATTTATTGCTGACCATCTGAAAAGAAGTCCAAACATTTTTTAAATGTCTATATTTTTAGCTAACAATTTTAAATTTTGTGCATTTACAAATAAGCTATAAAATAGCTAAAATGTCAGCACTGTTGGGCGCAAGCACAAGTGAAGTGTGGTGACGTGTTGCGGCTCCAAAGAAGACCAAAGAACGGTTCTTAAATCCTAAAACGTTGCAACAAGAACGTTGTTGCCGCAAAGGCAGCAACATGTTAATTTCAACTTGTGGCATCGCATTTCGTGGAAGAGTTAAGAGCACGAAAGTATGAATTACAACTGATGCGAAAAATTGAAGAAACCGTCGACCGAATGGACGAATAAGCAAACAAAAGGAACCGTTTTAAAGAGCAATTCTCTCTCTGTCTCTCTTTATCTCTCTGTCTCAGTGTTTGTCTCTAAAAAGTCGTTGCACTTTCGCATCTTTGCCGAAAATATTTTTGCAGTTACTCCAGATGGGACTCCCCGATAAGCTAATGACAACGACATCGAAGTTGTTAGTCAACCATCCGCAGAGCCGATTTGGCAAGTGCATGTTAAAAATTACGGGGCAGCCTTTATTTTTTCTGATGAACTGCTATTGGAGCAACAAATTACGGTTATGCATACAATTCATGCATATATATCTCTATATGTATTATTTACTTAACTGATGAGGGAAGAGATTCCAAGGGAAGGGAAATCTGCTGGCAAATATGAAGCGATAAATTGAAATTTCAAAGCTGTAGCAGCAAAGCAAACACTGCAATGATAACAGAGCCACAGTTGATAAAGCTGACAGTTGCCCAGACAGTGTTAGAGATGGTGGGGGGGATTGTGGTGCGGTGTGTGGTTGTGCTGCTGGCAACGCTTAATGCACTGCAACGTTAAATGCTTTTACCAAGGATTTGACGCCCCAAATCCAAGGCAGCCCAGGCTGGCAAACAGGCAAACAGGCAACTAGACAAACCAGCCAACAACAATGTCGTGAAAAACGTTCCAAATGTACAATGTGTGATTTCTAAGAATTAACGTAAAGAATCTATACAAATTCGAAATGTTTATTCACAATATTATTATGATTAGTATTTAATATATATTATTTTTTGTTAATTTAAATAGGTGTATAAAGCAAACAACATTTTTTTTTATTATTATTAGTATTAAGTCTAAATATTTTTTTTGTTAATTTAAATAGGTGTACAAAATTTTTTTTTTAATTTTAACTAAGAAAAGTACAAAAATATTTGAAATTAGCTAATAAATAATACTATTAAAAATAAGAATGCTTAAAGAAATCAAGTTTCAATATTATAAATATGTGCTTATTTATTTATTTAACTTCGACTTAAAGAAGTCGACAGATAGAACAAAAATATAAAGTAATTACATTTTAAATACAATCATAAAATAAAAACGTAAAATTAAATAATATATTATTATAAATTGAAACTCGCAATTTAAGGAATCAAAAAATGTAAGATTAATTTAAGTTTTAGTTTAAGTTTAGGGAATGAAAGAATTTAAAACTTATAAAAATAATTATGTATATTAGCAACGAAAAAAAATTAAAAAACTTAGAAAATTACCATTCTAATTTAAATAAATTCATTCATTATAAAATTTATAAAAAAAATTAAAGCATTTAATAACGTATTATAATATCCATTATATTATTGTGGCTTTTTCGTTGGTTATAGAGACCTTATTATTTGTTGCAAATTGAGTAAGTTAGTTATTTAAGTTTTTCAGCTTTTAAATTATACCAAACTTTGAAATGCTGTCTAGGATTTTTTATTTTTCTTAAAAATAAATTTTTGGGCTTAAATCTTTAAAAAATAAATTTTTAAATAAATTTAAATTTAGGAAATGTTAAAAATTTTTTAAAATAAAATAGTTTATATTTAAAATTAATCAAAATTTAACTTTTGAGTAAATTTTTCAGAAAAATTGTCATCTTGAAAAAAACTTTGTAATTTTTATTTTAATAGTTATTTTTAAGTAGTTAATTTCGTTAGATCCGACAATTGGCCCCACTGTGCAGTGTCGGGATTGGAAATGCGGGAAATAGATAGAAGAAGCAGTTAGTGCTGCTTTTCTCTGCAGAAGTTGCCGGCGACTCTCGTGCGACATTGAAATTGATGATGTGCCTCTGTTGCCAACGTTGCTTGCCACTTCTGTAGTTTTTACTGCTTTCACTTTTTGTTGTTGTTGTTGTTCTGGCCAGACACGCAAAAACTTCCCTGTTTTTTCCTTTTTGTCGCAGTGTTGTTGTTGTATCCCCCAGTTTTTTTTGGGGGTAGCAAGGCGACAGAGCGTGTTGAAGTTGTGTCTGCACCATAATGTAGTTGCCCCTCTACTGTTTGCTTAGCGCTGGTTGCACTTGATCCCCCCAAAGTGAAATTAGGGAAAATTTCAATTAAAAAGCATTTAAGTAATCCACAGTTAATGCCAATGCAAAAAAGCTTTCTTTTAGGGGTGGTTGCTTCCCACGCCCCACTTGCAATTGATTGCCTTGGCCAAAAGCAGGGTGTAAGTGTGTGTGTGTGTGTGTGTCAGTGTGTGTGTATAGGTGTGTGCCACTTTAGATGCTTTTACTGCATTCGTTGGATAGCATTTTGTTGCTTCTTCCTTTCAGCGGGTCACTGCAATTTACTTGAGAATTCGCTAATGAAGCACGCTCTATGACAATGACGATGACGATGACGATGATGATGACGATGACGATGATGATGACGATGAAGATGTGTTGACAGCACGCCGTAAACTTAATTGAATTGTAAATTGGATGGCATTCACTTCAGCTAATTGACGTTTTTTGTTTTATTTAGCGAAGTACAAAGCAATTTTACCTGAACAATCTGAGAGTAATTTGTTAGAACTGACAGATCAATTTGATAGATCTGTCATAGAGAATCAATTGCAGCTAAACTCTGAAATATTAGTTTATATCAACTTGTAATAGGAAATAAAATCTTAAGATTTAAAAGGATGCCAAAAATCTAAAACTATTTCTTTCCATTCGTAACCATAATTCTAAACCCATGTAAATGGAAATTAAAACATTTTCTTTAGACTAAAATTTTAGCCCTATCACACTATTAATAAAGAAATTATTCAAAACATTATATTTCCCTAAGTGAAATTACTTCAGCTATAAATTCTAGAATTCCTGCTTTTTGAATTAAAAATCTACTGATCCTTTTTAGCCTTGCTGTTGATGAGAACTTAAAACTTGAGATTAAAAAAATGTTTGATACAAATTTGGAAAACATTTAGTTTCTTAAATGTACAGAGTACAAATGCTACTTAGAGCTCAATATTAAAAATTAATTTGTAGTTTAACATCACAAAATTTTCTTTAAACTACAATTTTAGCCCAATCACATTATTAATAAAGAAATTGATTAAACATTTTATTTTCTTAAGTTAATTTAGTTCAGCCTCAAATTCTAGAGTTTCAGTTTCTTTTAATTAAAAATCTACTGATAAATTTTTTCAGCCTTGAAGTTGTTGGGAAATTCAAACTTAAGATTTAGAAAATGTTAGACTAAACTTTGAAAAAGTTTTAATTTCTAAAAATAATTTTTTTTTTAAATCAAACAGAGTTACAATTGATATTTTTAGTTTAATATTAAAAATCAACATTTAGAGTAAAATTTATAAATTTAATCTTTTCACTTTGAATTCTCCCAGCAGATTGAAAATATGGCTCTAATATTTGTTTTTGGTTAAATATTTGGAAATGGAAAAGTCAGAAATATCTTTAGCACTATTAGTCAAAAATATGTTATTATTCTAAAGAAATGTTCTTTAATTTAGAATTTATAAATTGAATCTGAAACAAAAATAAATTTAGTTAAATCTGAATTTAATCTAAAACAAATAATTAATCAAATAAAATAAAAATTAAAAATAATTTTTACTATGACAATACATTAAATTAATTATAATTATATTGTTAATTAATTTAATTAAGATTGTGTACAAGGGGGCGTATGTGTTATTTGAATATGCAGACTGTGTGGGATGGCATAATGTTAACTGTATATGATCTTGGGGCTATTTTACCACTATACAGCGAGATAGCCATCTGAGTGCATTCTACTTGACTTGGTTGCCCTTTTCTAAACACACATACAACATTTCCCCAACAACAACAACAACAGCAACAACAACTGCTGCAGGGTAATTGAAAACGCACGCATTCAATTCTTGGCGTCCGACTCAAAGCGAGGGAGATATAGAAGAAAGAAAAACACTTTTCAGCAGCGCGTTGGAAAATTGAAAACCAAAACAGCGAACGAGCATAAATTCCCTCGACGAAAATGAATACGAACCCTATTGAGGCAGAGTCAGAGTCAGAGTCAGAGGCAAGTGCAACATTGCAACATCGCAACATGAGCAAGTGAAACAGGCGCATTAGAAATGCAACAAATCACAGGCGGTTGGCGGCGCAATTGCGGCACAGGAAAGAACCAGAATCAAGCGGAGGCAGCAGACATATGAGTACGAGGTACGCACTATGGGTGCAACCAGTCAACAAGCCGCAACAGCAACAACAGCAACATCAGCAACAACAGCAACAGTCACAAATAAACGAGGGAGACTGAAAACGACGACGTCTGCATTGAGTTGCCCGGCAGCGTTTTTCCTTCCTGCAATAAGTCAACGCAGTGGCAACAGCAACAACCACAACAACAACAACAACAGCAGCAACAACGGCACAAACAAAGCGACGCACACAAACTGTGCTACAAATTGTATCTAGTTACAATTTGCAAACTACAAACAGAGTCGCGTCGAGTCGAGTTGAGTTGAGTTGAGTTTGTTCGACTCCAAGGCGAGGCGAAGTCAAAGTCAAAGTCGCACACACGCAATGCAAGCGTAGAAAAAGACAGAGAAGCAGCAAGGGAATCCATAGAGAAGGAGAAGGAGAAGGTGGAGTCCAAATTGTAGTCGGAGTTGCTACACTGATAAAAAAATGTTTTAAAATCAAGATTTTGGTCTCAGAACTAAGAATTTTGGTCGAGAACATAAAATTGTCAAAGTAAGAAAACACATCTTGACTTTAAGAATATTTTAAATAACAATAAGTTCTTAATTTAAGACCAAACAATCTTAGTTTCTCAAACCAAAAATAAAAAAATAAAGCACTTGTTTTAAACTTTAAACTTATTTTTTTTTTTGTTTTATATTTATACTATTTTTGGATTTATTTTTTTTTTATAAATATTCCGATTATATATTTTTTCCTTGGATAGGAGCGGGTTTCGATCCTTCGACTTGTTACCAAACTAAAGCGGCGACTATAACGAGATCGCCACGGTGCAATTTTTGTCTTCGTATTAAATATGACATATTTATATTTTCTTATCAATTTAAGATTTTTAATAATTAACAGCGAATTTTTAGATGAATATTCTTAGTTTTATTTATTTGGTCTTAAAATGGTCTTATTTTAAGAACAAAATATTTAAGATGAATATTCTTGATTTGAGAATTTGGTCTTTTTTTCAGTGTACAGGATGAGATGGAAGTTGCTGCTGTGCGTGTTGAAGCGCTGTTTTTATTTGATGCTGCAAGCAATTGACTAGGTTGAATATATATACATATATGTATGTGTGTGTGTGTGTGTATATATATGTGTCTCTCTGTGTGCGAGTTTTTCTATTGAAAGCAGCTTCCCAGCTTGGCAAACGCGTCGTATGAGCAATTTATACGAAAAAGTCAAGTAATTTGCAATGGCAAGTTGTTAAGACTTCTTCTAGCTGCCGTTCTGCCATTCTGCCATTCTGCCGTCCTGGCCAATTCCCCAAACAGCCTTGCCAAATTGGCCGTTGACGGACTACCAACAAGTCGACAACCAACTGCTGCACTGCTGAACTGACTTCTATTTCTTGTGGCCAGCAAATCTAATGCGCTTGTTAACGCCAATTGCACAAGATGTTTTGGCCGTGTTGGCAATTTGGCCAACGGTAGCGTTTAATGTCCAATTCGTTATGCTGCCACGGGGCCAAGTGGAAAATCAACTTGTCGCGCATTTTGCGCCAAGAAATTTCAATTAAAGTCCACACAACTGAAAACAGTTTCATGGCCTAAACTGGGCGCACAACTTAAAGTAAGGCCAACCAAAAATGTTAACAAAAGCTGTCACAGGCAGGCGGACAAAGAGACAAAAAGACAGACAGCGAGACAGTTACTAAAGTCAGCGAGATGCACTCAAGCAGTAGACAGATCCTAGCCAAGGCCCCCAAAAATTGTTAATGGGCTCTGGCAAGTGTAGTGAAGTGTACTTCTGCCTGGCTTTGAGGCGCGTCAGACTGTGAACGGGAAAAAGCCAAAAATTTAAGCATTAAATGTAAGTTGCACACAGACACACAATGAGAACGAAGGACAGAGGACATACTACACAGGAAGAAAAATAAATAATTATAATAAATAAATAAATAAAAAATAAAGAGTAAATAAATAAATTCAAGATTAAAATTTTCGATTTTAAGTTAAGACTGTAGACCTAAAAAGCAATAATAAAATAAATTAAACAAATAAAAAATCGAAAATATTTAATTATCAAGGTTATTTTTGTGTCACATAAGGTTATTATGTAATAGATTTTAACGTGGCATTTGTTAAAGACACCAAATAAATAAAATGCTAAACAACAAAAAGAAGATTCGAATAAATACATTAAAAATATTTTTACTATTTAATAGGTACGTTATAGCTACAAACTACACAGAAAAAAATGACTCTAACATTCTAGTTTACGATTCTTAATTAAGAAGCAATAATAAATAAATCGTATAACATATTGGAAATAACTAAATTAAATAAAACAAATAAAATAAGCGAACACCAATTTATCTATTAAGAGCATTTTTGTGACATATCAGAATTTTATATAATAGATTTTATTGTGGCAGTGTGGGAATCGAACCCAACTATTTTCCAGCTGAATTTCTAAAAAATGTGAACGGGATCAAACAAATAAAATATGTTCAATTTTGCTAAAAAAAAAACAAAAATAAGATAAGAATTAATAAATTAAAAATATTGCTAATGAATAACTAACAACTATTTGAATATATTTAAAATAAGTTGAATTCTTTATTTACATTATTTTTATAATGAAACAATATTAGTGACTGGTGGATTAACTTAAGGAAGTCCTTATTGCACTAGAAATAACTAATTTAAAATTATAAAAATTAATAAATAGAATAAATGAATAAGAATAAATACAAGTATTTTTTTGATCATGGATTCTAAATAAATAAAACAAATGAATTAAAAATAAATAAATATATATTTTAAGCATGCATTCTGGATATAATTCCTAAAATAAGACTATATGCGGATAAAATGGTTTTAAAAAAGTCCTTCAATTTTTGAGATGGATAGGAAATTCTGATAAGATAATTAAAATATTTGCTAGGAGCAAAATGAAATAACTCATCTTGATTAAAGTCTTTCGGAGATTACCGAACTTTTGACATTGATTGGGCTTAATTTTATACCAGAATCCTAGATTTCTTTTAGTGTACAATCGACGGGGAGCGCACAGACTGTGTGGCAGACAGACTGAATGGCAGACGGAGTAGGAGACTGAAAGAGAGATATGGATAGAGTCTGGCTGATACGGTTTTGCCCCAAAATGAAGCAGTTGAAAAATAGCCGCCAGTCATTTGGCGCGAAATTCAATTCCCGCCTGCGCTGACATGAAAATCGTTGTGTTTGCTCTCCAACTCAACTCTTGATGATGATGTTGTTGCTGTTTGATGATAATGATGATGTTGCTTCTTGCTATTTGGTTGTACGTTATTCATGTCGCTATCGAAACCAATTCGAGTTGAGTTGAGTCGAGTCGAGTCGAGGCATTTGTGATATGCTTTATGCGTAAATATGTATGGCAAACATGGCGTATGCGCAATCTGTGCGTATAGCATGTGAAACGTGACTGTCGCGACGGGAGCTCAGCTGCAACATCTCTACTCTCCTCTCTCTCTTTCTCTCTCTTTGGGCCCTTTTGCAAATATTTATGCTTTACATTTCGATCGGCACATTGTTTGAATTTATTTGTTGTTATTGCGATTTTGTTTGCCCATGTGATGATTATTGTTGCTGGTGTTCGTGTTCATATTGCTCTCGCTGTTGTTTGACTTTGCTTTCTGTTGCTGCTGGCTGTTGTTGTTGTCGTTGTTGTTGTTGTTGTCGGCTTCTACAAGCCAGACGTGCTCATATGGCTTGCCACTGAATGAGGCATTGTAGTTGGAGCCAGAGATTTGTAACAAATTTAAACTTTGACGCGCTCAAAACAAAGTGACCTCTTTATTTATTTAAAGAACTTCTACTTTAAAAGCGATAAACAGTCAGCATAAAATGTTCCTTTGGCTTTTGTAGATTAAATATGTTGTTTCCCCAAGAAGAAACTGAGACTGAGCTTTGCTAGTATCTATCTCAATTCGAGATTGGGGAATTATTTATTCTGATTCATTGTCATTTCATCAGCATATATAAACAAGGAGTCTTAATCATAAATTTTTGAATGATTTTGTTTTCTTTGTAGTTAATTTTTAAATAAGATTGATTTATTTGTTCATATTTTTTTCTGTATAAGTAAAAACAGGTTGAGGAACAGACTCAGAAAGAGAATAGTATCGGAAAACATAAAAGAGCAGAGTTAAGCATGATTTGATTTAAAGAATGAGTATACAGTATAGCAAGAAAGGAAAATTAAAGCATTTGGCGCCGCACTTTGCGTAAAACTGGCTCCGCTTCTGGTGGATTTTTCGATGTGAATGTTTCCTCCGTATCTTGAATTGCCTATAGATTAAAAATATTTAGTGGTACTATTAGTAATTTTGTTGATAATAAGATTAAAAAAAAATACTAGTATACCTCCATCAAGTCTATCAGTGCAATCTTTGCACTCTCTAATGTATATATCTCCTGAAGAAGCCACAGGTTCGGGAACTGGATCGGCTGTAGATAGAAAGTGTTTTAATATACTACTCGTAATTATGTATAATGGTAGACATTATTTTAATACTTACCACTAGCCACAGCCAAAAGACCGAGCACACAGATGGCGACAAAGGAGATGAGCTGCATAATTGTTGAGTTTTCTTCAAAGTCTTTCAAGGAACTGATACTCTTAAATGTGGCTATCTCAGTTTTATAGAATATTTCTGGGAATTTCAACGCTAATCAAATTCAGATTGGAATTTTCTTCAGGGAATTTCATCGATCGTGGGTAAAACTAAGTCCGAAAAAAAAAATACTTACTCGTATCTTCCAAAAATTCCTGCTTATCACGTTTGGTTTATTCCTATCAGAAAAATTATGATTTGTTGTCTGAATCATTTTATGTTCAATTATTTTGGTATTGAATTCCCCAATTTATTCAACTCAATTATTTTTCACAAAATTATAATGTTCAGTGCAAATATTATTATAGTTCTGTGCAATAGTGTTTAAAGAGCTCTTGATACTAATATACTATAACAATACTGAATGGAGAAGTTTTAAAAAATAATAAAGTACATAGAAAATAAAATACATTTTGTACCAAAATTTTTATTGGATAGCATTGATTCAGATTGCATTTTATTATTAACGAAATCATAAAAAATTAGTGAAAATTAATTAGTTGAACTTAGAACAGCTGAGCTTATCTAAATGTAACCATAGCTGGGCCGTTTATTGGTCCGTCCAAAGGTCCTGGCGACTGCTCAACAAACTGTCCACCTACGGGTGCAGCTGGAAGGCCTGTAGATAGAGAATATTTAATTGTATTTTTCCCATTTATTTTGATAATAATAATTTAAAATTCCAATATGTAGAATTCTTAAAATAAAGTAGCTTACCACTTTGTCAAATGCTGGGTACTCCCGATGAGCTTAACGGTATGTTCGTAGGTCCGGTGCTGCTGGATTGCCTGTAGATAGAGAATATTTAATTGTATTTTTCCCATTTATTTTGATAATAATAATTTAAATTCCAATATTTAGAATCTTCAAAAAATAATGAGTAGCTTACCACTTTGTGAAATGGGGGCTTCAGAATTGGGTACTCCCGATGAGTTCGTAGGTCCGGCCGACTGTCCGACAAACTGACTAGCTGTATAGGCTGTAGATAGAAAATATTTAATTGTTAATAATAATTTAAATTTTCAAAAACTAGAATCTACATAATTCGAATCTTAAATCTAACCATTTTGTGCCATGACGGCTCCGTTATTGGGTAATGTGTGCTTAGTGCACCCGACGCACTCTCCAATGTAGAAATCTCCTGGCTTGGGCATGTTTACTGGATAAGCTATAGATAGAAAATGTTTTATTTCATTAATAGTATTTATATTATTAATATAAATTTAAAATTCCAATAAATAGAATCTATAAAAATATATTCTAGAGTCTCACCATTCTGGTCAATGTTGGCTCCATTACTGAATTGTCCTGGTATGTACACCGGTCTGGGAACAGGTCCAGGCAACTGTTCGAAAAACTGTCCGCCTACGGGTGCTGCTACTGTAGTTAGAAAATATTTAATAATACTATTGTCAATAATAATTTAAAATACGAATCTTTAAAAAAAAGTTGCTCACCACTTTGTGACGTGCTGACTTCATAATTGGGTACTGCTGCTGGGTTTAAGGGTATGGTTGAAGGTGCGGCCGACTGTCCAGGAAACTGTCCGTTCACCGGTGCAGCCACTGAATTTACTGCAGATAGAAAATATTCAATTGTTAATAATAATTTAAATTTTCAATAAGTAGAATCTACATAATTGGAATCTTAAATCTAACCATTTTGTGCCATGACGGCTCCGTTATTGGGTAATGTGTGCTTAGTGCACCCGACGCACTCTCCAATGTAGAAATCTCCTGGCTTGGGCATGTTTACTGGATAAGCTATAGATAGAAAATGTTTTATTTTGTCCAATAGAATTTATATTTTTGATAAAATACAAATATACACTATTTAAAAAAAACCTTTATATAATTTGGTTTACCATTTTGGGGAATGCTGGCTCCATTATTGTTTGGTCCTGGTATGTACACCGGTCTGGGAACAGGTTCAGGCAACTGTCCGACAAACTGTGCGCCCAACTGTCCGAGGAACTGTCCGATTACGTTTTTGGTAAACTGTTCGGCAAATTGTCCGGCTGTATATAAGAAATATATCATTATAATTTTTATATTTATATTGTTAATAAGATTTAAAATACGAATATTTATTAAAAAAAATAAATTAAAAATTGCAGTCGGAAGTCTCGGAGTCGAGCATACCCTGGTATATCCTAATTCTTATTTATACCGCCAATGATTTTTGTTTTCATCCTTTGGCTGGAAGCTGATTGAAACAATTTCTTGAATAACTTACGACTTTATAATCCGATCGTGCTGAAATTTGTTGAATTTGTGCAGATGGGAACAGTAAGAAAATCTAAATACCATATCTTTTATACCATCTCAGCTGTCTATGCTGATCAGAAATATTTCGCTCATTTACTTCAAGACTGTCATAACTCTAAAAACTCGAATTCGTTAAATATATATCTTATTTACTTTTCATGTGTGAATCGAAAACTTTTTACGCGTTTTCTGGAACATCGTGATTTTTGAGTTATGATTATCTTGATGAAAATAAGCGGTATATACTTTAAACAAATTTAATGTATCCTTGACTAGGGAATTTAAAATTAAAAATTAAAAAAAGTCACCCACCAAATTGTGCAGAGCCGGATCCGTCAATAGGAACTGTAGGACACGCTATGCACTTTGCAATGTAGAAATTTCCTGAATCGGCTGCAGATAGAAAATGTTTTATTATACTACTGTTTTAAGGTTAAGAATATTTTTGATACTTACCACTGGCCAGAGCCAAAAGACCGAGCCCACAAATGGTGACAAAGGAGATGAGCTGCATAATTGTTGAGTGTTCTTCGAAGACTTTCGAAAAACTGATATTCTTAAATGGGGTTTTCTTATTTTTATAGTATATTTCCTGTGAATTCAATGCCAATCAAATCCGTTAATTAGCTTACACCGACTTCACAAAGGTCAATTTTCAGATTGGAATTTTATTCAGTACGAGTCAACTGGGAATTTCCCTGTTTACCCAGATGGTTTATTCCCATCATAAAAATAGTGAAATTATTTGTTTTGATGAGTCATTTTATGTTCAATTAATGAATATTTCGGTATTGAATTCACTAATTATCCAATTCAATTATATTTGGAGCCTTTCGGTTACGTTTGTTTATTATTATTTAAAAATTCGCGTCAAATTATACCTTAATCATCCAATCCGATTTTTCGGTTAACAGATAAGTAAATTTCATATTTTTAGTGGACTTTCCAAAATTAATTGAAAATTTACTTATGTTGTATGATTGATTGTCTGATGATGAGGACTTATCGGAAATTTAGTGATGTCTGTTTTACGAATTTAAAAAAAAACGCTAGGTTAGCGGGAAAACGGAAAAACCCGCTAAAATTGAAAGCCATTACCAAGATATTACCTGTTAAGTGTATATAAATATACATTTTACTTAGAGTTTATATTATACATTATACATTACTATACGAATGAATAAAATCTAAAAAAAATACATTTTTTTGGGTTTTAAAAAGTGAGTAATTTCACTATCGTTCTTTTATTTCCAATCATATACAAGTATACACTCTATAAAATTAATCCATTCAATAATTTGCTTACTACTTTTCTTTGGGAAGAGGTTCATCATTGGTTTGTCGTGGTAAGAACCCCGATTTGGGACGCGGTCCAGGCAACTGTGCGACAAATTCTCCGCCCACTGGTGCAGCTACTGGAATGCCTGTAGAAAGAAAATAATTAATTGTATTTATCGTATAATTCAAAATCACAATATTTAGAATCTACAAAAAAAAGTAGCTTACCTCTTTCTGAAGTGCTGGCTTCGTGATTGGGTAATTCTGATGAGTTTAAGGATATGGTCGAAGGTCCGGCTAAATGCCTAGCCGACTGTCCAAGCAACAGTCCGCCCTCCGGTGAAGCTACTGAAATGCCTGTAGATAGTATACATTCAGTTGTATTTTTCATATTTGTAGTGTTAATAATAATGTAAAATTCCAGTGTATAAAATCAAAAAAAAAACGTAGCTTACCTCTTTGTGAAATGCTGGCTTCGTTATCGGTAACTCCTGAAGAGTTTACGGTTCCATTATTGGGTTGTCCTGGTGTGTACTCCGGTCTGGGAACAGGTCCGTAATTGGTTGTTCCTCGTGTGTACTCCGGTCTGGGAACAGGTCCGTAATTGGTTGTTCCTCGTGTGTACTCCGGTCTGGGAACAGGTCCATCATTGGTTGTTCCTCGTGTGTACTCCGGTCTGGGAGCAGGTCCATCATTGGTTGTTCCTCGTGTGTACTCCGGTCTGGGAACAGGTCCATCATTGGTTTGTCCTCGTGTGTACTCCGGTCTGGGAGCAGGTCCATCATTGGTTGTTCCTCGTGTGTACTCCGGTCTGGGAACAGGTCCATCATTGGTTGGTACTGGTGTGTATTCCGGTCTGGGAGCAGGTCCATCATTGGTTGTTCCTCGTGTGTACGCCGGTCTGGGAAAAGGTTCATTATTGTTTTGTGTTGATATGTACACCGGTCTGGGAACAGGTCCGTAATTGGTTGTTCCTCGTGTGTACTCCGGTCTGGGAACAGGTCCGTAATTGGTTGTTCCTCGTGTGTACTCCGGTCTGGGAACAGGTCCATCATTGGTTGTTCCTCGTGTGTACTCCGGTCTGGGAGCAGGTCCATCATTGGTTGTTCCTCGTGTGTACTCCGGTCTGGGAACAGGTCCATCATTGGTTTGTCCTCGTGTGTACTCCGGTCTGGGAGCAGGTCCATTATTGGTATGTCCTGGTGTGTACTCCGGTCTGGGAGCAGGTCCACCATTGGTTGTTCCTGATGTGTACTCCGGTCTGGGAGCAGGTCCATCATTGGTTGTTCCTGGGGTGTACTCCGGTCTGGGAGCAGATCCAGCATTGGTTGTTCCTGATGTGTACTCCGGTCTGGGAGCAGGTCCATCATTGGTTGTTCCTGGGGTGTACTCCGGTCTGGGAGCTTGTCCATCATTGGTTTGTTCTAGTGTGTACGCCGGTCTGGGAGCAGATCCAGCATTGGTTGTTCCTGATGTGTACTCCGGTCTGGGAGCAGGTCCATCATTGGTTGTTCCTGGGGTGTACTCCGGTCTGGGAGCAGATCCAGCATTGGTTGTTCCTGATGTGTACTCCGGTCTGGGAGCAGGTCCATCATTGGTTGTTCCTGGGGTGTACTCCGGTCTGGGAGCTTGTCCATCATTGGTTGTTTCTGGGGTGTACTCCGGTCTGGGAACAGGTCCGTCATTGGTTGTTCCTCGTGTGTACTCCGGTCTGGGAGCAGGTCCATCATTGGTTTGTTCTGGTGTGTACGCCGGTCTAGGAACAGGTCCATCATTGGTTGTTCCTCGTGTGTACTCCGTTCTGGGAGCAGGTCCATCATTGGTATGTCCTGGTGTGTACTCTGGTCTGGGAGCAAGTTCATTATTGGTTTGTCCTGTTGAGTACATCGGTCTGGGAGCATGTCCAGGCAACTCTTTGCCAAACTGAGCGCCTAACTGTTCGAGAAACTGTCCGATAAACTGTCTGTTAAACTGTTCGGCAAAGTGTCCGGTCGCTGTATTGGCTGTAGATAAGAAATATTTCATTATACTTTTCGGATTTATGTTCTTAATAAGTTTTAAAATTCAAATATATATTATAAAACAAATGAGAAAATATCTACGAAATATCCTGGCCTAGGTATCCTAATTCGTATATGTACAAGCGGCAGTATATTATCTGTTAGTACTTCGTACTGGAGTACTTCGCTCATTTACTTTAAGACTGTCTTGATTAAAATAAGCGATACATATGTACTTAACCAGGAAATCAAAAATTAAAATTAAATAAATTGGACCTACCATATTGCACAGTGCCGGATCCTTCATTGGGAACTGTAGGACAGTCTATGCACTTTTCAAAGTAGAAATTTCCTGGATCGGCTGCAGATAGAACATGATTTGTTATGCTTCTGGTAATTTTCTATTGAGGTAGAGTTTATATTAATACTTACCATTGGCCACAGCCAAAAGACCGAGCACACAGATGGTGCCAAAGGAGATGAGCTGCATAATTGTTGAGTGTTCTTCAAAGTCATTCAAGGAACTGATAATCTTTAATGTGGTTATCTTATTTTTATAGGATATTTCCAGGAAATTTAACGCCAATCAAATTGGAATTTTATTCAGCTGGAAATTCCATCTATGTATCATGGGTAAAGCCAAGCCCTAATATACTCGAATAAACTAGAAATTTCCCTGCTTATCCCATATGTTTTATTCCCATCATAAAAATAATGATATTTTTAGATTTGATGAGTCATTTTATGTTAATTTGATGAATATTTGGGAATTAAATTAACTAATTATTCAATTTAATTATTTTTTCAAAATATTATAATATTCAATACAATAATTATTCCAATTCTGCGTAATTTGATAAAATTGTGTTAATTAACGTTTATATATTCTACAGCTACAGGATTATTGTCACCAAGTTAAATAGCTCTAGCTCTTGTAGTGTCTGAGTTCAAGCACAACCAGGCGAATATTTGATGCACATCAAAAATATATATATGGTATATATAGGGTATATTATATTATAGGAATTGTCATCTGATAAATACATTGACATTACTGGGTCTAAAAATATGATAATTTTATTGTTTGTTGTTTCTTATGTTTTGGTCAAATAATGTATGTAATGTTTTTAAAAGAATCCAGTACATAGTATACATTTTTAAAAATTCAAATTTTTATTAGATATGCAAGCATTATTTAGATCGTTAAGTTATTATAAACGAAACAATGCCAAAGTTTTAAAAGTTGATCAGCAGAGCTTATTGACGAGTCTTTAAAGAGGTGTTTGTCTGACTTTCCTCACGTGGCGTTTTCCTGCCCATCGGTCTTGCCATACGTGCTGCCATTTCTGTAGCCTTCTCTCTGAGCAAATCATGGACAGACCGTTCGACGGAGCGTACCGGCCCGGTCGTTGGCGTGGGCTCTGGTGCAGGTGATGGATTGGGTGTCCTGGCTCCTTTCTTGGGTGTTACATATTCAGTGCAGTCAATGCACTCTCCAATGTAGAAATCTCCTGATGCGGCTGAGTTACTTCTTGACGGCCAATTGTCTATATAAAGAAAAGGTTTAATTTTACATATGATAAATAAGATTTAAAATACAAATTAATATTAAGGGAAAAAATAATTAAATAATTTGGCTCACAATTATATGCAGTTCTGGCTTTCAGTTCAGTTATATTGCAGCCTTTGCACTTTCCAATGTAGAAATCAAATGAATAGGCTGTAGATAGAAAATGTTTAACTACTATTCGTAATTGTTAGAGGATATTTTTTTGATACATACCACTGGGCAAAGGCAAAAGACTGCAGACACAGATGGTGATAAAGGCAAAGAGCTGCATGGTTTGTAATTATTCAAAGAAGACTTGCGTTTAACTGATGCTTTCAAGTGTTAGAATCACACTTTTTATAGGCAAACTACCCATGCAAAATATTGATTGAAATTTTTTTAAAATTGGGAATTTAATCTATCCGTTTCTCTGTGAGATTTCCATGACAAACAAATAAAATTTATTTAATAGCATCGACCAGATTCAAGTGGGAAATTCTTTGCTGGTCACACATGGATTATTCCCATAGTCTTATTTATTTTACGTTGTGGTTTAAAATTGGGAATTAAACCTATCCGTATTTCTGTAAGATTTTTATGACAAACAAAATCCGAAAAAACTTAAATTTAAAAGCATGGAATAAATTCAAGTGGGAAATTCTTTGCTTATCACATATGGATTATTTATATAGTCTTATTTATTTTCATTAACTTTTTTGAACACTGTTAAATGCATGAAGACTTTTTACTTACCTTTAGTTCAGTTTTGTTTTAAATTCTCACACAACATAGATGAGACAATTTTATCGTGCAATAAGATGGCGTTATGCGAAAATCCACCTGTAAGTGAGTCAAATTCAGGTCAAAGGTCAGGGAATTGCTTTGTATGAACAACTTTTTTGTTTCTTAAGATCTCTTACATCCTGGCCAAATTTGGTCGAAATCGGATTACTATATCATATAGCTGCCATAGGAGCAATCTGATGCAAATTATCGTTTAGTATAAACAATTTTTTTGTTTCTTAAGATATCTCTAACAAAGTCATACTATGGTTACTTTGCCTCTGTGGTAGTGTGGAAGTGAGTAAAACTTTGTAAATGTATATTTTTTTTTTTGACTAAATTTTATTAACATAACTAATTTTCATTTCCGCGAGCGAATATACATACATTGTCACAAAGGAAATATACCTTTGTTACCTTAGCTTACTGAGTCTAAATATATGGCAATGTTATCTTGATTAAATTTGTTATTAATTTTTACTTGTTCAAATCATGTAAAAAAATGATGAATAGAGTAGTTTTTAAAAGAATCTGGTATATAGTAAATAAAATCAATTTTTAAATATTCAAATTTTTATTAGAATTGCAAGAATTATTTAGATCGTTTTCTTATTGTAAACGAAGCAACGACAAATTGGTCGAAGTTGAATAACTGAACTTATTGACGAGTCATTACAATGTTGGTTGTCTAAATTCCCTCATGTGGCGTTTTCCTGCCCATCGGTCTTGCCATGCGTGCTGCCATTTCTGTAGCCTTCTCTCTGGCCAAATCATGGACAGACCGTTCGCCGGGTCGTACCGGACTGTTTAATGGCCCGGTCGTTGGCGTCGGCACTGGTGCAGGTGCTGAATTGGTTGGTCTTTGTGCAGTTCTGGCTCCGTTCGTGGGTGTTACATCTCCAGTGCATCCAATGCACTCTGCAATGTAGAAATCTCCTGAGGGGCCTGAGTAACCACTTAGTGGCAAATTGTCTATATGCAGTTAATGTTTAATTTTATATATAATTAATAAGATTTAAAATACAAATTAATATTAAGGGAAAATATATTTAAATAATTTGGCTCACAATTATATGCAGTTCTGGGTGGGTAGTTGGGTAGATTAGTTTTAGTGCAGCCTTTGCACTCTCCAATGTAGAAATCAGATGAATAGGCTGTAGATAGAAAATGTTTAACTACTATTCGTCGTTATTAGAGGTTATTTTGATACATACCACTGGGCAAAGCCAAAAGACTGCAGACACAGATGGTGATAAAGGCAAAGAGCTGCATGATTTGTATTTATTCAAAGAAGACTTGCGTTTAACTGATGCTTTCAAGTGTTAGAATCGCACTTTTTATAGGCAAACTACCGATGCTAAATGTTGATTGCAATTTTTTTAAATTGGGAATTTAATCTATCCGTATCTCTGTGAGGTTTAATAACATTCAAGTGGGAAATTCATTGCTTATCACTTGTGGATTATTCCCATAGTCTTATTTATTTTACGTTGTGGTTTAAAATTGGGAATTTAGTCTATGCGTATCTCTGTGAGATTTTTATTAAAAACAAACAAAGTCTGAAAATCATTTAAATCGAATAAGTTCAAGTAGAAAATTCTTTGCTTATCACATATGAATTATTCGCATAGTCTTACTATTAAATGCATCAAGATTTTTTACATATTTTTAGTTCAGATTTATTCTAAATTTTTACACAGCATAGTTGAGACAAATTCGTCGTGTAATAAACAGCGTTCAATTAACAAGGGGTCAAAGTTCACACTTCTAGGATATTGCTTAGTATGAAAAACGCTGTTGTTTTTTGAGTTGTATTGTTTGATTTTAATCAGACTTATTCAGCGTATATAAGACCATGTCAAACATATAATCTGTGAGTCGGGTTAAGATATTTTCGGAAACATTAGATTTGTTTAACCTGTACTAGAAACAAGTACATTTTGGGATAATATCAAGATTTTTGTGTACTTTCGTATGCTTTGATCTTTTACATACTTAAATTAATCCCTAAAAATAAATAAATTATCCCAGAAAAATCTCATTTTAAAATTTCCAGACTTGCGAAAACCGAATTTGAAATAAGATTGTTGTTCTCAGTTTTGGAAATTTCGAAATTAGACAGCTTTTGAGATTGTTTGTGCTTGAATAATCCCTGTTTTAGTACGGAAATCCAGGTTTTTTTTTATGAGTGTGGTACATATTAGAACATAAATTGGATTAAATTGTAAGTATTATTAAAAGTTTTTGAGGCCTGTTCCGGTTTTCACATTCGGCAAGATTTCTTACATCTTTTCTTATATCATTTTGGACAAATTTTGCGGATTGAATTTAATTTGTGTTAGTGAATTTAAGTCCGATAAAGTGAAAAACGATAAATTTTAAAACTTAGATTTTATTTAAAGCCATAAAATATAAAATGAAAGCCCGAACAGAACTGTATAATTATTTTTTATCTTTTCTTTTTTTTTGTAGGGTTTGAAAATTTAATGCAAATTGAATAAACTGTGAACGTTTTTGAGAAATTATCTTGGCTTAAATGTTAGTCCTGCCAATGTAAACGAGATACGACCTTGAGCATTTTAGGTATGCAAATTGCAAAATTATTTGCTGCAAACTTTTCACGCCAATTGCCGAATATATAAAAGTTGTATAAATAGAAGATGTTGTTTGTGCTATTATTATTTCTTCGCTTTTGGCAATTTGACAAATGTTTGCATAAAATATAAATTCAAGCGCAATGCAAGCGCTTGAAAGTTGCCAAAATAAGACAATGAGCTGGCTAAATAACTTCTAATTGTTGTGCAAATAGACAAGTTGAATTAGCATAGGGGTGCTGTTCAACCCAGAGAGGGGGCGGAGAAGGGACAGATAAACAGGTGCCAACAAAAATAAAACTAGAAATGTGTTAAATTGTCAAACAATGGATTGAAAAATTATACAAAATGAACTTCAACTTGGTTGACTTGTTGGCCAAAAACGAAAGGGGCCAACAAATTTACAAGCTAATGAAAACCAATCAATGTATAATATGTAGTATATATGGTCAGTTCACGCGACAATCATCAATCATCAATCATCAGTCACCAATTGGAGACAGTTAACAAGGGCAATTTACAGTTGGGGGCCCTCAATCAAGTGTGAGTTTTGTGGAGACGACAAACTTGACCCTGAAATGCAATCATCAATAAATAACTCCACCCACATTTGAAGTATTGTCTCTCTGTCATATAAATAGTATGTTGCAATTTGCATTTGACCCTCACATTGCTACCTGTAATTGTTACCATTATTATTATTATCATTATTATTATTGTTGCTTTCATTACACAGTTTGTCACAATTGTACGTGCCTTTGACCGCTTTTTCTGGCTATAATTTTATATTATTATTCGTTTGGATTATTAATTTTTTTTTGCAAATATTATTTGTCAGTTCTTTTTGGTGCCTTAACACCTGGTTTCGTATCTAGTTGCCTACATCTGGCCAAAAAGCCAACGAGCCGTGTAAACAGCGTGAGAATTTTCTACAAGATCTATCAGAAAAAATAAAAAATAGAAGAGTTGTTTAAGTTTATTTTCTATCTTGATATGATTCCTCGTTTTTCGCTCTTCTATTCCATATTTATTCTAGCAATTTCCGCAGTTTGAGCTTTGATTGTTTGAATTGTTCATCCCCCTCATACCAAATAAAACCAGCCAAATAAAGCAAACTTATTACAACATTTATATAGAGAATGGGAGAAGGGGGAGAAGGAGAAAGATAGATAGAGAGAGAGAGAGAGAGAGAGAGAGAGAGGGCAAAGAAACAACTAAACAAACTTGAATACATGTCTGCAATTACATATGTCGTATCTGTATCCAGTTAGAAGCGTGTGTGTTCCAATTTCAACTACAAGATCCCAAAATTCTGGACATCTATCCGGGGGGAGAAAGCTTTAGAAGCGAAGGGTCCAACTTATCGTTAGGCAATCGCAACTTGTCGCTTTTATGAGTTACTCACTCCGACTAATTGGGTCAAAGAAGTCCAACATATTTTCAAATCAAAGATGCTAATTTTAGTTGCTGTCTCTGTTTCTGTTTCTGTATCGACTGCTGCTGCTGCTGTTTTGGGCCATAAACACTCCGAGTTTAGCCATGTCCATAAATGAGGCTATTTAATGTGCTTAAACTACATAAAATCTAGGCAATTAAATGTTGTCTTTAGTGATTTACTAATTTATTGCAAGGCGTGGTGCGATTTTAACAATCTTTTCAAAACTGCAAAGTTTATATTTTTGACGAAATGCAAAGCAGGCGCCAGTTTTGCATAGTTTAAGCCAAAATGATATATGACTTTTACAACTCTATGCATATATATGAGTGCTGTGTGTGTGTGTGTGGGTGTGTCTGTGTGAGCAACTACACTGAGAAAAACAAAAAGTCCTAAAATCAAAAACATTCATCTTACATATTTTGTTTTTAAAATATGACCATTTTAAGCAGGCATTAAAACCTTAACCGAAACCGTGACCTTTAACCGATGAAAACCGATTGAAATTTGTAACCGCAACTGAAAATAAGTTTTTTTCACTGTACCGAAACCAAAACTCTTCAAACCGACATATCCGTTTAGTAACCGATTCATTTATAAGGGTTAATTTCGGTTCTGGCCGTCGCAGCTACTGATCAACTTTGAACTGCCATAACTTTGTCAATAGTCAATTAATTTCCATACGCAATGTAAATTTGATCATGATTTTACCTCTTAATTCGTTCTGCTTTTAAATTTTGTTCATTTGGAAAATTTTGAAAATTTCGAATTTTTTCGAAAAATACAAAGGGTTAAGTATGTAAATTTTCGAAAAATTTTAACTTTTCAAATTGAACAAAATTTAAATGCAGAACGAATTTAGAGGTAAAATCATGCTCAAATTTACACAGCGCATGGAAATTGATTGACTTTTGACAAAGTTATGACAATTCAAAGTTATTAAAAATCATTACAATACATTGGATCTTTCCATTATCCAGATAACATTATTTTCCAGGCTTAAAAGAGTATTCAGTCTTTTTTATGTATAACCGAAAACCTTAATTTTGATTTTTTTTGTGAACTGAAGCCATAACGGTATTTTTAAACCGAAACTTCTAAAAAACCGATAACCTTTACGAAACCGATACTCCAAGATTTTGAATAACCGATAACCGAAAACCTTAATGCGAGCATAACCGAAACCGTAACTGAAACCGATATTTTTTTCGGTTTTAATCCCTGATTTTAAGACAAAATTACTAATGCTAAGAATATTAATCTAAAAAATCGCAGTTTTTAATATAAAAATAAAAATATGAATAAACATATACGGAATATTTATAAAAATTATAAATTTAAAGACCTGCCTTCCTTATTTTTTTGTTGTTGTCTTGAGTATTTAAACTGTTTGATTTCTAAATAAAAACATTTATTCTTATACCAAAATTTGTGGTCTTGGAAATATAATTTAATTTAAAATAATTTAATAGAATTTTTAATTGAACTTCGTCTTATTTTAAATGATCTTAAAATCAAGGTATGTTTACATTTTGTAGACCAAAAATTTATTTTTTTATTTATTTATTTATTTATTTATTCACGACTTAAAGCAGTCGGCAAAAGTATAATTAAGTGTAATAAAATTAAAATACAAACTAAATAAAAATTATATTAAAATCTTGATTTTTCCACATTTTTTATATCAGTGTACTATACAAGTCCTTAGATACTTTATACATCTAGGCAATTCTTGAGTTAACCATTCATTAAAAAACTGACTGGGCGCCTAATTTATATGCACTTAGCATTGCAACATTTTCTTGTTGTTGTTGTTGTTGCTACTCTTGTTGCTGTTGTTGTTGTTATTGGTGCTTATCCGATCTGTTTTACTAATTCGTAGCACATTCAAGGCGCCAAACCAAAAGTTCCCTCGTCGCCCCGAACGTGTGAGAAATTTGCAAAAGTTGCAAAGACTTCACAGCGTTCAATATGCACATGGAAAAGTGCGGAAAATCGCTTTTCTTTACAAAAAAAATTAAATGATTCATGAATGACAATAATATGGCCAACAGTTAAACTAACAACAGTTAATACTACTTAACTGTTCTATAATAATAAAATTAAGAATGCAGTTTTATTTACAAGATTAAATGATACTATATCTTAAACTACTACTGGCTATAAAATTGTTATTAAGAGAAGAGTTTTAGAATCTGCTTTTCATTCCTTTATTTATTACAAGTTCTTTTTATATAGAAAAGTTAAAGTTTTATCTTTGCAAAATAATTTCAGTTACTTGCTGGGAGTTTAATTTCAATTGTTAACTGTGCACTTGGCAGGAATAAAAGTCTTACCAATTGGGATTAACTGTTGGCCATTCAAAAGCTAATTGCATTTAAGCCTGGTTCCCAGTCCAGATACAAGACTAGAAATCAACTCATAAGCAATGCAGTCAGCGTAGGCCAGAGTTAGATGTTGTTGTTGTCGGTGTTGCTGATGTTGTTGATGTTGTTTTTGGTGTTGTTGTTGTTTAGAGACCACGATGTGGCAGGCTTTTGTTATGCACGGGTTGTGGCGCTTGTCTGGGGCACATTAAAGGCGCATGAATGGCCTGGCAATAAATATTACAAAAATAAAAATAACGAAAAAACAAAAAAGCAAAAAAATAAAATACAAATTCGCCTTTGTGGCATGCTAAACGTGCTGTAACAACGGCAACAACAACAATTGCGACACTAAGCCAACATAAGCCTATTATTTAATTTGCAAAAAGCAGACGGCGAGAGAGAGAGAGTGAGAGAGATGGGGAGAGAGAAAGAGTGAGATGGGAAGAGGTTGTGTAAATGAACTTTTAAAGCGCCCGTAAAGTAGACAACAAATAAGTTCGCGAAAAGTTGCAGTCAACAACGACAACAACAACAACGAGAACAACGAGAACAACGATGCTGGAGACGGAGACGAATGTGGCCATGGATGGACAATAAAGTCGAGCATCATCAGTCATCACCCTCGCACTTTTTTCGAGGGTTGCAAAACGACAACAGACAACAAGAAAGTTGGCAAATAGACGGGCTACAGATACTTTTTGGCAAATAATCACAACAACAAACAACAAACAACAACAACAGACTAGAACAACAACAACTAGAGACAAGAGCAATTCGTTACGGTCAGCTACAGATACAAATAGAAGACACAGATACAGCTACAGTTACAAATATAGTTACAGATACAGCTAAAGATACAGATACAGATACGTATACGTATACACATCCTGCCCCCAAACTTGGCCAATTGGCAACAGAATAAAATTTTTATGTCTATTTTTGTCTTACACAAAACAAAACAATCAAGTGTTAGCAATCAAAATTATTTTAAACTTGATTTTTTATGAAAATTAAATTACTAATGTCGAGTATTTGTATCTTATTTGAAGTATCTACTATTTCTAAAGTCAAAAAAGTAACTAATCAATCGCTTAAATTTAAATAGCAAGTATAAAATGTTCTTAATATAAAAGATAATATTCACTTTAGATTTTTAAGCTCTTCATTTAAGATTTTATTTTTTTATTTTTTTTTCTGATTAGCTCATAATGCGCTCTGAAAAATTATATGAAGGTATTTCGTACTCATATCTATTAGAAAGAGAGCAGTGCTTAATTTAAAATTATTTTTATTAAATAATTATAATTTTTACTACGTTAAAAAATTTGTATTTATATTACAATCTTTTGTATTTGGTGCCTAAACTGTTAAAAATATGACCTTCTATTATCAGAAAGATTGGTCTTAAGTATTATTTTATTGTTTTTTAAGACAGGTTTAAGTGCCCAAAAAATTCTAATAATATATATCTCATAATAAAAATGATTTCCCAGATTTTCTCACATGTCTGATAATTTTTTGTGTTAATAATAAATAAATAAATAATGAAATAAATAAATAATAATACTTTTTAGTATCAGTGTATCTAAAGTGTAAGTTTCAACAAACATAAAAAATCAATTGGACCATATTCAAACTTGATTTTAGTACAACATTTTTCTCTCAGTGTACTGCTGCTGCTGCTGCTGTTGTTGTTGCAGTTGTTGTTGTCCATTGCTCGTCGTGTGCCAAAAGTTAAGAATTTTCAACAGAAATCAATTTACCGAGCTACACTTTCATGTTAAATCAATTGAACTCAGGCGTGCAAGGATTGTCATTGTCATGCGACAACTCCAAGCTGACCTGAATGATAGAGAGAGGTGGAGAAAGAGAGAGAGAGAGAGAGCACAACACAGAGAGCGAGAGAGAGACAGAGAGTGAAAGAGAGGCAGTTGAGTGTCAGATACCGTTAGTACTCGAATAGTTGGCCCATTGCCGTACCCATAGTTTATCTCACTAACAAGGCTAATTGGTCATGATGCCTGACGCGACGAGACGCGACTCGAATCTTCGTCCAGTGCCTGACATTGCCACACGCCACAGTTGTCACAGTCGTTGCTGTTGTTGTTGCTGTTGCTGTTGCTGTTGTTGCTGCCACAGAGTCGCTATCTCTCTGGCGCTGTCCCTGTTTTATCCTCGTCCTCGTCTTCAGCCTCGTCCATGTCCATCTTCATCTCCATGTGCATGTCCATCTCCATGTCCACATCCACGTCCATTTCGTTGTCCACCCACCGTCGACACGCGGTGACACCTGTCACATCACACAATGAAAATCACTCGACGTTTTCTCTCTCTCTCTCTTCTCTCTCTCTCACTCTCTCTTGTTGTACCTTCAAAATATTGTCGCTTGGCACTTGCAGTAAACTCGCTGTTGGCTATTTATTTAACCTACACAGAAAGAAAAGATCAACTTCAAAAATCAAGAACATTCATCTTACAAATTTTGTTTTTAAAATAAGACAATTTTAAGACCAAATTACAAATACTATCAGTATTAATCTAAAAAATCGCAGTTAATATAAGTGTGGATATCTTAAATTGTTAGAATAATATGAATATGTTATATTTTCATGTGTTACCAATTGTGGTTCCGTGGAACTCTGGTTAAAGTCGCAGCTTAAGTTTAAACCACATTTGCCAAGGAAGAAAAAATCGTATATAGTGTATATTAAATTAAAATAACATTGAAAATATTATAAATTATAGAATTACTTTTTTCTGTCTTGAGAGTAATCAGTTGTGGTTCCGATTCAGTTTAAAAAACAAGCTCGGCTTAAATCCTACTTTTGCTAGGGAAAAAGGTATTAAAAAACACCAAACCAGAAACAAACGATATATATATCATAGTGAAATATTAAAATAAAAATACAAATATTACAAATTTTTAAAACATGCCTTATTTTTTAAATTTTTTTATTATCTTGAGTGCTTAAAACGGTTTGGTCTATAAATAAGAACTTGGTCTTATTTGAAATATTCTTAAAAAAAAAATGTGTTTTATAACTTTAAGAATTTTAAGTTCTCGTCGCATTTTTTACACCAAAACTCTTAGATCTGAGACCAATATCTTGATTTAAGAATCTTTTTTATCAGTGTAGTTGACCAGGTTCTTGAGTCTGTTTATTTGGACAAGTTCCATTGCTTTGTCTCTTCTACAGCTGATAATAATGATCATCCTGATGATGATTATCATTATACTGTGTGCAAAATTTGAGTATTCAATCAGCTGGTTAACTGTTCAAGTGATTTCGATTTATTCTTACCGCGTAATTTCTAATGGTTCATAAAGAACACGAGTTTTCCTGGGTTTCCGTGAGTTTCCATGGAAATATTTAAAGTGGCTTCAAGTACAGCTTCCACCTTGTCACTTGTTGAAAATTATTACCTTAATTATAATTCAGATTGGAGAGAATTCTAAGTGGTCTCGTGACTGGACACTATTGACTGTATTGCAAATTGAGGATTGTCAGCAGTAGCTACAAAAGATGTTTCGAGAGAGAATCCTCAGGGTTGAAAGTAAAAGATTTAATGGAAGATGAGAACTTTCATTTCATGCAATATCATGTCTTGTAATAGCATAGAATATTGTATTGAATTCTATAATAATTGCTAAATGTTCTTATGTTTATTCTTTTGGTTATTTGCTAAAATAAAGTTGATTAACTATTTTTCAGCACTATTTTTAAGTCTCTTTAGGAAATAAAAACAAACAGTTTGGGAAATATCATTAATTTTATTTACAAAATTTAAACGGAAATTATACTCATCAGATCCAAGAAACATTTCTTTTTAATTTAACAAAAGTATTCTGAAAAGCTGAATGAATATTGATTCAAAATTAAAAACAGGTTGTGAAAGTTCACAATCCAGAAACAACTGAATTAAAATTTGTCATATTTCTAAGAAAAAAAGGTTATAATTCTTTAACTATTTAAAAGTAGGAAATAAAAAATTAAAAAAAAGAAATAATTAAAATTATTAATTATTAATAAAAATAATTTCAGAAGCGGGTTTTCTACTGCTCCAAAAACATCTGATTTCTAAGAAGAAATAACAATTTAGAATAAAAATTAGATATTTTATTTTTTTTAAATCAAAATAAAATAGTAAAAATAAGCACAAATAAGTAAAAATTCTATTTTAATTAATGACTTTTTGGATTTAAAATATACTTTATTTTATAAAAATTCTTAAAGCATTAGAAGTATTTTTCAAATGACTAAAGGTTGTTTTTAAGATATTTGTTGTTAAACCATTCCCAGTGCCAACTAGCTTAACAATAAGCCAAGTTCAAAGTGGCCACTTAAAGTTTCGAGGGCTTCGATCTCACCTGGCAATTGGTAGTAACAATTGGACTCTGTTTCATCGTCATCAGCAGCAGCAACATCAGCAGCAGGAGAAACAACAGCAGCAGCAGCAACATCATCAAGCAGGGCAACTCAATTCAACTGGCAAACATATAAAAAAAAAGCACTAGAAATGCAGTAACCAACAACGAAGACAACCAGACAATCCATAAACCACCCAACCACTCAGGACAACCATCGATGGCAGTTGACCCACCAGCTTCCTGCCTTCGCTGCCAACTTTTGTCACTTCTCCTGCTGCTGTTGTTGCTGCTGCTGTTGTTGCTGCTGATGTTGTTGCTGCTGCTGTTGTTGCTGCTGCTGCTGCTGTTGTTGCTGCTGCTGTTGTTGTTTCTTCTTCTCTGGTTGCTGTTGCTGTTGCTGATGTCGTTTATTTAGTGCTCCCTTTTTGCATGTCCAGTATTTCTCACCAATTGTTACCATTAAATTTGCACGTATAAAGCGCAAATGCCAAAAAATATTGCACGACAACGAGACCAGAACCAGAAACGACACACACAACATACACACAGCCACACACACAAAGGAGGAGTTACCCTCTAGTACGGTTCACTGGTGAACTCACTGGTTACTATGCACCACCATTGGTTACCCATCAAATTAATTGACTGGTGAATTTAACATAGGAATGTCATTGGCGGTAACCACACTGATAAAAAAAAAGATTTCAAAATCCAGATTTTGGTCTCTGAACTTAGAATTTTAATATAAAAACGCGTCGAGAACATAAAATGCTTAAAGTTAGAAAACACAACTTGATTTTAAGAACATTTCAAACAAGACTAAGTTCTTATTCATAGATCAAACAGTTTTGAAAGCTCAAGATAATAAAAAAAATATAAAAAAGGCATGTTTTGGAAAATTGTAATATTTTTATTGTTATTTTATTTTGAATACCATTTCTTGCTGGTTTGGTATTTCTTATAAATATACCTTTTTCCTTGGCAAGAGTGGGATTCGAATCCGCGCTTGTTCTTTAAACTGAATCGGAGCCACAATTGGTTACACATAAAAATATAACATTTTCATATTTTCCTAATAATTTAGGATTATTATTCCTATATTAGAAACTGCGATTTTTTTAGATTAATATTCTTAGTATAAGTAATTTGGTCTTAAAATGGTTTTAAGAACAAAATATGTAAAAAGTTGGTCTCTTTTTTCAGTGTTGAATTCACTGGAATCATCGAATAATGTTTTCTATGGCTACCAGCAGTACTGGAGGGCTACCAGCTACAAATGCCGGCAACACGTAGCCGGCAATCACTAGAATTGGCATTTCAGAAGAGAAGAGGAGAGTGAAGGGAGAGGAGAGGAGAGGAGAGTGCGACTGGGATGCTGATGATGGAGCGGGTGGGTATTTCTATCTTCTTCTTCACTTTTCTCTCTCTCTCTTTGTCTCTCTCTCCTCGCTCTCTCTCTCTCTTTCTCTTTGTTGTAGACTGCGACAAATTGTACGCTCAAATGTTTGACGCGCGCCGACGCAATGCATTGACAGCATCCACCGAGCGAATTGAAAGGACCAAAAGCATTCTGAAAGCGGTCTAAAGGATGCCGGCAAAAGCGGAAATGTTCAGTTCATTAGCGAAGCGTGCGCGTCGTGTAACGGACGTGCTTTTGAATCCGCAGCTCATTTCAAGTTGTAAGTCGCGTACTTTGTTGTCGTTGTCGTTGTTGCTGTTGTTGCTGTTGTCGTTGTTGCTGTTGTTGCTGTTGCCGTCGTGTGTTGCAAGTTTACTGTGTTGCTGCCACGCCGTCGCCACGGTGTGAGTTGTGGAGCGCGCGCGCGCGACTTCTTCTTGGCCCAAAAGGCGAACAAAGCCAAGTCGGCATAGACAAGTGCCAAAAAAGAAAAGATAGAAGCAGAAGAACCCCGCAAAAAATTGCCAACTTCAAGTGTAATTAAATAATTTAATTAAATCAAACAAAAGGCGATTGCTAAAGAATTTCGCAAAAACAATTAAGCAAACGTCCGCGTCTGCCTTTTTGGCCTGGCCAGGCAGTTTAGGCTGTTTACTAGCCATAAGAAAGGTCAATAATCAGCCAGTCACACACACACACACACACACACATAGACAATAGTACACCCCGAAAAGTGCTTGGGGACGTGGGCCAAAAACCGGTTGATTCTTCTCTTGGCCATATTTGTCGTGGCCAAGTGCGTGCGTTGTGCCATGCGATGATGATGCGAGTGTCCAAATCAGCCAACAACGAGTGCTGCTTAATTAGAAACGGCGCTGGCCAACACCTGTACAACAACAACAACAACAACAACTGCAACAACAACAGCAGCAGCAGCAATATGTATTCTTATTTTTTTTAGACTGCAGCATTAGCTTGGAACAGAAACCGCAAACGCCGCTTAATGGCCAACTGACTGACTGACTTGTGTAGCTTAAGAATCTGCAAGAGCATCTCAGCCAGCAACAACAGCATCGGCATCAGCATCAGCATACCGTCATCATCATCTCCATATCAATCAGCATCATCATCATGAGCAGCAACAGCAGCAGCAGCAACAACAGCAGCAGCAGCAGCCTCAGCAACAGCCGACAGCGCGAATTCTTCTTCGTCTTGGCCATGGCCAAGAACTTGGCAACGCCGACACCGACACCAACACCAACACCGCCAACACGAACGAACATTGGCCAAAAGAGCGTGGCGAGAGCTGCAATATTGTTGGCCAAAACTTACATCGCTCTGCGTCTCTGTCTCAGTTTCAGTCTCAGTCTCCGTCTCAGTCGCAGCCTCTGTCTCTGTTAACGGCGGCAGTGGCAGCGCTGCTGGCGTCTCATTGGTGTGGGGCTGCCAACTTGCTGAGGCATTGCTCATGTGAAATTTCTGTGGGGAATTATTATTGCAATGCATTGGAAATGCCAGTGCTTATTCATTGACCACAGCACAGTGGGCTTTAAGTTCTAGAAGTATTTAAATATAATATATATTTATTTATTAAACTTCAACTAGAAGCAGTTGTTAAACAAATTAATTAGAGTTCAACATACAATTAAAAAAATAATATTTAAGTTATGTAAAATTCTAAATTTAACTTCAACACTTTAGCAATTTCAGTTTAAAATTAAAAGATAATATTTAATTTAACTTACATAAAATACTAAATTTAAAACTGAAATTGCTATCTTATCAGTTATAAATTTGGTATTTTATTTAAGTTAAATAAAATATTGCTTTTTAATTTTTAACTGACATTGCTATGTTTTCAGTGTTAAATTTAGTGTCTTATATAGGTAAAATTAAATATCATCTTTGAATTTTATATTGAATTCTAAATAATTCTTTTAACAACTGCATCTACATAATTGAAGCTTAATAAATAAATATATATTTAATGTAGATGAGCTCATAATTGCGGTATAATTGCGCGCTGAAAGAAAAGTAAACACAAATTTAAATAACAATAAGTTCCGTTAGTTGTTATAGCTCAGCTTTGACAAAATACTACAAATAATAGAAATTAAACGTTGTGGCTTAAACAATTTGATAATACAACGCATTTAATTTATCTATTTATTTATAGCTGTTTCTGTCGCTTAACAAAAGCAAAGTATGAATTTTAATTTGAAATTTCAATTGTTTTGCTCATGGACACACTGTGCGCTGAGATCCAAACTTTGAGATGAGCAGCATTTGAGTGAGTTTGTTGTGTGTGTGTGTGTGTGTGTGTGTGTGTGCTTGCTCACGTGTCGCTGCTGCTGCTGCTGCTGACGCTGCCGTCGCCGTCGCTGTTGTCTGTGCTGTCTGTGTGTTGTCTGTGCTGTCTGTGTATGTGTGTGAAGTTCTTTTGCTCTCTCAGCAGCGCGCTTGGAGAGAGAGCGCGCGCTCTCTTGCGTTTGCTTTGGACTTTACTTTACTTGGCATGTTCGCTTGCTGCTGCTGCTGCTGTTTCTGCTGCTGCTGGCGTCGCTGTCGCTGCGATGCCGACGTCGACGTCGACAGCATTGTCATTGCTCTTGTCTCAGTTGTGCTTCGTTTGAAATTTTACAGAAAGCCGCTCGACGTAGGCTATATAAATAAGCGCTGAGAAGCATTGGCTTCGAGTCTTTTTGAATTATATGAAGCGGTTGTATCTTGGTGGTGCCAACCAAGTCATCCGCCAGCCGCCAACGAACATCAGCAACCAGCTAACAACAACCAACAACCAGCAACCAACAACGACCAACATAGAACCCCGTGTTGGTCTCGTTGTCGTCTGCAGCAGCTTCAATTAAAATTGTCAAATCTCTCGACAGTTTTAACTTTTTCGAAGCTAACGAACTTTTGACACAGTGGATTATCCAAAAAAAAAAGAAGAAATATAAAGAAAACTAAAAGAAAATACTAAACGTGATTTAATAAATGAAAACTAATCAAGCTGACTAAAATCAGTGCACGAAATGTTTAACAGCGTTTAAAAGGAATTAAAGGATTAATACAAAAAAAAAACTGTGCAAACAAAAAGTGCAAAACGAATCTAAAAAATTTATTAAAATTAATAAAAAACTGCAGGCAAAGTGGAAAAGTGCTGAATAAGAATTTTATCGAGTTCTTAACAAAAATAAATTTGTGCTGTTTCTTGTGTGAAAAAGGTGAGTTCAAAGTGTCCTTGATGGGATTCTAGTATTAAGGAGAAAAATGTGCCTGATGTGATATGAAAAAAATCAAAAGAAATTCTACAAATCAAATTTTATATTTTAAAATTTTAAGCAAATTTTTTGAAGAAAATTGATTTTGTTTCTTGATTTAAAAATTTATAAATTTTTAATGCGATATATATATTTTTTTTAAATTCAATTCCAGCTTTGTCTGACATTTGTCATCGAACGTTGGTTTTAAACACAATTCCAGTTTAGTTTTTTATTTATTTACAATGTAAAACATTTTGCATATGTAGAAATTGTTGTGCAATTGATTAAACTAGTTGCTCTCATTATAATTCAGTTGAGTAACTAGTTTGCTAAAGAACCTTAATGGGACATAAGTCAGAGACCATTTCGGTATTTAAATAATTATTGAAATATTGAAGGAAATAAGGAAATCTTTTGAGTAATTTTCTTTCTCCGTTTCAATTAATAAAAATATATTGTTTTTATATAAAAATGTAGCCAAAAGTTAACCAGGCGTTAAAACCAAGTTAAAACCAGCCGTTTATTCAAGCAAACAGTTAAAGCTCAAAGTTATTCATTCATAAAAAAAAAAAAAAAAAAAAAAAACCACCGCAGCTGTTGGCGCAAATTGCAAACATTCATTCATTACTCGCTCATTCATTCATTCATTCATTCACAATTGTCGAGGCGCCGCGGGCCGTTGCACAATGTAAGAGGCACGCGCCTCAACTGCAACTTCCTCTTTCCTCCCCTCCCCTCCAACCTCCTCACCTGCACTCTTGGCCCTTTGTGAGAAATAGTTTTTTGCTGGCTATTTAATTTATGAAAGGCCATTTACCGGCCACTTGCCAGTCAAGTGGCAGGAGTCGGAGTCGGAGTCGGAGTCGAGTCCTGCCTGCAACTTGGAGTGCAATTCTAATTAGAATTTATGCCCACACCGTGTTGCAAGTTTTTCTCCTGTCGGTGCAACATTTGTCATACTCGTAAAAACGAAAATTGTTCGCATGTAAAAGCTTTTAGTTGGCCATAAATAATACAAACTATGGCAGACCAAGCGAAAGCAAAAAACACAAAAAAAAACCTTATAAAAAGTTGGTATATGAGAAAAAGTGGCAACTGAAATAAAATCCAAAACGTTATATTCATAGTTGTTAGAACTTCCATGTTGGCCAATAAAAAATGCAAATAAAATGCCGCAATATGTGAACCTTTATCCTTTATCCTCATATATATTTTTTTGGCCAACTCTAACATTTTTTTCAATATGTCCGAAATCGAAATGACTTTGAGTGTTATTTGGTTTTGGCCAGAGATTTCATTGGCAGCTGGCCAGCCACAGGGACCATGGACTTGAAATAGATACAGAGCCGGCAGCAGGTGTCTTTTTTCCATTTTCTATTTCTATTTTCTGTTTATTTTTATCTTTTTTTATGGGGATGTTGCACTTTATCCAAAACTGTCCCTTGACCATGTTGCATGGAAATTGTGTGATTTATAGACAAATTCGGAAGTCGAGTTTGTCTGCAGCGCCAGAAGCTTTACAGATTTATTGATGAGCCAACAGAAAAACATGGGAAATGGGAAATGGGAAACATTTTTCCAGTTGCAGACTTTCCATGTAGTTGCGGCCACTTTGCGGTTGTTGCCACACAAAACTCAGCAATTATTTGTAGTCATTCCATTTCTAGAGCACAGCTGCAGCAGCATTTTAATTAAAAGTCTACTTAGATTTGTGGCATTCGAGGCAATCAAATTTGGCACTGCGGCTTTTGCGGTTCCACAGTGCGTATGCTTAATGTTTCATTTGGTTTTTATGATGCGACACGTGTGGCCAAAAGAATTTGATTTCAACTCTTACGGATATTGAAATCGGATACCGATAACGACTTTCTACAGTTTGCTTTCATCAAATCATCATCAACATTATCATCATTTAAACGAATAGATTTTGATGTTGGTTTGTGTTTTTTTTTGTTGTCAAGGTTGGTTTTCAGTCAACGGATTCTATGGGCTGTTGCCTTTCTTTTGTCAGTTGTTTTGGCCAGATTTTTTAATTTAATGCACAGAGACATTGTTGGGTTTCCTTTTCAGCAAATTATCATAACAATTAAATTGGTATTGCAGGCCGAGGCCAGCAGCAATTATTATGATTTTTGATGTTGGTTTAAGGTTCTTTGACTTTATGTTAATTTATTTTAATTTGCGCTGTCTTCTTCTTTTGCTGTTGTTCGGCTTAGAAAGAAAGAAAGAAAGAAAGAATGATTAAAAGAACAACTGAAAAGAATTCTCTCCCTGTTTTGTGACTTACCTAAACAACATGAAATGTATATATATAAATATAATAATAATAAAGAAGATGAGGAAGAAGATCTTGAGTTAGTTAATTGACAGCGGCTTGCGACTGTTTTATTTTAAGTTATGATGAGGCTACAACAACCGGAGCTGACATCAGCAGGCTCCTGAGATGGAGACTGAGACTGAGAACCTAACAAATTATATAATCATAGGCTGGTCACGAGCTCCGGGAATGGAATAGCGCATTGTTTTTAGCCGTTAGATGAGCCATAATTAAATTAGGCTTACCTAATTATGCAAATCATATGCTGTGCTAATTGAGTGAAAAGATGCTGCATTAAATCTATCTTAAAATATATCTTAATATCTAAATAGCGACCCTGTTCCAAGTGCTTTTGTTCATCAGATACAATGTGGAACGAAATGCATGTTCAAGCGGTTTTTGTGTTTTGGCCACAAATCAATTGTCTCTCTCGATAACAGCCAACACCAATTAAACGATGACGGTCGCAGGCTTTTCAATTCATATTTATAAATATATTTATTTTGCAAAAATCAAAATCCAAATCAATATCGCTTACCTTGAACACTTGAACACTTGTTCATTTGTTTTTCCCTCTTTTTATTTCTTTGATTTTTTTGTCGAGCACCCACAATCGAGGCAACAAAAGCGAAACATTGACACTGTGTGTGATTTTTAAGTTATAATTGAGTAAATCGGTTTATGTGCAGCATTAGCATTGTTAATGTTGTTGTTGTTGTTGTTGTTGTTGTGTGTTGTGATTTTTGTTGTTGCAAAGAAAGTAAGCGCAACTAAGCACATTACGAGTACACTCAGAAAAATATGCCATCCTAAAATTAAGTATGAGCAAACTTAAATTTATACCGTTTTGTTCTTAAAATTTTAAGATTGCTGTGTACTAAAAATCTTAAAATCGATCTTAAATTTATTTTTTCAACACACATCTATATGATAAAATAGTTCGATTTTAAGCAAATCATGATAAATATAAAATCTGCAAGTATCGTTAAGATACCTCCAAAATCAACTGACTTAATCATACTAAAATATTATAGTTTAAGATATTATAGTTCAAGATTGAAATGAACTTAAAAATGAGATCGTGTTGTACTAGAATCAAGTCCATTTTGGGATATGCGCAAATTCTTTCTTTCATTGTCGCACCTTAGAATTCCCAACTGGTTAAGCTTGGATTTCTGGTTTAACTAACAAAATACACCATTATTAAATAATATTTAATTTTCTTATTTGCCTAATTTTAGTATACATTCTAGTGTATGCCTAAAGATTAAATTAAATTAAATATAAAAAAGTTTTTTGGTACTAGAAACAAGTACATTTTGGGATTAAATCCAGAATTTTGTTTAAGCTAGTATGTTTCAATCTTGAATTAATACCAAAACGTACTTAAAGTATCCCAGAAAGATCTAATTTTAAGATTTCCGTGCTTGCGAAAACCGAACTTGAAATAAGATTTTTGTTCTCAGTTTTGCAAATTCCGAACTAAGACAGCTTTTAAGATCGCCTGTTTAGGTACGGAAATCTTGTTTATTTTTCTGAGTGTAGCAAGTTGAAAAGCGACACTTGCCACACGGCGCATTACGCCCAAACGCCAAGGTTAAAGCGTTAAAGTGGCATAGAACCATGGACAAAACACACAGATATTCCATGTATTTTTCTAATTTTTTTTTATTTTTAGTTTTAGTTTTAGCTGCCACAAGAACTTGACTCAAAGTGACTCAAAGTGTGTCGCGGGGCGCAAATTTCTCTAACCCAAATTGTTGGCACTGCCACAGACGCCTCGTTGTTGTTGTTGTTGGTTGTTAGTTGTTGGTTTTGCTGGTTTCGGGGCGGCGATCTGGTTTGTTGCCACTTGCCACTTTGCTGCAGATGCTTTTAAGTTCAATAGCCAAAGAAAGTGTCTGGCCAATAGAAAGAAAAAGTGTGCAAGCCATTGACAAATGGGCCCACAAAACAGCAACAGCAACAGCATCAACAACGACACAGATTTTAATGCAGATCAATGGGCCAACTCGTCGTATACGTAATGTCAGTTATCAGCATAAATCAGCATTCGGTTAATGCACAATTCGCACTGCAATTTGCATGCTGCTAATGCACTAACCATTAGACCAAAAAGCCCGAATTTTATGAGATACCAGGATGCAGATACTTGATTAGATTTAAGACCGTAAAAAACCCTTTTGGCATTCGGCATGCCACTTAAATGATAGAAAATATAATTCGATTTAAGAGGCAATGCGCGTATATAATGGCCAATAAGGCCAGAGTCACAGCCAATTGGTTGTAATTCAATGCGGCAACGCGGTCAAGGTGTCAATAGTTATAGATACATAGATACAAAGATACATAGATACAAAGATACAAAGATACATAGATACATTCGTAGAAGTTCGCCTGCATTTGTGTGCTTTGTTTGTTTAGTGTAATTTGATTTATTTTTTGACCAATTATTTGCTGCTTATTAGCTGTCAAACTAATGCGTGCTCGAATCGGGCCAAAAGAGTCAAACAGTTATGCGGCCACAATTAAGCCAACGGCGCTGTGACTCTGAAAACCCAAGACCTACAAAATGAAATGCCAATAGAAATGGAATAAATCTGCCAAATCGCAGTTGCCCATAAATTAATTCAATCGCCAGCTGCAATTGCCCGCCAGCCAAATCAAATTCGCTTAGCCATTTCGATCGTATCGGCCAAAAGAATATATATATATATATATATACATATATATGTATATAAATCGAGAAATTCTTTTGTGAGAAAATATGCGAAAAGGCCAAGTTAAGAGAGCTCCATGAGCAGAATAGGCAAAAGAAATCAGCAAGTCCCCCCAAAAAATAAAAAAATATAAAAAAAATGGTCTAAACGAGTTCTGGCCAATAGAGTTGCTGTTGCTGCTGTTGTTTTTGAAGATGTTGCTTTCAACGTTTCTTGAATGAAATTAATTTCTATTGTAAATAAGTAAGCAATAAAAAAACCAAAACAGTCAAAGCACAGTTAACTTATTGAGCACTGTCTGTTAAGGGCATAACTAATGAAGCTGGATACAAACTTGGCCCAAACCCATTGAAGAATCTCAACTGTAAAACTGTAAAACTGTTGCAGCTACTTTCTCTCTCTCTCTCTCTCTCTCTTTGCCATAACTTAAAGTTATTAATTACCAGCAGTTAATAAATTAATAGCAAAGCATATATTAAAACTTTATTTAATATACACTGATAAAAAAATGTTCTAAAATTAAGAATTTAAAATTCTTGAATTTAGAAAACACATGTTGATTTTAAGAACATTTTAAATAAGAATAAGTTATTATTTTTAGACCAAACAGTGTTAAAAACTGAAGCCAAAAAATAAAATAATATGGCAGGTGTTTTTTAAACTTTGAACTTTTTTTATATATGTTTTTTATTTATTTATTTTGTTTTTTTTTTTATAAATATTCCGATTATATGTTTTTTCCTTGGCTAAAAAGAACAAAATATTTAAGATGAATTTTCTTGATTTTTGAAATTGGTCTTTTTTTTCAGTGTACGAGTATTAATCATTATTCATTTTTCATTCACAATTTATAAGTGACTGCAAAAAAATTCCAAAATAAAGTATATTCCCCTTTCATTGGATTAGTCAGTGAATAAATACGAGTATTTCATGTAAATCAGTTCAATTAAATACCCTACATGACGTAGTTGCTGCTGCTGTTGTTGTTATTGTTGTCGTTGTTCTGACACACGTTTAACTTGAATGTTGTTGTTTGGGTTGTTTGGTTGTTTTTGGTTGCTGACCCAAATTCGTGGACTTGACTCTTGTTTTCTACTTTGTGTGGTGTCGTTTTTGTTAACTTTGTTGCTGTTGTTGTTGCTGCTGTTGCTGTTGTTGTTGCTGCTGTTGTCGGCATGATTTACATTTCATTTTGTTAGATTTTATTTCGTGCTTTAGATATAACGCGCTTTTGCTCTCGACTGACAGCTTAATGTCAACTAATGACTCTGCACAAACAACAAACAACAAACAATAAACAATAAACAATAAACATTAAACAATAAGCAATAAGCATTATTAATTACTTTTCTCTCTTTCGCTAATACTCAACAATTCTCTCTCTCTCTCGTTGCAGGTATGTAAATCAGCTAAAATTGCCAGCGACAATTGAGACATCAAAACTTTTGGCGCTGCCCATAAAAGTATGCAATAATAAATTGGCCAGGAGCACAAATTGCAACTGCAACTGCAACTGCAACTGCAATTGTGGCAACTGTTGTGATTTAACTGCTTCAATTTGCATAAATAAATAATTTAACAGCACCGAAGCAATAAAGTCTGCAAATTGAGTCGCAACAAAAAAAGGTAGCTGGCAAAATGCAAACTGAACAGTTGAGAGGCGTGGCAGCATCTAATTTATGCAACATGGGGCAAGTACAGTGTTGCCAACAGATCACGGCCTAAAATAGCTATATCAACATTTTAAAATTACTAGAAAAAAGCTAGAAAATCTACAAGAAAGCCAAATAAATAGTTACTTTAGTTCTTAGTTTGATTTTATAGACATAAGTGTTAAGCATATACATATTTATATTCTAAATCAGTATTAAAAATCGAGAAAATTTAGCAGTGTCCGTCTGTCAAAATTAAATATTAACAACTATATAAAATAGTAATCAAGAAATAATAATTTGGAATATTTTCAGTAGTGTTTACTTTTAAATAAAAAATAGCTATAATATATAAATAAATTTTAAAAAAAAGCTATAATTCCCGCTAGCCGCTATTTTACAATTTATCCCGCATTTGCCAATCCCGCTAAATCTAGCGGGAAAATAAATAAAATATTACAAAATAGCTATAATCCCCACTAGCCGCTATTATACAATTTACCCCGCATTTGCCAATTGTAAAGCGCCAGATCTAGCGGGAAAATAGCTAAATTGACAACACTAGCCGCAAGTAGGAGGTGCCTTGAAGTCAGCTTAGGTGCGTGCCTGAATTCAAGTGGAAACACAAAACAAAAAACAACATCAACTGGCATTTTTACTCTTATTTTTGTATGTGTTGCAACAAAGAGTGGCAACAACAACAGCAACAACAGCAGCAACAACAACAATCTGCCGCTCATTATTGAAGTCCGTGTCATCTGCCACGTTGTCAGGCTGCCAAGTTGTTGTTGCCTTGTTGTTGTTGTTATCCTGTTTCCACTTTCTTTGTCATATCCCTTTTTGCTTATGCTGGAAATTCCGACGCTTTTGCATTGTTTGCATACTTGACTCCATTGCCCTCAAGTGGCAACTCCTGTGGTTTCCCCACCACCACCTTCTCCTCCTTCCCCTCCTTTTATCAACCTCCCCTTGAGACCACACGGCTTTAAGCATTATGAACTTTCAATTAAATCTTCATTCAGACAGTTGACATGTTGTTTGTTCGTTAATAAACAATGAAACTCAACTCGAATGCAATATAAATGTTCTGCCATTTGCAATTGGACATTCAATTCTCATTTATTTATTTATTTTATTTGAAATTCTTTTATTCACAATTGACAATGACAAAATTAAACTCGATATGCAAAATGTCAGAGATTGCATAACACATAGCACTAGTTATAAATTTATATATAGAGTTCAACTTCACTTAGTTTTTCAAAATGTCAGCAGTAAATTTATTTATGCAATTATTTCTCAGAGAAAAAATCAATTTAAAGTCAATTTGCTGGCGCTAATAAATTGCATTAAAAATGCCAAAAAAAAAAGAAAAATATAAATTCCTTTTTAATATGCCAAATTGCCAACCCCCAAAATTGGGCAGATTCTGAGATACATTCTCATTCTCATCCTCATATCCTGATTCTCTGACACGCCATCAATCACTTTGGCTAATAGAAGGTGGCAAGAGAGCAGGCTGCAAGTTATTAAATTGCTTTATGATGTACCACACAAAATTGAAATCTTTTTAGCCTTTAGCCTTATTTTATTAGGTGCCAAGAAAATTCCCCAATTTTATGAGATGCCACACATTTTTTCAACTTTTTAATGAGAATCTAAAACTGAAATAGTTCAACTTAAGACTGTGGGCGCATACCGGACATGCTCTTTAATTAGATACCTCTCTAACACATTTCCGCTCTTCTCAAATGCGGAAAAACCTGCTGCGGAGAGTTCTAAGAACCCGACACGTTTAATAGGCCCAAACGAAAAACTTGTTGACTCGTTTTAATAGCCACGCGTAATAGCTGAAAACCCGAATAAAAAAGATGACAGCCATGAAATTCAATTTCATTTCATTTACTTTTTTGTTCCTTCTCGGAAGTACTGAGTACTTTATTTTTATTTAATGATAATTCCCGAGTTTAAAGTGCAATGAACAAAAGTCAAACAGAAAAAGCATGTCGAATAATGTTGGCCATTTCATTCTGTGTAAGGGTTCTAGCCTGGCCAGAAACAAACAAAGACTGACTGTCAAACTGGACACTTTCCATTTTAATTGTAGACCTTTTAACTAATTTTTAATAGCAGCATTTACCAGAACACTTTCATTTGCATTACATGACAGCGTTGTGTATATAGTAAACTTGTAAACTTGTTTTGTTTGGCCAAATAAAAGTGAAACTGGCCATAATATGAAATTTGCCGTTTTTTTCTAAATACGTATACACTTTCTTGGCCCGGTCCAAATCTCACGTTCATCTCTTAATGATGGCCCATCGTTTTTAATTGTTTTCATGAACGTGTTACAATTTTCAAAAGAAAATACCTATGAAAATGTGCGGGCCACAACATTTTTCGCTCAGTGTAGAAAGTCAAAAGTGAGCTGTAGAAATTAAAAAACTTTAGCTAGAGAACAGTGGGTGATTAATATGTAGATAAATATATATTTAGCTGGAGGTAAACACCTGCGATCTTCAAACTTCAATCTTCAATCTGCGATCAACGATCTTCGATCTTTAGCAATTTGTGGCATGTGGCATGTGGCAATGTGGCTGGGACAGAGAAGAGACCTGATGAATCTCAGTGGCCTTAGGCGCCGTTTAGTCCGTCGATCTTTGAATTATTTCTCAAGTGCTGAGGCTTCGCTTTGCTTTTTCTTAGCTCGTTGACTTTGGCTTTTCCTTTTCGGCATTTACTCTCGTACTCTCGTACTCTTGTATTTTTGTGTGGAAATGAGCAGCTAACGGTATATGAATCATGACTTTGGCAGGCAGCATGATTTAAAACACTCACTCATATGCGGCCAAGGAGCAACAGACTCTGTCCAAGTCCAACTCCAACTCCAAGTCGAAGTCTTAGTCTTAGTCCAAGTTCCATTGCCATTCCTAGTGTGAGTCGCATCGTTGCTTCCTTAGCTGTTTATGCATATTTTAGCACATTTTGCCAGGGCCAAGAGAGTGAGACAGAGAGACAGAGAGAGAGAGAGAGAGAGGGAGGAGAGTGGACACAGGCTGAGCTTCATCGGCGACGCGACTTTGTAGCGCGTAGGAAAACGTGCGATTTCAAGTTGACAGGCACAGCTTTGAACCCTGCCCAGAGACAGAGATGGAGACAGAGACAGAGACGGAGACAGAGACGGAGATAGAGACAGAGACGGAGACAGAGACGGAGACACAGACCGAACCAGAGACCGAATCCGAGTCCGAGACTAGTCCGCACATCTACACTGACAAAAAAAAAGAGATTCTAAAATTAAGATTTAGGGGGAAAAAATTAAAACACATTGATTTTAAGAACATTTCAAAACCAAACCAAATTTTATTTAATATGATAAAAAATCTCATACTTTCAAGACCACAAAAATAAGTATAAGAAAAGAATAAGTGTTCTTATTTATAGACCAAACAATTTTAAGTACTCAAGACAACGAAAGAAACTTAAAATATTTTTATTCTTGGTTTATTTTGATATTTATACATTTTTTTTCTGATAAGGTGTTTTAAAAAAAAAAAATTATAATTTAATTATATTTTTCCCGGATTCGAACCCGCGATTGTTTTTAAACTGAGAGGCGACTCTAACCAGAGCACCATGGGAAAACAATTTGACCACAATGAAAATTTAACATATTCATATTTTCAATAATTTCAGATTTTTATTCTTATATTAAAAAGTGCGATTATTTAGATTCATATTTCTAGCATAATTAATTTGGTCTTAAAATTGGCTTATTTTAAGAACAAAATATGTAAGAAGTTCTTTTTTTTTTAAGTGTACCTATCTGCCTCTCTCCCTTTCCCTCTCTCCACCCATATCCCCCTCTCTTTTTGCTGGCTCTATAACTTACTCTCGGCTTTGAAATCAGCTGAAAAAGGCAACGTTTTTCATTTTCTACATTTTAATGCAATATTTAATTTATTTGTTTTTGGTCGAGGCCGCTGTCGTTGAGGTAACTTGCAACTTGTAACTTGCAACTTGCAACTTGGTGTGGAGTGAGTGCTCTCAGTATCAAAGGAACGCATATTCCTCATTGATTGGCATTTCCTGGTTGAAGCATTAGACTGGCCAAGTCAAGTGAATTCCTCGAAGTCAAGTCCAAGTCCAAGTCTGTGTCTGTGTCTCTGTCTGCGTCTCTGTAAGAGAGATTTGTAGGCAGTGTAAGGGATTGAAGTTTTGTTGTTTATTCACTGAACACTGAACATCTTAACATCTTTATCTTGGCCAAGAATGAAACGAATTCTTAACTGAGCCAATCAATGACTCAGTTTAGTTCTCATGATCGCTGCTGACTTGCAGATTAAAACTTAAACGCCAATTCCAATTTCAATTCCAATTTCAATTCAAGCCCATGACATCACATGGCTTTAAATAAATACCATCCAATCGTATCCGGGCATTTCCCCATTTATTCCTCCCTCTCTCTCTTTCAAAAAGCATCCCCATCAACACATAATTTTGGCATACACTTCACTTATTTTATATGTGTACATATGAATAAATACGAGTACCAGTATGAATACATTCATTGCAAATTACATAGTCATGAGTAATCATATTAATGAGAAGACTCTCAACTCAACTCAACACAACTCAGCTGTTGAAAACGCGCCAAAAACGCGCGCAATGATCCACTTTTCAAAATTCAACTCGCAAATCACGTAGCCAAAAATAAAAAGTAAACGATAAAAAATATAAATAAAAAAAATAACGTTTACTAACTGTTTCTGTTTCGGCTTCTGGGCAACTATTGTAATTGGACAATTGAATTGAGGAGCTAGGGGAGTTACAGGTGGAAAGGGAAGCTGTCTGGCATAATTAGAACCAGTTTGCGCATCGTGGCCAAAATCAATAAAAAATAAAAAACTCACTTGCTACTCCTATGAATTGTAAAATTCGCAAATGGAATTGAATGTTGTATAACATTGACAAGTGACACGTGTGGGCGTCAAAAACAAAATCTAAAGGTACAACTCTAGTTTTGTGGCCCAAAAACTCAGTTAACAGTGGGTTTCAAATTAACAAACACGTATGCAAAAACACTCATAATAATGTTTTATAGCTTTTAATTAAAGCAAAAAACACATTGCACATTAGTCAAATCGCTAGTGACAAAAAATAAAAAATAAATAAAAAGAAGCAGTGCAATTGCAGCTGCAGCAGCAGTGAAATTAGAACGCTTCTCGCTTGCTGCCTGGCAACAAACTTGACCCCAAGAAAAAGAGAAATTTGTGGCAACAAAAAAACAAAAAAAAAAAAAAAGAGAATTTATGCTGACATCAAATCAGCACACGATCTGCCAGCTGACCCAACACTAAGAAGCAGCAACAACAGCAACAGCAACAGCAACAACAACAAAAGCAGCAACAACTGCAACCAATTCCAATTCCACATATGGTGTGGCAGTTGCATGCTGCAGGCGAGCAACACACGGTAGCTGCTTGCATCAAGATTTGTCACAAATCAAGGCAACCAACAAAGCCAACAACAACAACAACTACAACAACAACTAATCCAGTTCAAGTGTTGGCCAAGCCAAGAGCTGAAGCTTCAAGCCAAAATGGCAAATTGCCTACAAGCAGCAGTTGCAGATTGTGGTTGCAATAGTTGTTGTTGCAATAGTTGTTGCTGCTGTTGTTGTTGCTGGCGTTGGCGGCACTGGGCACGCTGCTCGTGTTGCCGTCGTGCCAGCAACAACAGCAACAGCTTCCGCATTGTCGCCACAGCGCTGACAAGTGACTCAGAGAGCGAATCTCGAGACTCGAGACTTGGACTCGGACTTGGAGTTGGACTTGGACTTGGTTTGGAGACTGAAGACTCGAACTCGGACTGAGACTTAGTTTACATTTGGCGCGATTGTTTGTTTGCTTAATGTTGTTGTTGCTGTTGTTGTTGTTGTTGTTTGCCTGGCCTGACTTTGCCACTAGACACCGTTATGTTTGTGGATCGTGCGCCAAAAGCTTTATTAATTTTCTGCACAACTCCTTCACTTCAATTGGCCGTTGTTGCTGTTGCTCTTGTTGTTGCTGTTGCTGCTGTTGCTGCTGCTGCCGTTGCAAGGTCGCTCATTTGTAAGGCCAACTTCAGTTTTTGGCTTGAAACTGCGCTATGTGCAAAGTTCAAGTTAGTTCATTGGTCTAACGACTTATAGCCCATTTCCACGTGCCATAAGTACATATATCTGCATTCTTTTTCACGTATCTAATTATCTATTTGTAAACAAGCTTTATTTTGATAAACATATAATAGTCGTTCTATAATGGTATGCGAATTCCAAATATTGTCGAAATACTTGTAAGCAAAAATAGTTACGAAAATAACAAAGATACATTGAAGAAACTAAAATAAGAATTGTAGCAAAAGTAGTAAAAATTAAAATTTTTTAAATTAAAAACATTTTTAGCGAAAAATAGTTAATGTTAGAAAAAGGTATTATTATTATATATCTGACTACAATTGAATATTCTTTTCGAATAGTACTTCAGTTTGAAAAATAACTGGGTTCGAATCCCACAATATCCATGAACAATAATTCTAAATAAATGGTTGTGCAAAATGTTATATTTTTTTGTTGATGGTTCCTATTTTTTTGATTTTCTTGGATGAAAACCTTAGTGACAAAAAAAGTGAAAAAATCGATGTCAAAAATATTTTATTAACAATTTGTTAGAACTACCAATTAAACGGATAAAAACGCAACATTTGGCCTTCTAGAATTTAGTTCTGGCAGCGAATGTACATATTTTTTTATTTTAAATTTAAAAAAACATAAAAAGTGACATATGTTCTTCCTGAAAAGGAGATAGTAAAAAACATTGCTGCAGAGCTTTTCCATTTTCTATATATATGTAAATTTCATGTTGCATTCCTGCGGCAATTTGGTGAGAGTAACGAGAAAAGGGTCGAGAAATTGCTGCCAAAGTTCTGTAAAGTGCAAGCCACAAACAATTTGTACAATTTGTACAATAATTGGCCAAAACAATGCGCGTGTATAGCGTTAGTTGTTGGCCAAACACACAAATGTTGCTGCTGTGCGAGGTGTGAGGGCCCCGCGGCAATTGCAGATTTATGACGATGACTTTGACGTGGGCAACAAGCCAAAGGCGGCCAATTGGCTAAGGAAAAATTGCAATTTGCAATTGGCCGCCACACCGTTAAATGGCCAAGAACACAAAACCAAATTAACGCCAAGAAACAGCAACAACAGCAGCAGCAACAGCAGCAATCAAAGTGTAATGCGATAAGCTAGCAATTGCAATTGGCAACAGAGATGCCGATTTTGATACCTGTCTCTCTCTCTCTCTCTGTCTCTCTCTCTCCTCTTCTCTCTACCTTTCTCTTGTTCTTGAACGCATGAGGTTAGGTCAGCCAGCTGCCTGGCATTGCTGATGGAGTTGGAGTTGGAGATGGAGTTGGAGATGGGGATCGGCATCGATATTGGCATCGATATCGGCATGAGTCTGCGATCGGGTTGTGTGCTAAATGTCAATTTGATACCAGGCAGCAGCAGAATCCAATTAAAGCCGCATTGCAACCATTGCAACACACACAACACACAAACAGTTGCAGTTGCAAATTGCCAACGTTGCGACTCTGACAACAACGATCCCTGGGTCGTCGTTAGATGCGTGCGCCAAACTATATTTGTGGGTCATGGTACAAATTTGCAGATGCAACTGACAGCAGACAAGAGACAAGAGACAGTCGACAACAGAGGAGAGAGAATAGAGATGAGAGAAGAGAGGAGAGGGAAGAGAGGAGAGACAACTGAGACAATCGACAACAGACAACAGACAGCTCTCAACTCACAGTTCGCAGTTCGCAATTCTCTAACAAGAGACACCTTTTGATACAATATGCTAACGAAGTTTTTCCATTTTTCATACCCTTTGTACCATGTGGGGTATTCTAGTTTTCTCATGAAAATTGTGTAACGTATTTAAGAAGGCGTGACACAGTCCGTAAAGTATATATAACTGATTTGAAAGTGTCATGTTCGTCTATATAAAAGTTAGTAAAGTCTCGATTTTATGCTTCAGACAGTATATTTTTACTATATCATATAACTGGTGAAGGAACAATCGTTCGGAAATCCTCTTTAAGTAAGAAAAATCTTTTGTTTCTTGAGAAATCTGAACTAAACTCACAGATTGCGTATTTGATATTATCAGTTACATCCTGATGAAATTTTGTTCAAATCGGACTATTATATCATATTATTATTAAACTTTAGCTTAAAAACTCTGTAGTTTCATAGGATATTTCAACAAAGAACACAGATTGCGTAGTTAGTATTATTTTATAGATGCATACAAAATTTTGATAAAATCGAACTACTGTATCATATTATTATTAAAAAACTTTGTTGTTTCTTAAGATATATTAACAAAATTCATATATAAAGTAGTTAGTATTATTTTATAGATTCTTTCCGAATTTTGCTAAAATTTGACTACTATTTCATATAGTAACTACCTTTAAAAAAGTTTTTATTTCTTGAATTATCTCAACCAATCTTTCATTTGTCTCGCATTGTTTTATACCTGTTGAACAATTTTCTTTAAAAACCAACATCTAATATCATCAAAATATCATTTAAACGATCAATCGATTGTTCAAGGGTATCAAATATTCCACATGCCAAAGATAAACTATTTTTTTCTTGTGTTTCCCTCACTTTTGCGACTGTCAAAATGTTGCCGCATGTGGAAATTTTCCCACCCTCCATTGAGGTCGTCGCTGCCTTTGAAAAATGTAAATTTGTTTTTCTTTTTTGCCTGCTATACATTTATATTAGTGTAGTTCTTGTGGCACGTCTTGGCCACGCACATCTTGGCCCCGCCTGCCACAATGGATCACAATGGATGCACAGCCTCTGTAATTTTTCAAAGCGAAGAAGTTGAAGAAGAAGAAGAGACCTTAAACAGTTGCCTGTCCAGTGCTTACCCTTTAGAGGAGTCAGAGTCACAGTCAGAGTCGGAGTCAGAGTTGGTCTGTAGGCCCAGTTAGTAGACTGTAGGCCCACCATGTCGGTCGGCTGTGTAAACATTTGCATTTCTTTCGTCTCTTCACGCATGAGACGAGAAGAGAAGAGATGTGGAGAGGAGAGGAGTCGCTTTCAGAAGAGTTTGGAGCCTGTCTGACTGCAGTTTTCATAACGCATATCAACGGCATCCCATTGTTGGTCAAGAGGCTGCAGCTGATGATGATACATTGCCATTCGGCCCTAGCTTTTGAGTCTCTATTTTTGCAAATTTCCCATGACCGATATTCCTTCTTCTCAATGTGTTACTGTGTCTTCCCTCTCTCTCTCTCCCCTCTTTCTCTTTCTCTTCCTCTTGCTCACTCACTGTCTCTTTCGATGTGTAACTCTAGCGACTTTGTGGCTCCTTTTGGGCAATTGTCATGGGTAAAAGTTGTGTTTCGGCTGCTTCATTCACAAATTGAATTTGTGTCACACACTTGGCCAGCTGGCTGTTGACCACCCCTTTATTTGGTCTTAACCCAAATACTATGCTATGCTGCCTGCCGTAAAATTGTTAACCATTTAGCAACAGTCACAGCAACAACAGCAACAACAGTCGGCAGCAACATCAGTTGCTAGAATAATTACGGCAACAAGTTGCCAGTTGGCAGGCACATGTTGCTAGCCGTGTTCGTGTGTTGCTAATAGCTTTAGAACAAGTGCCATTTTGGCCAGCAACTAATAGCCAGTTTGTGTCGCTTCCGTTGTCAGTTGGCAGCAACTCCATAATCATCATCATCATCATCATCATCATCATCATCATCATTATTATCGTTGGATGGACTGTAGCCCGTGTGAGATTATCATTATTGTTATTGTCGCTCGTCATGTCAACTCGTCATCAAAAGCTTCTCAGAGGTTGCTTGTTGCTGCCTCAACGGAGCAATCTTTCAACTTGCTGCAGCCACATTTCGTGTGTTGCATTCGTTGTTTGTTTGTTGCTGTTGCTGTTGTTGTTGCTGTTGTCGTTTGCCACAGCACGCAGCAATGCAATTTGTGGCTCCAGGGGCTGCAACTTTAGCGACAGCAACTTGCAACTTGCAACTCTGACTTCGACTTCGACTTCGTCTTTGACTTCATCTTCGGTCTGTGCCGTTTCCCTGCATTTTAATGAGCACATTTCGCGCATTTATGATGAGGAGACTCGTGAAGTTGCTTTGTGGAGTTGCAGTTGGAGTTGTTTCTCTCCCCGGCATTAGCTCATTTTATTTGCTTGTTTCGTTAGCGAGCAAACGACACCAAAGAACCACTCAGATTTCGAAAGAAGAGCAGCACAACAAAAAACACGATGAGACCATCTCGGAGGGGTCATTGTGACCCCCCACAAGTAGCACAAAAGGAATTCTTAAACTGAGACTCCAATAAGTATCAAATATCATCGATAAATCATTAATCATATTGATCTCATTACGATTTTTCTCTATTTTTCTCCATTCCTTGCAACAAATGTTGCATTTCTTTTGGACTTTTGAATATTCCCTTGAATTAAAGTTATCAATTTCAAATTTCAACTTTTACTATTAATTTAAAAATGTATCTTCTAAATTTTAATTTTAAATGCTATTAGTCCACTAACTATTTCTATTTTTAATTTTTCTCAAATTCGAAAAGTTTTGAAACAATTTTACGGTTTTTGACATCAAATTTTAAGATTTTTTTTGTAATTTCATTATTTATATGCAATATACATTTATTCTAAATATTACTATTAATTGTGTTAATGAACTCTAATAATTTCTTTTCTCGATCTTTTCTTTCTTCAATCCTTCAATATAAAATTCGGAATATGTAGAAATTTTATGTTTTACAATAACTTATTTTTTTTACTTTATAAAATCGACTTTTTTTGATAATTTTACTGATACTGTTAAATTGAAAAGTTTAGATTCGTTTATCTAAAAATAGAGAATATAATAAATTATATCTATTATATATCTATATCAGAGTTATCCAAAAAAAAGTCCCTAGAATGCTTTATCCCATCACAAGTGATAGAAAAAATATAGATTTATGTAAAAATTGGTTGTCCAATTTAAATGTATTTTCGCGAAATGTTTCCATTGTGCTTTTCGCCGTGTTGCTTTTATTGGCTTTTGGCTAATGTAGGAAATTGTATAACTTACGCATGCACGACCCCAACTCCCCAACTCCCCAACTCTCCAACTCCGACTCGAATTTCTGGATACACCCTCGCAAAAGCACGTCTTAGAATAGATAGCAGCAACCCCCTCAAAGTGAAAATGCGGAAATGCGGAAATTGTCGTCGCACTCACGTGTTGCATCTCCTGGGACTTGATTAAAGGCGCATAAAAGCAAATAAAAAACTTGGCTAATAAATGAAAATATGAAACGTATATCTGAGTCTTTTATGGCATTATGTCAACTGATATAGGCTGTGATATCCGTTGCCCCAGCTAATTATAACCGTAACTTTCCTGTGGGGGAGTTGGGGTAAAAAGTTCTTCCTTTATTTTTTTTTTTTTTGGTTGGTCGTGTGTCTGACATTTTCAATCAGAGAACTACAAGTTTATCCACATTGCCGCAACATGACGACTTTTATGTGTTTAACGTTAGCTGACCTCTTGAGGTAGAAGCTGGAGAGGGAGTATAGAGAGGGGGGGAGTCACTGTCAGCCAACAATTGAGCCTGCGAGCCATGTCAAGAGAAAATTGCACATCTGTCAAATCAGCAAACAAGTGATTTCCGCAAACAATTCAAGAAAAACATCCAGTCACAGGACATCCTCACAGTCCTCAGATCCTCAGAGCTTGAGGGGATGTGGCAGGACTCTCGTTCTCTCCCCCCTGCCACTCGGACATCTCTGGTGGTGGTGTTGGCGGTGGTGGCATCTCACTGTCAACAATTCTCAACTCAAACCACCCGAAATATGTGCTCGCTGTTTGTGCACGTAAATTGCTTTTGTCGAGCAGTTGAGGCTATTGAAAATTTCTAACAAAAAGAAACTCTGAGAAAAAAAAATAAAGGGAGAGGGAGTCAAAAAAGGACATGTGCCTTGTCATGCTTTTTTAATGAAGTGCCGTCGTTTAAGAAACATATTGTGGCTCGATTTGATTGTTTGCAAAGGGTTAAACGGTCGGGTGTCAAAGATCTAATGGATCAATCTGTAGGACAGCCACATAATAATGAATAGAAAAACATACACTGGAAAAAAATGAACTTCTTAAATTATTTACATTCATCTTACATACTTTACTTATTTTGTTTTTCAAAGAGGACCATTTTAAGAACAACTTACTAATACTAAAAATATTAATTTAAAAAATCTTAAAAATCAAAAATAGAAGGATACAAAATCTGAAATTGTTAGGAAAATATGTAAATGTTACATTTTCATGTTTAACCAATTGATGTTTAGTGGTGCTCTGGTTAGAGTCGCCGCTTCAGTTTGATAACAAGCGCGCGGGTTCGAATCCTACTCTGTTCAAGGAAAAAAACATATATTTTTAAAATGAAACATACCAGAAAACATCTACATATGTATATGTGTGTATGTGTATCAAAAAAAGCAGCAAAAATCAGAGACTGAAAATAATAATCGTTATTGATAAAAATATCAACTAAAAAAACAACCATAAAATACAGTGCACTTTTGGTTTCAAAATATAGACCAAATTTTAATTAATTAACTTATATTGAAGAATTTTTTAATTAAAAATCATTTTTAATGGGTATTTAAAGACTTATTTCAAAAATCGAATTTAATAATTATTTCTGTTTTAAATAAAATGCATTTAAATTTATTATTTATTTTTTATAAAATACTGCAAAAATCAATAATAATTATAATTTTTTATTTTTAAATCACAAATAATTATTAAATTCGATTTATGCAATAAAAGTTTTTGAATAAGCATTAAAAATTATTTTTTACTTATTACTTGTCAAAAATAATATTATTAGTTTAAAATCTGCCTTATTATATTTTTGTTGTCTTGAGTATTTAAAACTGTTTGGTTAATAAATAAAAACTTGGTCTTATTTAAAATTTTCTTAAAATCCAGATTCTTTTTTTTAACTTTAGGAATTCTATATATTCTCGACCAAAATTCTTAGTTCTAAGATTAAAATTTTAATTGTAAAACCTTTTTTTATCAGTATACTATCAGTATATACTAAAGTACATTTTCCCCTCTTCTATTTTCCAGTTAGACACACAAGCAAAGAGATGACAAGAAAACGGTCGAGTCCATTGGGACTCGAGGAGTTGGTGTGGTCGGGATTGGCCATTCTGCTGATGATGCTGCCAGCGTTAACGCAAGCCGGTAAGTGGTTTATTATGTCAACATAAATTACGGTTAGGCCGCTAAGTATACCAAGTATCCCTAAGTAACTAAGTATCTAAGTATCTAAGTATCTACAACCCTCCCAGGAATTGTTCACATATGTATGTACGTATGCATTGTCTATTATTATCATTTGGCCATAAATTTGCACATTTGATCCGGCGACACACTTGTCAATATTTTGGCTACAAGTCGGGCTAATTAAAGCATTCAGTTTCCGTGGGACAAATTGCCAGCTGGCAATTGTCCGGGGTCAGGAGTCAGGGGTCATTCGCTGGTCACGAATTCAATTACGCACCATGTGGGGTGTCCAAAAATTCAATTGAGTCATGCGTTTCCATTTAAATTGAAATTGAAATTGAAATTCAGGCACATTGACTGCATTTTAGGGTGAGATACATTTATCAATTCAACTGCAGATACAGATACATTTAAAGAGAGATAAAGAGAGATAGACAGTTACAATTACTAAAACAAATTCTTTCCCTTTTGGCGTGTTAATGGCCCAAAAAAAAATGGGTGGGCCAAAAAGATTTCCGATGCATCTGCTCAAAATGAGGTGTTAACTTTCACATTCCCTTCCCTTCCCCCCTTTCCAGTTGAAGGTGCAGCAATAAAAGGTCCAAGAGTCTAACGGACATGCATACAATTTAACGACTTGCTTAAACAAAAGTTTATGGCAAATAAACCCAAAAAATATAAGCACGAAGTAGGAGGGGAAAATACTATAAGCAGCATTTCTCATGACTGCAGAATATCGGTCAAAGAGTCCAAAGACAACTCCCAAGTGTATGGTAGTAACTGGTACTAGCCACAAGTCAATCACATGCAAACACGAGAAACGACAACCCAAAAACCCAAACGGAGAAGGAGATGGAGATGGATACCTAAAAGTGGGATGGCATTCTTTTAATGGGCATTCAATAAACAAGCTCCAAACTGACTGATTTTGGCCTAGTCAAAACGATAGCCAAACGATAGGCGACAATAGTCAGAGTCAGTCAGTCAGTCAGTCAGTCAGTCAGTCAGTCAGTCCGTCAGTCATTCAGTCAGTCAGTCAGTTGTTGACCCACATTTAGCAGCATTCGGTTCTTGGAATTTTCATTAACACATGCTGCATATGGAAATCTATACCCAAAAAAAAAAAGATAGAAAAATAGAAAAATAGAAAAAGAAAAACCAAAGTGAAAAACACATATTTTGTGAATGGCAGAAAGAGATCGTTGAGTTGGAGGCTGGGAAACTTCATAAACTGTTCATATACTTAACAATGTTGTTGTTGTTGTTGTTGTACGCACATTTGTTACACTAACAAGCAAACAAAAGTTCAGTTCTCACTTGAGTTTGATGAACTTACAGAGTGTAAAAAGAGAGAACTCAGATTACTTGGGTTGGTAATTGAATTGTTCCATTATATTATACATAAATATAGATAATAGATACCCAACACATGTATCTGACAGTGACTCAACAGTTGATTAAGTATCTATCAGATACATTTTATACTCGCAATAATAAATCAATAGCCATCATCGATATAGCCATGATTAATATGCGTTCAAAATGTTGAAACATGTTCAAATACTTGACAACAAGTGGCATTTTGCGTCATAATAAATGGCCAAAATAGCAAAACGTCAATTGCCAATTGTTAGTAAATATTTTGAAGCTGCAAATGTACAACAGTTAAGGCCTAAACGCAGTTAGCCAGCGGCAACTTATGCAATTTTCATAGCTGGCAAGTTCAAGTTTTAATTCAAGCTCAAGGTCGATTGGTCAGCTGCTTCAAGCCAAGTTAATGGACCAACAACTGGAGTTGGAGTTGAAGTTGGAGTTGAAGTTGGAGTTGGAGTCAGTGTCGGTCGTCATCGTCGTCTGTCAGCAACTTCGGTAGCCGCAAACACATAATCATTATTTTATAAGCCACAAAAAAATAAGAGTTAAAAGCAGAAGACGGCAATTTCGAAGACTTGGAAATCTTTTCAGTTTCTTCTTCAGACTTTTTGGGGCGTTTTCATCAATCAATTTTGAACATGATTTGAGTTGCCTCTCTTTTTTTTATGATTTTATGAGGAGTATAAATGTATTTATATGTATATATTTAGTTTCTCATGTTGTAGCCAGGTTAACAGGTGCTGATTCTCACCTGGAGGCTGGCCAATTGACACCAATGAAAGTACTCGATATTTATATGATATTCTCTGCTTAAAACTGATAAGTCACAGTCACTGAACTTGAGTTTTAGACAAGTACTACCTATAACTAATTGGACAACCCTTCTGTCTTCTCTTTCTATTTCTATTTCTATTTCTTTTACCTGATTATTGCGTCTCTTTTCGAGTTGAAAGCTCGTTAAATTAATGCTGATACACCTTTATATAGTCATAAGTTTTAACGAATTGCTTAATTTATAACCAATTACAAAGGCATTAGAACGACGTACATATTTTTTTTATTTTTGTTGCTTATTGCGCATATAAATCGCCTGTTTATGGCTAAAACAAAAACTAAAACTAAAGCCACGAAAGTTTGCGGAAGTTAAATGGCATTTCTGGGTTTTATTGCCACTTGATGCGCTTAATTAACTTGTATTAGCTGCCTACAACTAACTGAACTCAAGAGGCTCAGAATTGAGAGACTTGGGTACTTGGTTTTGGCCAGGCATCATTATGGCCAAGTATTAATTGCATGACTGCTCGCTGATGATATCAGATGATGTCGAAAAAAAACATGGCAACAGCATCAAGATTTGATTTTGGCCACGCGCATATAATTAACATTTTGGCCAGGTTCAATGTCAAGTGCTTATCAGCTTGTTGATAGCACAATGCCAACGGTATTCGACACTCGACAGAGAGGGAAATAGAGAGAGAGAAAGAGAAGGAGACAATGTTGCATGCATCATGCGGCAATCTTAAATATTCCATATGCAAACACGCTGACACTGTGTGTGTATACTTTTAGTTGTAGCTGTGCACTGAAAAAAAAGACAAACTTCTAAAATCAAGAAAATTCATCTTAAATATTTTGTTCTTAAAATATGAACATTTTAAGACCAATTAATAAAACTAAGAATATTAATCTAAAAATTCGCAGTTCTTAATATAAGAATTAAAAATCTTAAATTGTTAAGAAAATATAAATATGTCATATTCAACAAGTCGAGGGATCGAAACCCGCTCTAGCCAAGGAAAAAAACATAAAATCGGATAATTTATAAAAAAAATATAAATAAAAAAGAAAAACATAAATTAAAAAAAAAATCCAAAAAAAGTATAAATATAAAAAAAATAATTGTAAAGTTCAAAACACCTGCCTTTTTTTTTTTAATCTTGGTTTGAGAATTTAAGACTGTTTGGTCTTAAATTAAGAACTTATACTTATTTGAAATGTTCTTAAAATCAAGATGTATTTTCTAAATTTAAGAATTTTATGTTCTCAACGCATTTTTTAGACCAAAATTCTTAGTTCTGAGACCAAAATCTTGATTTTTGAACATTTTTTTTATCAGTGTAGCCACATACCACAAAATACCAAATAGCCAATAGCTTGTAGTCGAACTTAACTTGGCTTATTTGCCTGGCAAACAACGGACCCAAAGTCGCTGACCATTGACCGATTTGGCAGCAAGAAGAAGAAGAATATGTTTTTTTTTTACCAATTTTTGTTGACTGCGTAGTTGAGGAATTTCATAGGCACTTGAGAGTCGAGTTAGAGATCACGAACTTGCGGGTTAAGTCCACGTTTTGAGCGTGAGAGGCAAACAGGATGAATTCGTAGGCAACATGCTGATTTTAGCCAACAACCAACAATCGTTGACTGTTTTGTTGGCCAACTTTCCATGGTGACACAATTAGAATGCCGCCCAAACCATGTCCAGTTCGTCTTGGCCATAAATAAGCATCAGCTACGACTTTCGTTTCGGCCCACCAACGACGCCCAAGTCGTACATCAATTTGTCAAGAAGAGGAAAAGCAAACAAAACTATCTTAAAGTTGAGCTCATATCAAAACTGATATTTGGTATGATAAATTGGCCCTGACTGTGTACCATAAAAAACACATTTATTATTACTTTGAGGGAGACCATAAAATGAATAGAAAAAAAAAGAGGCACTTAATTTGTTTTGATTTAACCCACGCGAGCAAATGGCTAAGAGGCCATTGACCAGATTTAGCTGCCCAAAAGAGAGACAACCAAGAGAAGAATTTAGGGCTAAAAGGGACCGACTTGACTGCACTTGATTTCAATTCTTGATGCTATCGTGTGAAACGGTTAAGCATTAAAAGCCAAGTTACAAGACTTACGATTTTTATCAGCCTTTAAAATGTTCCACTTCCTTTAATTTCATTAATGTAAATAATCAGGGAGCGAGTGGTGTTAGCGGTTTAGCTTGCCAACAATTTGAATTTGAATTTGAATTTGAATTGGTAACGGCAATTGCATTACCAACTGTGGTAACACATTCAGACATTCAGATTGCCACCTTAGAAATTACACAATTTGGCCATTAACGCCTTTGGTTTCTTGGTCTTGTCTTTCCTTTTCAACTCTGTTATTGCCTTGACAATGAAATCGCTTTTCTCTCTATTCTGAATTGCTGTAATTCAACTTGCAACTTGCAACTTGCTGGATTTTTATGGTGCCACAGCCAGAGAAAAATGCAAAGTGCAAAATGCAAATGCAAATGAAATTCTGTTTAGTAGAGCAAAACCGCCGGCTGTTAAAGCCAAGTTAAGTAACAATTCTCAGATTTCCCATTGCGATAGACGAGAATAAAGGTACTGATATGCATATACCATCTATAGTATAATTTTACTATGCTATACACTGAAAGAAAATACTTTTTCTGAAATTAAGAATATTCATCTTACATATTTTGTTCTTAAAATAAAACCATTTTAAGATAAAATTACTTAATTTTAATCTAAAAACAACGTAAATATAAATATTAGAATTAAATCTTAAATTGTTAGGAAAATATGAATATGTTATATTTTCATGAGTAAAAAATTGTGGTCTGGTTGAAAACAAGTGCGGGTTCGATTCCTAATCTTATCAATATTAAATATTTATAAAAGAACACCTAACTAGAAAAAAACCTATATGTATCAAAATAAGGCAAAGAATAAGTTTAAAAAACCTGTCATCTAAATGAGTTAGAAAATTCCACACATATTATTGAATAACCTGGGTAACCTGGAAAGAAAATTATCTTATTTTCAATTTTTATTATAAAAATTAAGCTAAGCTCTTTTTTTACAACAATAAAAATTCAATATAATAATACTTAATTTGAATTTTAAAATCATAATTTAACTAGTGTGCTAGATTTTTGTTATGAAAATTAAATACAACTTTTATTTTTTATATTTATTGTAACCGAACAATAAATAAGCTTAAATTAAAGAGCAAATTTGTATTAGGAATTCTACTTTTTTATAAAACCAACAATAAAAATATTATATTATTATATTATTTATTTTGTTGTCTTAAGTACTTAAAACTGTTTGATCTATAAATAAGAATAAGAACTTGATGTTATTTAAAATGTTCTTAAAATAAAGTAGTTTTTTCTAACTTTAAGAATTTTGAACCAAAAGTCTTAATTTTAGAACCGTTTTTATCAGTGTAGTTATATGTAATACTTAGTTACGAGACGAGTCTATGCCATAACCATAGCTCATATTATGTGTGCTGGGTTTTTCTGTATTTTTTTTTTTTTGTTGTTATTGTTTGATGTCATTGAACTTGAACTTGTTGGCCAGGTGAGGCCCGTGAGACGTCACTTTGTATCTATTTCTGTATTTCTGTATTATTGTATTTCTGTTTTATTTGGCATTTTATGCAAACTCTTGGCGTGAATATGCTAATTTCTTATTTGTACAACAAGTTGTCGTTGTCGTTGTCGTTGTCGTTGTTGTCGCTCTAAAAACGTGTTCAAAATGCTAATTAATAGCCAAGTGATCGTTTCATATTTATGGCAATTAGTCGTGATTTGACCTAATTTGGTGCCAGCTGCCAAATGACAAGCGTTGTCTTAATTACACTTTATGATAGAGTAGCCAAAAAACATCTTAAAAAAAATACCCTTTAATTTTGGCCAATTTATTCCAAACAAATTAGAAACAGGAGCTAACAAAACCGACCATTTTCGGTTGGCTGAATCGCTGTTAGCCTGGCTTTAACTGAGCTGCGTGTTAGAATACATTTTGACAATATTAAAGACGGAAAGTCTTCTGGCTAAAGAATGGTAATTAGCCATGATGTTGGATGTCTTGCCAGGTAGTAAGAGTACAAGCACTTTGCTTTTGCTGTCTGTCTATCTGTCTGTCTGTCAGTCGGCTCCATTTTTACACAGATCTTTATCACATGGTGCAATGACTTCCCACAGCTTTTCAATTGTGTAACTTTAGACCAAAGAGACCAAAGAAGTTGGCTCAAATGCCTGGCCAAGCAGGGGGTTCAATCAACTCGCAGCCTGGCACCTTTACGCATGGCAAAGCCCTATGAAGAACCCTCTTCCAGTCTTCAGTCTTCCAGTCTACAGTCTCCAACTGTGGGTCATGTTAAGTCACTTAGCAACGGCCACTAACTACGCGATAGAGACAGGAAAAGAGACAGGAAAAGAGAGGAAAAGAGAGAGGAAAAGAGAGGAAAAGAGAGAGAGTTAGACAAGGAATGAACTAATACCTTGTATAATTATCGCTTTGCTGATCTTTTGTTCTGTTCTTGGTTTGTGCGTTTTGGCCACATTGAATTTTATGCTTCTTCTGCTGCCAATTCTGCACTTGGCCAACACGCAACAACAACCACTACCACTACTAGTAGCATTATCTATGCTGGCTAATCATTAGCTAAATGCCATGCCTGTCGTGGGAGTAGATACAAATCGCCCAACTGTCGATCGGGGAAAGGAGGGGACAACATTTCTTTCAGGGGGTAAGGAAATGTTGGCGGCAAGCAATTAGCGCTTGAATGCCACGTGAATGTTTTACCAAATGAGGCAGACACAGACACAGACACATGGCTTAAAGCCGTACTTAATTGAATCGGCCACAAGCCAATGACGTTGCCCCGAAACGTGAGAGTTTCTTGTGGACATTATCATCAATCTTCCGCCTATTTGTTGCCGGAATTTGACACTCGAAATAAGCTAGATTTAACAACAAAATAATAGTTATTAAAATAAGCTTTAAGTAAAAATAGAAATCCTTAAAAAGGTGTAACTAAAATGCAGCCAAAAAATAAAAACATAAATTGTGGTATTAGTAATTTTATTAAACTTCAAAAAAGTTAAACTAGTGATGAGCTTATAATAGTAGCCAAATCTTTTCCTTCATTGGAATATTTAAAAAAAAAACGCTAGATTTCTGACTAAAAGCAGGAATTGCATGTAAAAGTGTATTGAGAATATCAAATATATATAAATTAAACCCCGAAAAAAAATGATCTATATGATTTAGAAAATTCCACACATTTTTATATTGGATTTGTGTCACCTGAAAAAGAAAATGCTTTTATTTTAAATATGTACAAATTAAATTGGCCTCTTTTAATATTTTATTTATGTTATAAAATTTTTTAATAATAATTTCACTTCAATTTATATTCTTAAATCATAATATAACCAGTGTGTTTGATTTTTGTAATGAAAATTAAATATAACTTTTATTTTTAAATTTTAATGTAATGAACAATAAATAAGCTAAAATGTCAGCACTGAAGAACAAAATAGAATTAGGAATTGTAGATGGAGTTGGAAGTTGTAGTTATTTTAACCTGGACACCAAGTGAAACTCGAAACTTTTGGCCAAATTCAAACTTCAACTGCAACTCAAATTAATAAACAGTTACGCATGCGCCGCTTGCAACTTGTGGCAAGAAGCAAAGAAGCAAAGATTAAATGGCCAAGACAGAAAGACAGACTGGCAGTAGCGGGTCTTCCCGCTCTGGACCAGCTCTTTGATTATAGATCTTGTCTGTAATTTTGGCAAAAGAAAAAACTCAAGTGGAGTTGAGTCGAGTTGACTTGAATTGCAATTGCAGTAATCAATGCGCTGTTATCAATAACAGCTAGCGGTGTAATAATTGAATGCAGAGCGGGGCAGAAGTAGAAAGAAGGATCCGAAGACAGCAGAAGACAGGAGAAATGGAAGAAAGCAGTCAAGAGGGGCGTTGATCTTCCGACGACAATTTGTTTGTCTGCCGCCGTTACAGGCCATAAGAATTTGTCTAAAATTGCACAAACACAAATTATGATATATATCTAGCATATCGAGTGGTGCAAGTGGTGCTAGTGGTGCTAGTGGTGCCAGTGATTCCACTTGTAGCTGTGATTAGCTATTGCCGAAAGGAATACGATTACAAATACGAACTGACAGGCAGATTGATGGCCCCAAAGGGGACTCATTAAAGCCACGCAGAGCAATCAAAACAAATCAAGGCAACCAAGACAGGACACATAAAAAAAGAAGGCCTAGACCAGGGCTAGGATCACAAAACTGTGGGAAACTATGCATGGCCATTTTAACTGCTTAATTACAGCGCCTCAAGGTTAAGCGGCAGACACAACAGCAACAGCAACTGTTGCTGCTCCTACTTGCAACTTGCAACTGGCAGACTCATTATTATCTATTAAGCAGTCAGATTTGCAGTCGATGGTTAAAAAGCAAAAGTTTTACTGAGTTGAGTTGACTCCTCTAATGACATTGCCTAGTTCAGGCCATGGCCATAAATATGCATATGAGTTTGGCCAACACAGCAATTACAATGCCCACATATAGACAGGTTAACCAAGGATTGCCTAGCAGACCTACGAGCTGTTTCCCTTCCCTTCCCCTCCCTTCCTTCCCAATCTCCCCATCTCCTCGTCAGTTCATGTCTTTGGTAATTGTTTCATATGCATCTAAAGCAGGCAACAGGCAACAGGCAGCAATTTCACGGCAAAAATCTCGTCATGACCAACGGGCATAATTTACTTAGAACGAATCATGTCTAGGCTGCCTGGTAATAAAACACAGCGTCACGCCACAGTCAAAGCCATGGTCAGAACGAGAGCCTTGCGCAACTGCATCCAATTTGGCCTAAACCAAAAGGAGCTGCGACGTCGACGCCGACGTCTACATTGCTACCTTGTCCCCGACATAATCATGTTAAATTACTCGCAAATTCATTTGCTGTGCGCGGCGGCTGCTGCTGTTGTTGTTGTTGTTGATGCTGCTGTTGTTGTTGCTGCTGTTGTTGCTGCCTCCGTTGGGCGCATTGTTAGGGCGCCCCATGCCGCATGCCTCTTGGCTGCTTTCAACGCTGATACATGGACATGATATGGCGCACAGTGGATCACTTTCCTGAAATTGTTGGCAAAAAATCAGTAACTTTTTAGAGAAGTAGAATATCAATCTGTTATATTCTCAATACTTCAAATACTTACTAAATTTTACAAGCAGAAGATAATTCGGACTATTTTTTAGTATACATATATTTATTTTTCTTTACCTTCTGATAGAAAAATTCTATCACTGTAAAGATTTATCACAAATATAAGAAACATACCTGTTAAGTTATATTTAAAAAACTTAATAACAGATTTTCAATATATTTAAAAGAAAAATAATATAATTTTCTTAGGTGAATTTTAGTCCGATAAAGTGAACAACGATCAGTTTTTAGTACTTAATCGAAAAAATACAAAAAAAAATATATATTTTATTAATTTCTAAAAAAATAAAAGTGAAAAGCGGAACAGGCCTGAATACTTTAAATAATTTATTGAAAACAAAAGAAAGCGTGGGATGAAAAAGTACGTAAATAAACTGTGAAATGCAGACTTCTGTTATTTTTTACCATGAAAACCGCGTTACAAACATTTTCAAAAACATTTAAAAATAGGAATATAGTAGATAATTTTCAGTATTAATATTTAGAAATTGATAAAATCTTTTTGAATTTTTTAAATCTTATAAATTTATAAAATACTTTAAGCAATTCCCTTGAAAAATATTAAAATTTTTGTATGATTTTTGATATGATTTTTCCCAACTATTTTTGGAAAATGCGCCACTGTGCGGCGGCACACACACAGAGAAGACTGCAGTTCATGTCTTGGCCATGATCTTGGACTTGGCGCTGTTCTTGGTCTTGGGTTGTTAGCTTGTCGCTCACTCCATATTGATCGACCCGGCATTATGGAAATTATGTGATCAAGGCCATAGAAAATGGAAATTGTTTTCGTAACAACAGCAACAACAGCAGCAACAACAACAGCAGACAAAATTTGCATGCCTCTTTGCTGAGTTGCAGTTGCAGTTGGAGTTGCAGTTGGAGTTGCAGTTGCCCCTTGCTGGCATAATTTCTGTTTTCCTGCCATTGCATAATTGAGGCAGGCAGTGCAATTATAGTTCGATTTATTGCATGTGCAGCATGTGCAATAGAGGGTGCATTGTTCTAGCCAAGATCATTGTAAACTTGGCTCTAATTACGTTTCTCTATTGTCAAGCCAAAAGAAAGCAGAAGAATTGCAGCTTGCAATGCGTTTCTTGAGCTTATCAGCTGGCCATATATCTCTGTCGCTCTCCCTCTCCCTCTCCCTCTCTCTCTCTTGCTGTGATGTGGCATGTGGGTGTGCAACAGAATGTTGCAGCTGCTGTTGCTGCTGTTGCTGTTGCTGCTGTTGCTGTTGCTGTTGCTGTTACTGCTGGTCACCAAAGTAGCGGTAAAGTAGTTGCTGCCGCGTTTGGCAAACGCACAACACACAACACACAAAAATGGCTCATGGGGGACCAACAACAACAACAACAACGACAAACCATTTGGGATGCCAAACTAAGATTTGTGTTTATTTTGTAATCTTTGAAATATTTGTGGCATGGCAAATATTTCACTTTGGCTGCTGCTGCGTCGTTTCCGCGTGGTAAGATCGAGGAATTGAAGGAAAAAAATCTAGTAGAAAAGAATAAAGTTGAGAATGCCCGACTGTGAGAGATCCTGTAGTTATTTAATAAAATAATAAAAAAGCATTACTTTGAACTGATGCTGCGTAAATTGTTTTTTGAATAACTTTCGAACATATTAATTGATCTGGAAATTTTGTAAAACACATGAAAGTCACTATTCTTATTATGTGTGTCAAACTTAAGGCTCTAGCTCTTGCTCTTATGATTTAATTTTATCAAATTTTGCCAAATTGATGTGTCTAGCTCTTAGAGTTTCTTAAATCAAAATTCTTATATAAACTTGAATCTACAACATACCTAGTTTGATGTGTCTAGTTCTTAAAGATTCATTAATCTGAGATCTATATTAACTTGAATCTTGATGTTGTACAAAAATATATTTATTGTATGTTATATGCCTCGCCCCTTCTGCTTGTGACGCACTTAACAGGTCCTTTGGTACTTTTGCAGTACAGGGTCTAAAAAGGAACGATTGCTATCAACAAAATATTTAGCAAAACTTCCACTTTTCACATGCCGCTGTCCCACAGAGTCGTCTGTGTTCCCCCTGCCCCCGTCCCCCCGCCTGCTAACTGCAGCCACCTACAGCACTAAATAATAAAGCGTAACCAGCAAAAGGCGTGCCCGTTTCCTTAGCCTGGTCAGAACTGGCCAAGACAGCGTCCGAGCTCGAGTCGAAGACGAAGTCAAAGTCGGAGACAGAGTCAAAGTCTAGGCCTACTTATGTAAGTAAAGCCTGCTAGTGGCTTGTATTTTATGGTTTGTGTACACATTTTTGCACACATGCGCGACCGGGTCATTCAACTTGCCGCAGCAGCAGCAGCAACAACAGCAACAACAGCAACAGCAGCAACAACAGCAACAGCAGCAACAACAGCAACAGCAGCAAAAGCAACGGCAGCAACAGTCATCCAGCCATGGCCATGGTCGAGATGCGAGGCAAGCGCGCGCGCTTTCCTAGAATAAACAAAATGCACGACTCTCGCGACAGCAACAACAGTCGCAGCAACAACAGCAACAACAACCAGAGTCACAGCAACCAACGCCGCCAACAACTTTGGCTTTGGCTTGAAGCTATTGCCCATGTGAATGTAGCTGTAAGCTGTAAGCTGCAGCCAAATCAACACCAGCAACAGCAACAACAACAGCAACAACAACAACAACTGACTGACTGACTGACTGACTAACTGACTGACTGACTTCTGTTTGTTGGACCGACACGACCATGTTTGATGTGTACCATCAGCAAGTCAAACGGCGACTCATGCGTCTTGGTCATCATCGTCATCATGATGTTGATGCTGCTCCTACAACTCCAATTGCAACTGCAACTGCAACTCGTATGTGGCATGTTTTAGTTGTTGCACTTGCAGCGTTAAATTGTTGCATAAGTTTGCATTACAAGGCGGCCAACTGGGAACTGCGAACTGGGAACTGAGATACTAGATACTGCGAATAATACTAGACTAGGAACTACGGACTTTGAATGCGAACCGGCTGCATGATTGACTCCCATTGCCAAGTCCAGCTAATGTTGCTACCTCTCTCTCTCTCTATCTCTCTCTCTCTCTCTCTCTTTGTCTCCTACTCTAGCTGGCAATCCTTAACAGTTAATGTGTGAATTTTTATGCGTTGCCAGGTTTTGGTTCGTGGTCTGTTGTTGTTCTTACCGCATAAAATGTAATTTACATCCGTTAGTTTAAATGAGTGAGACGTAGATGCCACAAGACTCATGCCTCATGCCACAAGCCTCCTGACTCATTTACTATGCCTCTGCTTATGCATTGCAACTGCTACTCTGATTTGTTGCTGTTGCTGTTGCTGCTGCTGCTGTTGCTGCTGCCTTTGCTCTTTTGGCCAGGCCAAGAGCATGCTTATGAGCACTTGCCGTTACAATTTGCATTGTTATTTCGGCTGCAAATGCTGGCAAGTCCAGTATCCAGTTTATCCTGTGGGACCTCCCAGCTACATATGCGGAAATTAACATTTGAAATATATGTGCAAAATTGTCAACCCTTCAACTAAACGCAATTAATCAAAAGTTGCTTAGACAACAGCAGTAACAACAACAACAACTTCTACAACAACAAAGCCATTCATAATAAAATGCAATTTGTCAAATCATTTTACCTGCTGCTGCTGCTGCAGTTGCAGTTGCTGCTGCTGTTGTTGCTGCTACTTTGGCATGTTGCTGTCGTGCTCGTAAACGCCACCGCAGCAACAAGTGACCGCCAAGTTGCTTGCAACTCGTGTTGCCGGCTAACTGTCAGCTTAAACAATTTGTTTGAGCCATTTTTTAGCCCAGTGTGTGGAACACACACACACAAATACACACACAAATACACACACACACACACACACACATAGATTGGCTAGAAATCCTCAGGGCAAACAAGGCATGCTTAGAACTTGCTACGTGCCATTATTACTTGGCTTTTTTTCATGCTGTTGCTGTTGTTGTTGTTGCTGCTGTTGCTGCTGTTGTTGTTGCTGTTGTTGTTGTTGCCGCTGCTGTTGTTGCTGTTGCTTTTGCTGAATTTTGATTATGTGGTAATAACACGTTGCACGCACACAAAGCCGAGCACTGACTGCAACAGTTGCTCTTGTTGCTCATGTTGCTGTTGTTGCAATTTGTTGCAGTTGCTCATGTTGTTGCTCTTGCTGTTGCTGTTGCATGCTGGCCATCGGCATTCTGGCCCTGTTATCAAACGAACGCTGGCCTATCAACGACGGCCTACGCAAGTTTGAAGCCACGTCTAATTTCAATTGCATGCAGCTACAATTAGAGTCTGGCATTCTGGCTGTAATAGATAAATTAATTTATTATACTTACTCGTAGTCATGACTAACGGATATGGCCATCATAAAATTCTGCCATAATAGAGAAAAAAACTCAAAATAATAATACCTATAGTGCCATAATCTGAAGATTCCATGAACTTGTTAAAACTGGAATGTTTCCACAAATTAATTCAATAGTACATTATTTTTTTATTTATTTATATAAAGTCAAGAGAGATTGTGAGATTAAAGTAAACGATTTTAAATTCATAAAAGTTTACAAATACAAATTAAATTCATAAAAGTTTACAAATACAAAAAATATTTAGAAATAAAATAAGAGAATTGATTATAATTTTAAAGAAGTTTTCAAATTCTTTAAAAATATATAGTCAATATCCCTAAGAGCTAATTCTGTTTAGGTTTAGTATAGAATAATATGTTTAATTTGTCAAAATACAAATAAAATAAAAAATTATAACATTTAAAAAGTCTAGGGCTATTAAAAAATAATTTTAATAATTCCAGTAATTCAATTTGAAATAATTATATTAATCTAATTATTTAATTAATACAGAATTGATTATAACTTTAAAGATGTTTTCAAATTAATTTAAAATATCCTCAAAAGCATTAGCTTTTCACTTAGGTTTAGTATAGAATAATATGTTTAATTTGTTAAAAAACAAATTAAATAAAAAATATTAACGTTTAGAAAGTCTAGGGCTATTAAAAAATGATTGAAAAAATTCGAGTTACTCAATTTAAAATAAGTAATTTTATTTAATAAACTAAATTACACAATTTTTAATCTAATTCATTCTATAATCTATCTTACAGCTCCACTGCAGGAATACACGGAAATCCAACAGTATCCAGGTAAGTTGAATTTATTTGTAAAGTCCACAGATCAAAATAAATTGAACATTTTTGACAAAGCTTATAATACAATTATGATAGTTTAAATTGAACACTAATTGAGGCAAGCTATAAGCTGCTAATCAGCTAAATGTGATCCGACCAATAACTCTTGACCCAAAGCTGTCTGACCAAACGGTGGCAACGGGGCGTATACGTATTATTAGGCTGTTAACTGAGGTGTGAAAAGACAAACGAAAAATACAAGAAAAAAAGAAACATAAAGATATAAACGCTGTTTTACGAGCTTTATGCTCAAAACGTGAGCGACAGCGACACAAAGACAAAAGATTTCAATCAAAAAATCGTCTAGCCAGGCCAACAACAATAAAAAATAACAAAGAGTTAACAGAAATAGAGTGAGAGTGAGAGGGGGGTAAGAGTTGAGGTTGAGTTGGCGTTGCAAGTCGAGCTTAACGTTTTAATAATGTGATGTGAAATTTATTGCGGGTGGACGACACTAACTTGGCCAGTAGCTAGTGTATGCTAAACAAGTGTGTGTTTAATGACTCTGATGAGCCATTAAAGTTATCTATTGCCGTACGTATTATGACAGTTGTTGGCGCTTGGCTCACAGCTGTAATTTATGGCCGAAACGACACAGTAGCACACATGTAACGTATAAACTTAAACTTGGCTTGAATGCATAACTGATGCTAGGGAATTTCTTAAACTTTAACTATGTTAGTTGATAAAGAGAGTACTCTGCATTGTTCTTTTGGGACAATTGTTCCCAAGAGCTGCTCCAGTTAACTGTCTAGGCAGTACATGGTTATGTATTATTAATAAATCGCCAACTTTCTTTTGGGACTTCTTCTTTTATTTGTATTTTTATTTTTATTGCAGAAGGCTGCTATTACAACTATGCGCATTACAATGAGGGTGATCGTATTATGACCAATGAGCCATGTCTTAACTGCACCTGCCACAATCGCATGCTCATGTGCTACCTCAGAGTCTGCCCCTTCACAAAGCCCATTGGTCACGATTGCATTGTGGAGAAGCGCGAGGATCAATGCTGTCCCATCATTACCTGTCCAGAGGGTAAGTCTCACAATTCCATTCATTTCGATATCTATTTTACGTGACGATATTTCAGTGCCCGTTAATGTGCCCTATCATACTCCCGAACCGGGAACTGAGCTGAGCATTCCTGAGAAATTCGGTTGCAGCATTGAGGAGAAGTTCTACCCGGAAGGCGCCCAGGTCCCATCGAACCCAAATAAACCCTGCGAGCTCTGTTATTGTATTAACAACCAGACCAAGTGTGTTATGCAGGAATGCACATTGCATGTCGATGGCTGCACGCCCATCTACAACAAGGGATCCTGTTGTCCCGTGCGCTACAGTTGCGGTAAGTAATCCTTGCTGAAATCTCTTTGAATGTATCTACAATTGGAGACCATTGCAGACCATGAGAACGATGTGCTGGAGCTGGAGGATCTGTCGACAACAACGACCACAGTTCGTCCAACGCCTGGCTTTATCCTTACCACAACCATGACTCCGTCAGTGTCCACGGATTGCATCCACGATGGCGATCTCTTTGCCGATGGTGCCTCGATCAGGGGCAAGAATGCTTGTCAGCATTGCTACTGCATGCGTGGTGACATTGTCTGTGCCGTCCAAGAGTGCGAGATGCCAATGAGCACGGCCAGTGGAAAGGTCTGTCGTGCCATGCCCCCTGCCGAGGGAGAGTGCTGTCCCAGCAATTATGTCTGCGAGGATGACAGCGCTACCACCGAAATTGTTGAGGTCACCACTCAAGAGATTAGGGACTTTATTACCACGTCTGCTCCAGTCAAGGATATTCACGGGGAGATACCCAAGGAAGATGTCGATCTGCAGGAACACATCGATGACGAGGAGAAGATCAAGGATGAGTCCACTGAGGGACCAGCTGAGGAAACTGGCAGCGGTGAAATTGACACGACATCTGCTCCCGAGCCACAGGATAAGAAGAAGGAGAAGGAACCTGAGGCTTCCACTGTTGTTACTGATACCCGTATTGATACTTCACCTGAATCATCCACGGCTGCATCTGAAGAGGAAGGCAGCGGTGAGGAAGCCACAACCGCACCACTTCAACCCATCGAGCCAGTTAAGGAAGGCAGCGGTGAAGAGGTTAAGCCTCCAACTGAGGAAGGAAGCGGAGAAGAGGAAGGAGTCAAGGCGACGACAACGTCGGCTCCCAAGGCAACAAGTGACTCAGAGGAAGAGATTGCCAAACCAACTACCCCATCTTCGGCTGAAGAAGATAGCGACAAGGTTACAACCCCAACTGCCAGCGAAGAAGATGAGATCGTCAAGGCTACAACTCCTGAAACTGAAGTCAGCGAAGAAGATGAGATCGTCAAGGCTACAACTCCAGCTAAGGAAGTCAGCGAAGGAGAGGAAGATATTGTCAAGGCAACCACTCCAGCCAAGGAAGTCAGCGAAGGAGAGGAAGATGTTGTCAAGGCAACCACTCCAGCCAAGGAAGTCAGCGAAGGAGAGGAAGATATTGTCAAGGCAACCACTCCAGCCAAGGAAGTTATCGAAGAAGATGAGATCGTCAAGGCTACAACTCCAGCTAAGGAAGTTAGCGAAGGAGAGGAAGATGTCGTTAAGGCAACAACTCCTGCCGGAGAAGAAAGTGATGAACAAGATACTGCTAAGCCATCCACTTCAATTGAGGATGAAATTGATGAAGAGGATACTGTCAAGGCTACAACTCCTGCTGGAGAAGTTAGTGAGGACAAGGACGTCGATCAAGCAACAACTCCTGGAAAGGTTGTCATCGCTGATGATGAAATCATCAAGGCGACAACTCCCTCCGAGGAAGTTAGCGAAGAAGATGAGATTGTCAAGGCTACAACTCCTGAAACGGAAGTCAGCGAAGGAGAGGAAGATGTCGTTAAGGCAACCACTCCAGCCAAGGAAGTTAGCGAAGAAGATGAGATCGTTAAGGCGACAACTCCCTCCAAGGAAGTCAGCGACGACGATGAAATTGTTAAGGCAACAACTCCTGCTAAGGAAATTACTGATGATGATGAGATCGTCAAGGCAACAACTCCTGCTAAGGAAATTACTGATGATGATGAGATCGTCAAAGCAACCACTCCTGCTAAGGGAGCAAGCGACGAAGATGAAATCGTTAAGGCAACAACTCCTGCTGCGGAAGTCATGGATGATGACGAGATCGTTAAGGCTACAACTCCATCAGGGGAAGTCAGTGAAGACGATGAAATCATCAAGGCAACTGCTACTCCCTCCAAGGAAGTCAGCGATGAAGATGAGATCGTTAAGGCAACAACTCCTGCTAAGGATGAAGATGAAATCGTCAAGGAAACGACTCCCGCAAAGGATGACGATGAAATCTTCAAGGCTACAACTCCTGCTACGGCAGCTAGCGAAGATGATGAAATCATCAAGGCAACAACTCCGTCAAAGGAAGTCAGCGATGAAGATGAAATCGTTAAAGCCACAACTCCCGCCAAGGACATCATTCCTGATGATGAAATTGTCAAGGTTACGACCCCTGCCGGAGCGGAGTCTCTTGCACAGGAAACTGACAAAGCTCCCACTTCTGATGAGGATGCTCTTCAAACAACAACTCCTGCTAGAGAAATTAGCGGAGAAGACAAGGACACTGTCAAGCCCAGCGAAGGAGCTAGCGATGAAGAAGAGATCATTCCAGTCACATCGGCCGAAGACATTAGCGAAGAAGACGATAAGTTCAAGGTTACAACTCCAGCTAAGCAAGATGACGCTGAGGTTACCAAGTCTACCACCGCCAAGACTGTGGAAGATCAGACTGAAAGCTCCACAGAAATCTCAGCTGAAAAAGATGCTGAGAAAGATGAGGATGTTTACACAACAACAGCGGGCTCACAGATTCCTTCCTCCTCTACTGAAGGCATCAGTACCGAGGAGAGCACTTCAGATGAAGAGAAGCCTGCGGCAGAGAGCAGTACAGCCGGCCCTGCACTTACAGGAGATAAGGAAGAGCAACCCACAACCGTACCCTCACTCGAAAGCGATGAAAAGGAAACCGAAACCGAAACCGAGCAACCCAAGAAGGGAGAAGTGGACTCAACTACCGTCAAAGCAACGACACCCGAAAAGACTGACGAAGATACAACTGAGGCAGAAAAGGAAATTGTGTCATCTACCAGTGCACCACTGGGCGAGCCTAAGCCAACCACTGAAGGCGACGCCACAGAGAAGGATGAGGAGCAGACTACACATGCTGCTCCAGCCAAGTCTGATATTGCTCCCGCTGTCGTGGATGTTGATGAAACTACTGCCCAACCAGAAACAAGCGAGGAGACCTCAACTGCCAAACCAGGCTCGGTTTACTTGCCACCTTCCTCTCCAGATACCGACTCTGAAGAGCCTGAAGAGACCAGCACCGAAATTGGAGAAGAAATTGTTACTGCCTCGACGACTGAGAAGGAATCTCCGAAACCAACCGAGGGTAAACCAACCGAAGGTAAACCACCCGTTGATACCCGCACAGACTTTGTTGTCGACAAGACAACCTTGGCTCCCAGTGAGGAGGAGACCACTTCAGCAACCCTACCTGACATGCAACTGCCATCTGTCATTCCCGGAGAGGGCGATTGCTTGGTGGAAGGCAAAACCTATGCCAACAATACCGAAGTACCAGCAACAACACCTTGCGATGTATCCTGTACGTGCGTTAGCAGCATTGTTTCCTGCAAGGCAATGGAGTGCAAGATTCCCGAGGATAGAGAGAAGTGTGTCCTGGCTACCGATCTTCTTGATGGTTGCTGTCCAACTTACATTTGTGAAGAGTCTGAGTCTACGACTCCTGAAGACAAGACTGCTGAAGACAAGTCTACAACTGTTAAGCCTGAGACAAGTGAGAAGCCTGTGGATGCTGTCGATGAGGAAGATGTGTCTACAAGTACTGAGAAGGTACCTGAGGATGTCATTATGCCTTCTGGCATTACTGAACAACCATTGTCTCATGTCAAGCCCGATGAAGAGATTCCAGTAACGACTGCAATTCCCCAACATGACGAGATCACAACAGAGAAGGAAATCAAGAAGCCGACTAAGGAAGAGATTCCTTCAGAGGAAGAAGATGATGAAATTGTGTCGGCAACAGCTGCTCCTGAGATCAAGAAGGATGTTCAAAAGCCTGTCGAGAAAGAACCTAAGCCTGAAGAAGATAAGGAAACCGAGGATGATACGGTTCTCTCAACTGCTACACCAGCTATTGATGAAACCAAGAAACAACCTACACACGAGGAATCCACAACACCCGCTCCAGTTGCTGATGATACACAGAAGGAGATTGAAGATACATTGGCTGCTACAACTATTGCTCCACTTTCGAAGGATGAAGAGAAACCAACCGAGGAAGAGAAGCCCACTGAAGAGAAGACTGAAGCGCCAGAAAGTGACACAGAGGATAAGGTTTCACCTACTGTTGCTATTCCTGTATCCGAGGAAACATCCACGGAGACTTCTGAGGAAGAGGCCTCATCCACTGAGGCATCTGTCGATGCTGAAAAACCATCTGATGACAAGATCCCGACATCATCTACTCCCGCACCGTCTGAAGTCGATATTACGGATAAACTCACAACATTGGCTCCATCTACTGATACTTCTAAGCCTTCTGTCGAGGAGGAAGAAAAGGTGCCATCCGAAGAAGAAAGCACTGAAGACAGCGGTGCAGCTACAACTGCTCGTCCAGAGACCGAGGGAGACCAAGACAAGAAACTGTTTGAGGAAGCCCCATTGCCAACCCCAGCTGCTCCTGCAGAAACAGATAAGGATGTTAAGCAACCAACAGATAAGGAAACCAGTACCGAGGCTGACATTGAGAAGGAACCAACCAAGGAAACAGAAACGGAAACGGAATCAGAATCGGATACGACAACCAAGGCTTCAATCTCTGAGGAGGATAAGGAAACATCGGAGGATATTTCCACATCTGCTCCCGAAGTCACTAAGGATCAAGAAGAAATTACTTCTGCACCTGTCGAATCTGATGAAGACAAAGAAATCTCGAGCACCGAAAAGGTTTCCATTGATAAGGATGCCGAGGATAAGGCTACAACTGTTGCTCCAACCACCGAAGATGAAGTACCTACAGTTTCTAAGCTTCCTGAAGATGTTCACGATGAGCTATCGACCACAACCGTGGCTTTAACGAAACCAACTGATGATGAGTCTTCAACGGCCGCTCCAGAAAAGACTGGAGTTGAATCCGAACCCACAGTCCCAGCTGACAAAGAAGAGTCTGACAAGGAATCTACAACTGCCCTCCCAGCTGAGGATGAAGAAGATAAATTGGCTGCTACTACTGTCATTCCTGCTCATGATGAAACACCGTCAACACCGGAAGATAAAATTGATGAGAAGCCAATTGCACCAGTTACTGCCGATACTAAGAAACCAGAAGACGAGTCCGTTTCATCTGAACCATCTTCAACAGAGGCTGGCATTGAAAAGGCAACTGAAATTCCCTCGATCTCAACATCGCCATCAACAGAAGAGAAGGAGACTGAGACTGCTACGGATGCTGTGTCTATTGATGAAGAACACATTTCTTCAACAGAGAAATCTACTTCTGAAGAGCCTACTTCTGAGGAGGAAGCACCATCGACCTCAGGACCACAAGCTCCCGAGGATACGATTACTGTTTCAACATCTGCTTCTTCCGTCCACGATGAAGAGCACAAAGATACCGATGAGGTTACAACGGCAGTTCCCTCAAAGACAACCGACGAAGACACAACATCTGCATCTGAGGAAATCGATGTGGACTCTAAACTGGCAACTACCATTACTCCAACCGTTCCTCATAAGGATGAAGAGAAGGTTGAAGAGAAGCCTGAAATTGAAGCTTCTTCGACTGCATTGCCAACCACTGAGGAGGACAAGGAAACTCCAGAGGACAAAATTGATATTACAACTGCTGTTCCTATTCCTGGCGAGGAGAAACCTGCAGAAAAGGAGAAACCAATTGTCATGGACAGTTCAACAGATGCTCCATCTGTGGATGATGCTTCAACAGAGTCTGAAGAGGAACTCCAAGATAAACTTCCCTCAACGACAGCCAAATCTCCCGTTGACAAGGTCACAGAATCTGATGAAATTGAAGAATCGGACAAATTCACAACAGTTGCGCCTTCTTCCGAAGAAGCCTCATCGAAACCAGCTGATGAAAAGAAACCTGCCGCATCTGACGAGGAAGAAAGTACCGAAGACATTCTTGCTGCAACAACTGCTGTGCCACAGGTTACCGAGGATAAGAAGGAACCACCATTGCCCACGAGAGCGCCTACAGCTGAGCCCGAGGAGGAAACCAAGAGACCGGCTTCAACTGAGAACGAAGTTGAACCTGCCGAAGGAACTGAGCCTCCATCCTCAGAAGAGGAAGGTGAACAAATACCCCATGCCGTCTTACCCACAGCTGCTCCTGTCGATGACCAAACCAAGGAGGAAGCTGACAAAACAGATGCAACAACTATTCAACCAATCGAAGAAGAAGAGGACGTCAAGGAACCTAATCCCGAAGAAGGCATTGTCTCCAGCACAGATGCTCAACCATCAGAGAGCGAGAAGGAACCTTCAACTACAATTGCACCATCCAAGGATGAACATGATGAAATTGAGCCTGCAACTGAGAAACCATCCGAAGAGGAAGATGAAGACAAGAAGATTGGATCCACCGCTGTGCCAACTGAAGTGGAATCTGAGCAACCAACAACAACCGCTGCCACTTCCATCAAGGCTGATGGCACAACTCCAGCTGCTGATGAGAAGATCGATGTTACCACAGCTCCTTCAGCTTCTGCTGCTCCTGGTGCTCAAGATGATGATACAGAGGACACCACAGCGAAACCAGCTGTTGATAAGACTGAAGAAACTGGTGCACCCATTGAAGATGGCCTTACAACTCCCAAATCTGAGGAAGACAAAGAAGCTGCACCAATTCCAACCACATCCAGAACTCCAGTTGACACCACACTCTCTCCAATTCATGTTCCTGCTGCTGAGGAAGTCGACCAGAAGCCCATTGAAGATGTTATGTCACAAACGATTGCTCCCGAAACCGAGGACGAAGGTGAATCTGCCACAACTTCTGCTGAAGATGCTGACAAGACTCCAGTTCCAGTTACAGTTGCTCCTGCTGCTCATGACAATGAAGCAAGCAGCGAAGTCAGCAAACATCCATCTGCCACAGAAGATGTGGGTGAGGAAACCACCGAACCAAGTGCTCTTGAGCATGAAGACACCACTGATCAGGCTGCTGGTGCCAAACTGAAACCACCAACACCAGCGCCAACCACAGAGGAGACTGTAACAAAGGAATCTGCCGAGCAGGGCACAGAATCCCCAGCCCAAGAACCCGACACTGAAGTGCACACCGTTAAGCCAGCCGAGGAAGCAACCTCCACAGCAATTCCAGCTGTTGTGACAAGCGAAGATTCCACCGAGGAGGGTGATGAATCTGTGGAATCGGAAGAGGAGCACCCTCTAGCAGCTGAGCTTCCTCACAAGGAAGAGGATAGCGATGAATCAGTGGAGGACGGTACTGAGACTGCTCCAAAGAAACCAGAACACGACGAGGTACCTGTTCCAGCTGTGGATGCAACAACAGCTGCTGCTTCCACAGAGAGTTCCAGCGAGGAATCCGCCACCACACAGCCTGAAATTGACAGTATTATGACAGTGCATCCACTGTTCACCCAGCACATCCCCAGCACCACAAAGGCACCAGTTATCGACGACAGAGTCTCAGTTGACCAGACCGAAGCTGTTCCAGTCAAACCGAGCGCCGACACAACGACAACAGAGTCTCCACTCACGACTACAGTGGCATCCAGTGCAGGACAGGAACCCATTACACCACCTTCCTATGGCCACCAGCCACAGTATCCATCTTATCCCGAAGATGAGTATGATGAGGAGGAGGTATTTGGTCCTGGCACCTGTCGCTATGCTGGCAAGATCTATGTATCGGCTCAGCAGATTCCTCGCGACGATCCTTGCGATTTCTGCTTCTGCTTTAGAAGCGACATCATCTGCTTGCAACAATCGTGCCCGCCTCCAATTTCCGGTTGCCACGAGGAGCCCATCTCTGGCTTCTGTTGTCCACGTTACGAGTGCCCTGTGTCCATGGCCGCTGTGCTGAACATAACGACAAGCACGACAACCACAAGCACCACACTGCCACCACATTTCCTGAACTACTCTCACGGTGATGCTGTGAAACACACTGGCTGCCTCATCAACGGCAGATCGTATAAGGTGGGCGAACCCATCGAATCGACGAGTGGTCCCTGCATCAGTTGCACGTGAGTACAAACTAAGTTAATCCCACCCATTTGGATATTTCTAATTTAAATTCAAATCTATTTGCAGCTGCGGCGGAGATGGCAACATGAAGTGCGATCCACAGCAATGCGTGCCGGAGCCAACGATGCGGCAAGTGTTGGCTGCCGCAACGGCTCACCGCAAAAGATGAACCACCAGCCATGCACACTAAATATAATTTTAACTAATTTTTAAGCACTGCAAACAAAACAATCACAACAACAACAGAACACAAAAAAACTGAACACTGAACACTGAAACAGACCCAAATTGCACCCACAGCGCTGCATTCCTCACGTTTTTTATCTGAAGGAACAGGAAACTACACTCAGAAACAGAAACAGACACTGAATCAGAATCACAAACAGAAACAAAACCAGAACAAGAGAACACACAATAATATTTACTAAGGTGCCAAAACTGGTGAAATTAATGCAACAACACACTTGATTAGATTAGATCCGCTTAAGAATTGATCGAAATGTTTAATATTCCTTTCGATTTGTACCGATTCCATATAGACTTGCACTTCTTTTCAATTTGAATTCCAATTTGTTTCGGATTAGGTTACGTGACGAAGCAACCAGTGATATTGTACTGTATACATAGTATAGGTGCAATTAATTTAGAACGCGCTCACTAAAAAAAATCAATTATGAACTTATGTATTTGAATTCCCCGTGTAGCAATCCCATAATGAGACTTTACGGCGTGCCTTGTAAAGTTGTTCTTTGTGATTCCCCTTGATAAAAATGCAATCGCTTTCAGGAGACTCAACCCTAACCCAACATTCTTTGGGGATTCCCAATTAATGATTTTACGATGCCCCGAAGTTTGCTTATGAACAGAAAAACAAGCCGTTTCATTTTTGTTTGTTTTAATAGCAATACTTTTCTTCAATGCGCTTTTATAGTATTTTAGTCACTTTATTTTAAACATTATTATTTTTTGTGTATAATTGTTGCTTCTAGTCTTCTTTTGTTGTAAGAGCAACGAAATTCGCCTGACAAAATGCGCACAATGAGATCAAATCAGATCAGTTGAATTAAAATTGAATTGAGTTGAGATAATTATGTCGTCTATGAACTTTTCCAAGCTTTTATACTTTTATATACAATATGTGTAAAATGAAGAACCGAACGAAACTAGTTTTTATAGCAATTTTACAAACGAACCACGAATTGCATAGTTTTTAATCGATTGAATTTAAAGTTTACGTCATTTGCACGCACAAATCCATCTGTGGTAGAAATGAAAAGTAATTTAACTAAATTAATGTGTTTTTTTAGGTCAACTAATGACGGAAACTAAACTTGCTAATCGAATCTTATGTAGGCCTTAATTCTATTGCTCGACTGATTGAAATATGACCAATTAACAATAGATATGATATGAAAGTAGGCGATAATTTTGTAAACTAATTTTTTTGTAATATCAGCGAATCGCAGATGGTATTAACATATAAATCATATAACAACAATTTTATATCAAATAATTTCAGTCGCTTGAGCATTAGAAGAATGCCGAAAATTCGATCCGTAAAACACACAATAAATATGAACAACAATTAGATTTACATAATCTCTAAATATAGTTACAGTTTTTAAGTATTTAACTATAAAAATAAATAAATAAATTTTAATGTAGAACTTATTTATTTGATATGTCTTTTAAGAACAGCTCTTGTGTTTCCATAATTATCGTAATTTATATGCAAGCTTTCTTTGTAATCTTATAAATAAATACAACGCTTTTTATTGAAATGTACAAACTGGGTGTGTGAATGGTGCATGTAAGACTGGAATTTCATATAGCATACAACCATTAATTGTCTCTTAGCTAGATATCTTTAAATAATACGAATAGAAGCAACAGACGATTTTCGAATTTGAATTTCGATAAATTTTAGATTGTTCAACGGCTGGAACTGCTCAGTTTCGGTCTACTGACGTCCCGAACGAAATGAACGAACGATCGATCAATAAAAGTTGGCAGCTCTGGGTTCAAGCGAACTGAATCCGAACGATTCGACAACTCTAGAAGAAACAGCTGAGCTGTGAAAACTGTGTGCGCCAGGTGTATAGGAGGAAAACTATATTTTTATTTTCATATGGCGTGACGCAGTGCTGATACTCTAAACTTAGTATTAGATTAACATAAATGAAAATGGCCAATATATCAACTATAAATTGGTTTTTCGTGTGCGGCCTTTCGTTTTGCCTGGGTGGCATTGCAGTGCTCAGTTTTATGCCGCTTAGTTCAGGTGCGAATGTGTAAATAAATAATACAAGTATATACAGTTGAGACACCGTAGAGTTCTATAAATACACATTGCTTTCTTTGCAGACTGCATATGTCCGCTGAAGAATCCACTGAGTAGACTTACCGAGGAACAGGCGACGATGCCAATCGCTCGATCTCCACATAAAATGGCCGTTTTGGTGCCTTTTCGAGACAGATTCGAGGAGTTGCTGCAGTTTGTGCCACACCTAACACAGTTTTTGCGTCGGCAAGGCATTGAGCATCATATATTTGTGCTGAATCAAGTGGATAGATACCGATTTAATCGCGCCTCTCTTATCAATGTGGGGTTCCACTTTACCAGCGAGGTGTACGATTATATTGCCATGCATGATGTGGATCTCTTGCCACTTAATAATGATCTGCTCTACGAGTATCCCAGTAGCTTGGGACCGCTGCACATTGCCGGGCCCAAGTTGCATCCCAAGTATCACTACGATAATTTTGTTGGCGGCATTTTGTTGGTGCGTCGGGAGCACTTTCAGCAAATGAATGGCATGTCGAATCAATACTGGGGCTGGGGACTGGAGGACGACGAGTTTTTCGTGCGAATCAGGGACGCCGGATTGCAAGTCACGCGGCCCCAAAATATTAAGACTGGCATCAATGATACTTTTAGGTAAACGTTTAAGATTACAATTATTACAAACAATCATTAATGACAGTGTTTATATTGCAGCCATATTCACAATCGTCACCATCGCAAACGGGACACACAGAAGTGCTTTAACCAAAAGGAGATGACACGGAAAAGAGACCACAGCACGGGCCTCAACAATGTCAACTATAAAATATTGAAGGTACATGACATGACGATCGACCACATACAAATTACAGTTCTTAATATTTTGTTTGAATGTGATGTAAATAAAACGCCTTGGTGCGACTGCTCGGGAACAGCAGCAGCTGCTTCCGTCGTACAAACCTAGTTAGACGTAAAAAAATAAGAACAATCCGTTTTATCCATTTCGCCTATACGAGTCTTAAGCTATGTTTATTTGTCTATTTGCACGATGGAAATATGTTAATACACGTGAACCATGCCATACAAGAATGTCCAGAAGAGCACGTAGGTGCAAAGGCCGCCCATGAATTGGTTCGTCAGTAGATTTCGGCGATTAATAAAGTATTTGCGCCACTGTGTGCCCGACTTCATCAGCACCATAAGCCAAAGCACGAACACCGACAGGAAATAGAATAAGAATCCAAGTGTTGCACTTAGCCCCAAAATGCCTACATTACAAAAATACATTAATACATGTAAATTCATTTTAAATTAGTTAATTATATATTTTACCTGCAGCGCAGCCCGAAATTGCGGCCATTGAGGTGCGGCAATATTCGACGGCGGAAATGTTTTTCCGAATGACCCCCTCGCTGTAGGCGATGATCTCGCCGGTTTTCGACGTACGTGTTCTAACCCGATTCATATTTAATTAATTTTTTTCAGCACACTTCTAATTTACAATTATTTCTCTGCTGTTTTCGGCAGTAGGGTTGTAGCAATATATCGATGCATCGATGTTTTAACCGAGTTGCCATCCAGCAAAAAAAACGGTTTGGCAACGCCAGACAAAATTCATATTCAGTAATTTTTCCATAAAAGCTCTTTCTATAGTTTTCTTAATTTTAAAGCTAAATTTTTGTTGGATTTTTGTAAATTTTATGATATATTTTTTAGAATTTAATTTGGTTCTTCTCCCGAGAAGTGAAGAGGTTTAAACCTTTATAAAAATGTTCACCATCATTTTCTCTTATTTCGAATTAAAAGGAGCATTCCATTTAATAATTAATTGCTAATTTATTGCTTAATGAACTAGCAATAATTCACATTTAAGTGCGCGCCATTTTACGAGTCACGGTCAACCAGTATTGATATATCGGTGATTCGATAGATATTTTTGGTGTGGCGGTCGGGCGATAGGCGAATGGCAATATCCACAAACACGGTGTGAGCACAACACAGAAGAGGGCCCCCATTAATTAAAATATGTGGTGATAACGAAACTTAGTGATTTATACGTGTTAAAGTCGAAGGGCATAAGGTGCAATTAAGAAGGACGCGCAAAACAGAAAATGTTGGAAGATCGCGAGCAGCCATAAGTGCTAAAGAAATCAAATTGAATAAGTTGGGCACAAATATTTTCGCGGCCAGTCCACAACAAAGCAGAGCAATTAAAAAATCAATCACAATTCTAATTGAAAGCTGTGGGAGACAGAGGCAGTGGCAGCGGCAGAGGAAGAGGGTAGGGCTAGGCTAGGCAATAATATGTCACCCCCTAAGAATTGTGCTGTGTGCGGCGACAAGGCGTTGGGATATAATTTCAATGCTGTTACCTGCGAGAGCTGCAAGGCGTTCTTTAGACGCAATGCCTTGGCCAAAAAGCAGTTCACTTGCCCATTTAATCAGAACTGTGAGATCACCGTTGTCACCCGCCGCTTTTGCCAAAAGTGCCGTCTGAAAAAATGCCTCGACATTGGCATGAAGAGCGAGAATATCATGTCCGAGGAGGACAAACTCATCAAGCGTCGCAAAATCGAAAATAATCGCGCCAAACGTCGGATGATGGAGCACGGAGGCTCCGATGCGGATGCAGATGCGGATGATAACAAAGTGGCTGGTGCTGTGGCTGATAGCAGCTGTAATCTGGACATGTACGGCGGCTCACAAGACTCCCACAGCTGTGGATCACCCGACAGTGGCGCCAATACCAACAGCATGACAACGGGACCAACAAGTTCAACTCCAAGCAAACCACCGACTGATCGATTGACCCTCGTTAATCCGCTACTGATGACAGCCGAGAAAATAGTGGATGAGATTGTCGCCGATCCAGATCGTGCGTCCCAAGCCATCAATCGGGTGATGAGAACCCAAAAGGAAGCTATCTCGGCAATGGAGAAAATAATTGGATCACAAAAAGATGCCTTAAAGCTAGTGTCTCATTTGATTGATTACCCAGGTAAATGCAAATTATAATCACGTGTAATTCTATAATAATAATTATGAATATTTTGTGCAGGTGACGCGCTCAAGATTATAAGTAAAATCATGAACTCGCCATTCAACGCTTTAACAGTATTCACAAAGTTCATGAGCTCGCCCACGGATGGCCTCGAGATAATCTCCAAGATTGTTGATTCACCCAAAGATGTGGTCGAGTTCATGCAGAACCTGATGAGATCGCCGGAGAATGCAATTGACATAATGAACAAATTTATGAACACACCTGCCGAGGCTCTCAAAATGCTAAATCGCATCTTCAATGGCACAAACACGACGACAGAGGGACGCAAACAGTTGCCAGTTGAAGCTAACGATGTTGAGGAGTCGGAGACATCAACGGGACAACAGTACGATAAGCAGGCGCAAAATGTCCGTGTGGATACTGTCATACATACAATGTTAAATGGCAGTCCCTCAGGGAGCATAAATACCGTGGACACCTCACCTCTGAGTAGCATAGCAAGTCCAGCGAACAGTGTTCCAATTGACTTGCACTACCAATCACCCAAAGCGAATCACAGACCGGATGAACTGCCCAGCACATCGGGCAATCATCATCACTACATGGCCAATTCACCAGACTTAGATACGAAATCTTTTATGCCATCCAACTACAGTGATGACCTTAGCATAGATGGAAGCCTAAGCATCAATTCAATTGAATCTGTGCTCTCTGAAGTCATACGCCTGGAGTATCAGGCTTTCAACAGCTTACAGACACCCGGCTCTCACATCAAAGATGAAGTTTATCATGCTGCTGGCGGCATGTCCTCATCCTACATGAGTCACAACAGGACATACGGCGGCTGCAAGGCGTCCAGCGAGCAGCAACATCTGCAGCACCAACAGCCCATTTGTGCTCCATCAAGTATTTTTATGGAGCGGGACCTCAACGAGGCGGAGCAGATGAAACTGCGGGAACTGCGTCTGGCCAGTGAGGCTCTCTACGATCCAGTTGACGAAGATCTCAGTGCCTTGATCATGAATGATGAGCGCATTAAGGTGACCACCAATTTCCGTTCCTTTCATGCATTCCATATCAACAAAATCCATATTCTCACATTCACACGCAAACACACGCACACACACACACACACACACACACACCTGCGATCGCACGCTTATCTAATCGCGAGCTGTTCAATTCCGATAGACAGTTAACACCTGGTGTATGAGTCAGTGCATCGCAGAGTTTCTGTGTGCCCAGCACACACTTAGTCTACCCTCCCCAATGTAAACAAAAAGCATTAAATAGTGTCGCAATGGAATGGAAATGCACACACCTGTTGCTATACTAATGGATAGTCTGAGCATACAATATATCAAAAAACAATTGAATCCAACATGGATGATAGCGCATTATCACGCTTACCAAATCTCCATTGCTTCATTATCAACAGCGACGCTATCACCAACAATAGCAGGCGCACATAAGTCACATCCAGTGTCTGGATGTGGAGCAGCAATGAATTTGTTTTGGTTTTGGTTTCGGTTTTTGGCCCGACAACCTTTATGGCCATTGGGTTGACTGTTTACCGCTGCTGTTCCGACTCAATTAGCACATTTTGTATTGTTAATTAGGAAAACTGATACAGTTTTTTGAAATATGTGGAGCTCGCAGGTGTACAAAGCGCTATGATAAGCACTGTTCCTCATTATTGAATCATACACTATAGTCTAACACTATTGATGCGATAATTAATGTTATCACCTTTGGTAAATCCACAGCCTGACGATGCACGACAGAGTCCAAAGCTTTTGCAACTCATCAATCTGACTGCGGTGGCAATTAAGCGTCTTATCAAGATGGCCAAGAAGATCAGTGCATTCCGTGACATGTGCCAAGAGGATCAGGTGGCATTGCTCAAAGGCGGCTGCACCGAAATGATGATAATGCGCTCAGTGATGATATATGACACCGATCGTGGTGCTTGGAAGGTAAGACAGATATACACTTTTAATCTATATTTGGAAAACGATTGTTAACTCAACTTGTTTCAGGTGCCACAAGGAACCAAAGAGAATATGGCGAATATACGCACCGATCTATTAAAGTTTGCCAAAGGGAATGTCTACGAGGAGCATCAGAAATTCATCACCACCTTTGATGAGAAATGGCGAATGGATGACAATATTATTCTTATAATGTGTGCCATTGTTTTATTTACACCCGCACGTTCGCGTGTCATACACAAGGATGCTATTAGGTTGGACCAGGTAAGTTCCCTTAAAATACTATATAATTAAAATGAAATTTAATATTCCGTTTCTTTATTCGTACAGAATTCCTATTATTATCTTCTGCGAAGATATCTAGAAAGCGTTTATCCGGGCTGCGAGGCCAAGAACGCGTTTATTCGTTTGATCCAAAAGATTTCGGATGTGGAGCGTCTGAACAAATTCATGATCAATGTATATCTAAATGTGAATCCTTCCCAGGTGGAACCGCTGCTGCGTGAAATATTTGATTTGAAAAATCACTGAAACTATTTGGAATTGTGCATAAAATGCTACAAAAATCATTTGTCAACGCTGTGCTGCTATTGTTGTTGTTGTTTCTATATATATAGTCTATATCATCTACAATTTGTTTTGTTTGTTCGCTTATAAAGTTAGATTTAAATCGAATGTGATTGTTAGATTTTGCCTATAACACATAGTTTTTATATTTCTACATACATCAAAGAGAGTATATTTTAGGTACAAAATGCTAAGCAAAACAACAAAAATATAATTAATTGTACACATTTTAATTAGTTTTCAATAAACTAAGTTTAAAGCAAAATTGGTTTCAATACTATAAGAGAGGGTTAAGTTTGCAAAAAAAAAAAGGTGCATTATGGGGTTAAGAAGCTTTAGTTGCTAAATAATTTATTTATTTATTTAACATAAACTAATATAAGGATTGACACATTTTAATTACAAAGACTTGGAAAGTGCTTAGCATATGATAAAGGCGTTTGACTTTGCCACGCCCACTCAATCCGCCCCCATTTGATGCGCACGTCGTGCTGTGCCAGCAAAGTCGAAAATACGACTAAATCTACCAGGCGAACAGAAATGCGCAGCAGGTGTCCGTCGACAAAGTCAAGTGCACACATCCACACACACATGTGACGTTCTCGCTCGAGCTTAGGATCCTCAAGGCGCTCTCACAACTTAGCGCACTCTGAGAGGATCAGAGCTTTTACGGTTGTTCTCCTGTTTCAGTTCTCTGCGCTTACACACAGCGACACACACATGTAACCAATCAGTGCAGCGGGATTTGTTTACTTTTTGCTTGCTGCTGATTCTGTTCGCCTGGTATTTCTCATAGAGCAGCTGATACTTTCCTGTGTTATTCAGTCGCTCGCCACTTTTGGTACAGCACACAACTCTGTTTGCTGTTTGTTTGTTCGCTTATAAAGTTAGATTTATATCGAATGTGATTGTTAGATTTTGCCTATGTATAACACATACATATGTACATAGTTTTTATATTTATACATTAAAGTATATTTTAGGTACAAAATGCAAAGCAAAACAACAAAAATATAATAAGTTGTACACATTTAAATTAGTTTTTAATTAACTAAGCTTAAAGACAAATAAGTTTAAATGCTATAAAAGGAGGGGTTCGATTTGAATAAAAATTCAGCATTATGGGGTTAATAAGCTTTAGTTGCTGAGGAATTTATTTATTTAACTTCAACTAAAACAAGAACTGACGGCTTTTGATTATAGAGAATTCGAAAGTGCGTAACATTTGAAAAGGCGTTTCGCTTTGCCACGCCCCATTTGATGCGCACGTCGAACTTGGCCAGCATTGTCGAAACTACGACTAAGTCTACCAGGCGAACAGAAATGCGCAGCAGGTGGCTGTAGGCAAAGTCAAAAGCACACATCCACACGCACATGCGACCAAAGAGAGCAGAGAGGATCCACAAGATCCACAGGCGCTCAGGCACCATCATGGCCGCCATCATGCCAGCGGCCATCATGCCGGCGGCCATCATGCCTACCGCCTTCCAGCCAATCACAGCCTTGCGCGCTCTGAGAGGATCAGAGCTTTTACGGTTGTTCTCCTGTGCTCAGCTCTCTGTGCTTACAGCGAGTTTTGTTTTATTTCTGCTTGCTGCTGATTCTGTTCGCTTGGTATTTCTCCTACTGCAAATGCTATTTTGCTTTGGAATTCAGTCGCTCGCCACTTTTCAATGGCGAATGTTCATGTTTGCCGTGGTATCTTTCTGCCTGTCCTTTTTCTGTCTTTTGATTGAATTTTCTATCGTTTAAAAAAATAAAACAGAGCATAAGTTGAACTCCATAAAACTATATTTTAATAAATAATCGCGTTAATTTTAATAAAATATTTTTTAAATCGGCTTATCCAAAATTATGCCATACCAAATCTTTGCTTCTTCTAATTTTCTGAATTGTTTGTTTAGTTTTTATATTTTATCTTTACGTTTTTCCGCTAGTTTTCCGCAACTCTTGAAGATGGCTAACAAATTTATCGCTAAGCAAACTCTGCAAAACATCAAACAACACTCTTTCTTACATGCCCAAGTCGAACTTGCCAGCAAAGTCGAAAATACGACTGAATCTACCAGGCGAACAGAAATGAGCAGCAGGTGGCTGTACACAAAGTCAAAAGCACACATTCACTCGCACATGCGAACAAAGAGAGCAGACAGAATCCACAAGATCCACAGGCGCTCAGCCGGCGGCCATCATGCCGGCGGCCATCATGCCAGCCGCCTTCCAGCCAATCACAGCCTTGCACGCTCTGAGGGGATCAGAGCTTTAACGGTTGTTCTCCTGTGCTTGCAGCGACATTTGTTTACTTTCTGCTGATTCTGTTCGCCTGGTATTTCTACTAGTGCAGGTGATGTTTGCATTCAGTCGCTCGCCACATTTGGCATAGCAAACAACTCAGTCTGCTGTTATGGTTTTTAAAAATTTTAAATAAACTGGACCTGATTTTAAGAAATTCCCTCTTACTTTTCTGAATAAATTACTTTCCTTAATTTTGAATTTTACTCAAAACAAGTTCCCATTTATAACCCATAGATAAACAACAAATTCTAATAGGCAATCATTTTTATAACGTAATTCACAAAATGCAGAAAAGAAGAAATTAGGAAGCAAATGTTGATATGTATGTATGTCTGTTGGCCAAATATTCCTCTGGATCATCATTAAAATCGATTCGACCTCAAGTCGCGAACAACAACAACAACAACAGCGTCTAACATTGCTCCGATTTGAAAGACAGAGCCACGTCGGATTTGGACGTGTGCTGGAGTCTGTTGACCACAACAAACATTGTCAAATACGTCTAAATGATGTTAATATGGAAAGCACAAGCTTCGCCGCTCTTCACAGCCGGGCACAGCTTGGGCAGGTGAATGAGCCTGGTACAATTGTCCGCATCGCAATTCGCCGTCATTGTTTGGGTCTCAAGTTGATTCACGACAATCCTTGGCCCATTGCAAGAACTCATCCAACGCGCTCACGGCCAGATTACGTGCCAGGGCTTTAACACGCAGATTCCGATCGGTGGTTATGAGCACAAGTTCCGTTTGAATGAAGCATTTCCCATCTACAGAAGTGTATAGTATTATTATTAAGCTGAATAATAAATTAGTAATCAATTCCTACCCCTGCACTGCTCTGAGCTGACATTTTTGGAGACAGCAACAGCTGTTGCCAGAATCTTATCATCATTGGAAGCATATGTTTCCTCAACGAGGGCAAACATTGAAGCATTGATAATGGATCCCTTAGTGGTTGCACATCTGAAACAATATACAACCTTTAGTTCCATTAAAGTCAATCAAATTGTAATAACTTACTTCACATTATTTTTGGCCGATCTGATAAATTCAAGTGATTTCTTGGCACGCGTTGAAACTTCGTCAAAGTGATGAATGCGCTGATTCTGCTTGGAGCTGCGATATGATTCCAACTTGACGCCCTTGGATAAACCGTCCAGTTCCTTTACCACCGTCAGTGGTATAATAACCGTGTAGCGCTTGAATTCCATAGATAGTTTCTCAATATCCTCCAGGCAATCGATGAAGCAATTGGTGTCCGGCAATAGATATCGTGGACGCACCTCAATGTACAGCTTGGAGTCTACCAGCTTCAGGATTTCCTCTAGCTTGCTGTTGCAAATCTGTTTAACTTTTGCCTTTTCCTCCAGTTGTTTCTTCAACTTGCAAAGCTGCGTCACATCATCACAAACATTGGAGGGTGAAATAGTGTCATCTTCCTCCACTTTCGGCTGTAATGTGCAACTCTCCCCGGATGTGGAAGTAATGCAGCTGCCCACATCAAAGTCATTAAGTGCCACCTGCATCGCAGCATTCAAATCCTCAATGGTGAAGCTCGCATTCAACGGCAACTGCAATGAATCCTGGTGTTGCAAATATAACTCCTGAAATTGCAATATTTTATGGATGCGCTCGATGAACTGTTCACGCTCGGAGCCACGTTGGGAACACTCCTTTTTGGCCACATCACGACCCAATGGCTCAAATCCACTCAGCACAATATCCTCATCTAATATGACATTCGATTGCCTGCGATCCGCTTCCATATCGAGTTTATTGAATATGCCTTCAATATGTTCAAAAAGAATCTGCAGCTCTGCCCAACAGTCGATGGTTGAGTGTCTAAGTAAATGGAAAATAACAATTATTAATATAAGAAACAAGAAATGAAGTTTGTTTTCTGCTGTATTCCATTTACGACTGATCGTTGCTACTACAGGATATTCTTATTTGAGAGATATTTCCAGAAGCAACAAAGTTGATCATATTAAAGGTGCATTTCCGACCAGTCGTTTCAATGACAATACTCTCAGGAAGTCTAGACTTACTCCTCCGTGCGCACTGGTTCCCAAATATCCACATTGATAGTCAGCCATTGGGTATAAATCTTAACATACTGCAGATACGTGTTGACACGGGAGTAACTAGAAGGAAACAACGTTTAATATTATCATTCTTTGAGTAGAACAGGGATTAAAACCTTAACCGAAACCGGTAAAAACCGATTGAAATTTGTAACCGTAACTGAAACCGTAACCGAAAAAATGTTTTCCGCTGTACCGAAACCCACAAACCGAAATAATCGTTTAGTAACCGATTGATTTATAAGGGTTAATTTCGGTTCTGAGCAACTTTGAACTGTCATAACTTTGTCAAAACTCAATCGATTTTTATGCGCAATGTAAATTTGACCATGATTTTACTTCCAAATTCGTTCTGCATTTAAATTTTGTTCATTTTGAAATTTTCGAAAATATTGAATTATTTCGAAAATTTACATACTTACCCCTTTGTATTTTTCGAAAAAATTCGAAATTTTCAAAATTTTCAAAATGAAGAAAATTTAAAAGCAGATCGAATTTAGAAGTAAAATCATGGTCAAATTTACATTGCGCATGAAAATTGATTGAGTTTTGAAAAAGTTATGGCAGTTCGAAGTTATTTAAAATCAAAAAAATCGATATTTTCAAACCAAATGAACCAAATTTATATGAGATCAAATTATAATAAAATCGACATTACGCTGGTCCATTCCAGTAACCAGATAACATTATTTTCCAGGATATTTAGAGCATTAAGTATTTTTTCATGTAAAGCAATGAAAACCTTAATTTTTTTCTTTTGGTAAACCGAAACTTACAAAAAACCGATAACCGTTTCGAAACCGATACTCCAAGATTTTGCATTACCGATAACCGAAAACCTTAATTCGAGAATAACCGAAACCGTAACTGAAACCGATATTTGTTTCGCTTTTAATCCCTGAAGTAGAATAAATACATTTTCAACATACTCTTGATCGGTTAAGCACTGCAAATCGGTTGAATCATCTGCGATATTCGCCAATTGTTGATTTGCCTTATTCAGCATTAGACCAAACAATGAATTGGCGAAATTGAAGCTATGATAACGCATCTCCCGACGTTCGACTGTAGAACAAACAAACAAGCAATTAAATAATCATCTGATTACGACTTATCAAGTGTTTAGTTTACCTTTCAGCTTGTTATGTTCCAGCACAAATACATTAAGCGCCACCATTTTCATCAATTTGGTACGCGACAAGAGATTGTCGTGCTTTAAAGTTGCACCCAGTTGAACCTGCAGCTTTCCCAGCAATTGATACATGCACTCCACACTATGCAATATAGAATTATAAGTAAATCAAAGATTTTCGACAATCTTTACTCTTTACTTACTCAGTAGCCGTAAATAGTTTACCCACTAAGTACAGATACAATGACACAACTCGTGGTAGTAGCTCCTCTGGTGTCATTTCATCATAACGATTTAGTTCGGCGATGTTTGCCTTGTTCTTGATCTTCCCTTTGACATCCGTGCGATGTAAACGTCTCATGCCATCCGGATAAATCCAGACTTCCCGTCGCATTTGCTTTGATTTCTTGGACTTGCCCGAGATGCAGTGCATCGGCGATTGCTTCATTTCCGTTTCCTCATACTTGCGACGTATGTCATCGAACAAATCAAGAAGACTCTCCTTGGCCGACTGAATAGCATTGGAAGTCAACAAGCTGCGCATATAATAATACACAGCATCGAAGCGTTTGTGCTGTGAGAGTAACAAAAAGAGAAGAGTGAACATTAAATAGTTAAATAACTTTGATAGTAGCTTACATTATAAATGGAAATAATGGCCAGTTGATTGTAGGGCGCTCCATTGCCCGGCACAAGCTCCTGGGCACGTTGATAGTATTTGCAGGCCTCGGCAAAGTCCGTGAGTTGCAGGTGATGGGCACGATAGCGGGACAAGTCGCCCAGGCAGATGAGCAAACGTTGAGCCACCACTTTGACGGCGCTCTCACAACGCGATGAGATGTACTTGGTCATCAATTTCTCGTAGAGTCCTCGATAGAACTTAACCGACTGCTCGATGAGCAGCAGCGTGTGATTGTGGGCCACATCCGTGTGCTGTCGCTTCAAATAGTCGCGCACATTGTAGAAGAGCAACTTCCAAAAGAATGCATCCACTTTGTGCTCACACACAAATTTCAATTGCTCCAGCAGCAAACCACAAAATGCTTCCTGCAATTGTCTATGCAAGCTGCAAAAGTTCTTCCAGTTCTAGAAGCAAACAAAATAATAATAATGAATCAGCACTGGATGAGTCATCTAATTATATTTACACCAACTTACGTTAAGTATAAGATTACGTTGCTGCAACACCATCAACTGATCGTATAATTGTATAATGATCTTGGCATTGGGCATATTCAACAGTTGCTCAAACCACACGGGATGATCGGTGGTAAGACGAACTCGTGACAATGGTGACAATGGCGTCAGCTCCTGCATCCGTATGGGATGCGATCGACCTCGTCTACGAGTTCCATTCACTGATCTTGACTTATCCCCGCGTCGTTCTTCTACTTTAGCTGCTGGACTCGCATTCACACGTAATATTCCTGGTATACCCACATCCTTTGATCTGTTCTCCAAGCTGCTGCACCCGCTGGCATCCAAAACGGGCATCGATACCTTCAACTTCGTATTCCCAGCATTTGCCTTTGGCTTGCTCAAAATCGTGACTGCAAAGATGAGTAAACAAGTATTTTAATTAATTTAAATATACATATATTGAGACTTATAATTATCTTAGAATAAGATACATTTTTAAATAGACTTAACTATGTATAGTCGATCTTGATGTGATTTAGTGGGATCCATAATAAAAGGAAACGTTAATCACTAAAATTTATGACTCTGGCGAAGATTTATCCAGTTTACGCAGACGGAAAGGAACTTGGCGAAATTCTAATAACACTCTATGGTCAGAGGGTGTTTTAAGTGTCTATCTAGCAAATTAAGAGTCCCTAGTTTTTATAGTGTAGATGCTAGACGGATTATTTAAAGGTCAGGACGGAAAGGAAGGTGTTCAAATTTGTAAACAAACTGCATGACGTTCATAGTAAGTCTGGGTGGCAAATATGATTGGTTATAGTGTCTGCCACATCTCTTACTCTCTCTTACATATATTTCCACGAATTCAGCATACCCTAGTACTCCACGATTCAAGGGTATACAAAGTTACAAAGCGCGCTCAAAGCATATGAAAACAAATGTAAACACACGCACACGCACACACACACATTGTTTGTGAGTCATGTGTGTGTGTGGATTTGAGTATCTCACCTGGCCTTGTCGTGGCTGCTGCTGCTGCTTCTCCCGCTGCTGCTGGCGTTGACGTTGACGTTGGTTCCGCATTTTCAACATCCTCTGCTGCGTGGCTGTGTTGACTACAGCTGGCAGCGAATTTGTTCTGTAGCCGTTTCGGTAAAGTTCCAATGATTAGCGATATATCATTTTGATCTTTTGTTCCCTTTCGACTCATATTTTGAACGTTGCTTTTCTAGCTGCATTTATTCCGTTTTGATGCGTTTGAACGTGATTCGCCTTTGTTTTTTTTTTCTAATCAAAAAATATCACAAAAATTACGCAGAAAAATCTATACAGTGTGACCAATCTTCAGTTTACACAAAAACACACAAAATCAGTCGATTGTGTGCAGCTATCGATATATTTTTCTCGACAGGCTGTAGTTGAATTTGAATGCCAAGGCACGATGATTTGTTTACAACTTTTTCACATTGTTCGTTATAAAAATTTATGTATCACGTATAAAAGTATGCAAATTACAAATAGCGCTTATTTTTGCAGTGCAAATTTAATATAATTAGTAAATATGTATATATCGAACAGTGTGGCCAGACTTCAGGTCTAGAGATGCGGCGAATTCACCACCACCCTCTCTTTACCTTTTATTTACCATACATTAAATTTGAGCAGCGTATTGTGGATTGGACTAGTACAAAAAGGCAGTAAAAAAGCTATTTTAATAGAATATAAAAAATTACTGAGCACTACTGTGATACTGTGTGTGTGTGTGTGCATAAAATGGCGCAGGTTGCTTTTTTAGATAGCATGCTGCGTGAGTATCTCGTATTCCGAGGATATTCAAACACTTTGAAGGCTCTCGATGTGGAGCAACGCAATGAAAAGGATCAACATTTTCGGGCGGAACGTTTAATAGACCATTTCAATATGTCAATACAAGCGTCGGATTTGCAAGCGGTGCGTAGTCTATGGCTGCATCTGGACAACAATCTGTTCAGCAAGCTGGATCACACATATGCTGCAGGTAAATAATATACACCCGACACTCAGAGAGTAGAGTGGGTATGTTGAAGTTGTGGCATTGTGTGCACACCTGACACACCCTGTGATAATATATAATTAGTGTTTCTCTTTTCACTTCAACTTATGGTAATTTATTTTACAGCTGTGAAGAAACTGGAGAACAGTCTGCTTAAATATTATTTGGTGACAGCTTACAGCAACAACAGAACGGATAAGATATCGGAGTTCTTCAACAAATTGGCTGTGGAGCTGCAGCAGCAAAGCGAGTGGAAGGATTGGTTCTGTAAGTTGAAGAATACTCCTTAATTTGTTATCTGCTCTCTCTAATTTGTAACTCTTTGCAGTCTTTTCTTTCTGCCGCAATGCAGAGGAGTCTCCCACATTTGCACTGTACTTTACCAAGCAGTGGCAGGACACTTTGTTGCTCTCCTTGCGCAACTTTCTGACCACCGTTTATCAGTGTCTGCCACAGCCGAGCTTTGTGCGTGCCGAGCAGGAGGCGGCACACATGCAACGTCTACAGGATGATAACACACGACTGCGTGCACGTCTCCTGCAGCTGCAGCAGGAGCAACTGCAGCAACAACAACAACAACAACAGCAGCTGGGAAACTCAGCTAGCTCACAGAATGTAAACAGCGCTGAGAGCAGCACAAGACGTCGCAGCTCCTATCGACAGCAGCAGAGTCTGAGCGATATCCTGCCCTTTGACATCAGTCCACCAGGTCACATTGTTGATGACTTTTGTATTATTGCCTCCGAGGCGAACAGTGTGGCCCAGGCCAGCGATGTCCAAGCACGAGGACTCAAATCACTTATACGCAACATTGGATCTGGCAGCTCGCCTGTCCTGGCGCGCAAGGATAATGGGGAGAAGCGGAGATCGGGCAGCGTGGGACGCAGTTGGATATAGTTGAATTAAATCAGAGATTTCTAGTTTGTTTTTTTATTGGAAATATTTGTATTTATTTGCGCTTCCTCTTAATCCAATTCCAATAGTTGACGTACAAAATAAAGAGCAAATGCGTGTAAGGTAATAGATTTAATTGCAATAAATAACGTAAAATTACAAAATAAATATTGACGATTCGTGTATAAAATAGTATTCTCTATATCGGCAGCACAATTTAAAAAATACACAATTTATTGTATATAATAGGTATAATTGTATATATTATAGTATATGTATATAGCATGCCATATAATTATGTATCTAAAGTATACATAGTTACATATGTAAATTTTGCATAAAGTAGCATCGATTTTGACTCATTTCGTCGATTCGTTATCATCCATTTGATATATATATATATGTATATAAGTTATAAGTAAATGCGTTGAAGCCAAATTTCAGATTGGGATTTAGGGATTGCTTATCATGTTATCATTAATTAAATATAATGTAATTATGCATATGTATATGGTTACGGCCATCTCCGCGAGATCCTCCATCAAGTGAGACGGGTTTGACCCGTCCTGATCCCTCTATCTCTTACAGCGCCGTCTCAAAAGCCGGCAATGATGTGGGAGCACTGACAACGCTGGCGACTCCATTCCTGCCAAAGCTCGGCTTTAGCTCACCGCGCATAAAGTTATTCTCCTCGGTTTGCAGAAAGAAATTCCGCTTCAGATCGAAACTGGATACCGCAACGGAATTGGGACTTGCCACAGTTCTTGCTGCCGTTTCACTTGAGTCCAAGCTGGCCCGTGATCCGCCACTGTTGTTGGCGTGATCCTCCTCGCTGTTGGCCTCTGGAATTGTGCTGGACATGATGTCCGTACGTGGCACAACGGAAGCAACCGTCGCACTTGGACCGCGCATCTTCGGAGCAAATGTCTTGGAGGGCGATCCAAATTGACCCTGACGCAACATTCGGCGATTGGCAAAGGTTTTTGGCGAACCACTCAAATCGAGCAGCTTTAAACTGGAGTTCAACGTGGGCTTCGATGCACCAGGAGTCGCTGGGATTCCCTTTTGACTGGTCTTTGTCATCGTTGTCGTTGGATTTGCTGTCGATTTCTTGAGCAGCTCAACGGCGGACACTTTGCGCTGCACGGGACTCGTCTTGGCGGATTTGGCCAGCAGCAGTTTCTTAAAGTCCATCAACGTTGTCTTGCTTTGTCCAATGCGATCCGCACACGTGTTCAAACGCTCTGGAGCATTGTCACTCCAATTCTTGGCTGGCTGCTTCATCGGTGGCACATTCTCCGAGACATCTCGGACATCCGATGATCTCGTGGGCGTGGAGGTCAGAAATATGCCACCACTGCCATTCCTTGGCACAATGGGCGATATGTTGCTTCTGCCCTCAGTGGCAGTTCCCGATCCATTCGAGGCGGAGGCGGAGGCGGCTGCTCGGGCCAAGCGATCGGCACGACGTATGGGCGTGGCATAAAGATCATCCCGACAGGTTAAATTGCCGCCGGGCAGCGACTTTGGTTGACTGCGTCGATTCTGCAGTGTCCAGTAAACTGGTGCACTCCTCTGAAAGGGCGTGGCATCTGTGGGCGTGGCATCTGTATTCAATTGCGGTGCTGGCTGCACTTGCTCATAGATATTAGAGAAACGTTGATACCCTGTAAAAATATATATAGAGTAGTTGCTTAGTCATTTATTTCTATTTTAATTTATTATACTTTAATTGATTTATTTTTATTTAATTTTAATTTTAAAGTGCGCTTAAAAACTCAACTCTAATTGAATTAATAAAATTAAAAAAAAAGAAAAAAAGGCATTCCAGCAAGCTAATTATAAACCTATACATACCTGTAGAGTTGGGGGGCGTTACCTGGTACTCATTTATGCATTTATGGATATTATGGATGTATTATATGTACATGGTGCGTTGGATGGTGCTGGGTGCTAAATATGAATAAAATGGGTGCTACGTGTTTATGGATGATTGGAGTCCATTAGCCCAGTTTTTTTTTGGATTTTTGTTGGTTTTATGATACAATGATTTTGGTGGATGCGTTTTTCATTCTTTTTATTCGATTTTCTTTTTTCTTCTCTTGTTATCAATAAAATTTAATTACTTTACTTACTTTACGATCGGTGGCGTTTTTTATGGAATGTGATTGAACTTAAAAAACTAATTCAAATAAGGCGCTAACTTTTCAAAACTACTGTTTAAATATTTCATTAGTTTTCCAAAGGGAGGGGGATGAGGTGCAAAAAACTACAACTACACAAAATACACACATACATATACAACATAAATTATGCAATTGAAGTTTTTTGCACACTCAATACAAAATTTCGAAAAAAATCTTTTCAAAAATTAGCGTCATTATTTGTGAAATACTTAAAAAGAAAACATTTTAAAAACTAAATGCATAATTAATGTGAAATGTTTAAACAAAAACATAGAAAACGGTGCAAAAAACTTTACAGAATTTACAATACACATATGTTGTTGTTGTTGTTGTTAAGTTAAGTTTAAAAGAACTTAAATATTACAATTAGTTACAGTTGTGAATTCAAAAATTTAAAAAATTGACAAAACACAAGTTAAAGTTTAAGTACATACACAAAACACTTAATTAAATTATTGTTAAAGGTTAAACAAACAAAGGGAATTATTAATTACAAACAATTATTTGCACTTAAAATGGGAAAAGTATTTAAAAATTGATAAAATTGGTTAAGTTGGCAACACTGGCTGCCAGAACGAGCAGACAAACGTTAGTAACAAACTGTAGTTTCAAATGTAGTTTTCAAATTTTATCATTTACGAGTTATCGGCATTTCAAGTGTACAGAAAATGAATTGGGATTGGCTGAAAATAAATAGTAATTTTAAGAAAATGAAGTGATTCTTCCGACAACAGCTGAGTTTACGGCAGATTCTGGTAGGAGGATTTTACGGTAGTTAAGTTGGCTGCGTTAGCTGCCTAGTTAAGTTGGCTGCGCCGGATCATTATGTAAATTTAAAATAAATACAGGTTGAATTTTTTCCTCTTTTTCTTTTTCTTTTTTTTTATGAATTGGAAATGCACAATACCAATTTTTAAGGATATTAACTGCTTTTTCAGTCAACATATGAATTTATTGCAGATTTGCTAGGAGGATTTTCTGATAGTTAAGTTGGCTGCGCATGATTCTTATTTAAATTAAAACTGAATACAGGATGAATTATTGCCTGTTTTATGAATAGGACGTTTACAATTCTATTTCTAAGGAAATTTGCTGCGTTTTTCAGCCAATAGCTAAATATATTGCAGCACTGGGAGCAGCATTTTCTGGTAGTTAAGTTGGCTGCGTTAAGTGGCAATTAAAACTGAATACAGGACGAACTTTAGCTTGTTTTCTGAAAAGGTAGTGCACAATACTAGTTTTCAGGTAATTAACTGCGTGTTTTCAGTCAACAACTGAATTTATTGCCAATCTGGCAGCAGGATTTTACGGTAGTTAAGTTGGCGGCGTTAGCTGCCTAGTTAAGTTAGTTGCGCCTGATTCTTATTTAAATTAAAACTGAAAACAGGATGGATTTTCTCTAATTTTACGAATAGGAAGTTAACCATACTAATTTTCAGGAAATTATCTGCTTTTTCAGTTGACAGCTGAATTTCTTGTAGAACTGGCAGCAGAATTTTCTGCTAGTTAAGTTGGCTGTAAATTAAAACTGAATGCAGTATGAATTTTAGCCTGTTTTCTGAATAGGAAATGCACAAAGGCAGTTAAGGTAGTTGAACCTGAGCTGCAATTGTGAGGAAAACTCGCTACAGGCAACACTAGCCCCATTGAACACGTACGACACAAAGGAGGAGCTAAGAAAAACAGGGTTGCAAAAGACGTAGACGTGTGTAGTCTAAGATTGGCAATTAAAGTGCAGACTTGACTTGAAGATGCACACTTGGGAACGTGTGATGTAAAAAGAAGATCTTTCTTTTTTATCATAAGGTCAAGTTAAAGACAAGTTAATGAGTGTGGTCGCAATCGTGACTAGAGATGGGCACGGGCCGCCTTTTGAAGCCCGAAACGGCCCGGACAAATTTTTATTAAAATAGTTTTTTAATGAGTTTTACTTTTTACTCTATTTTTTTAATTAAGTCAATCAAAATTTGAATTTTAGAGCGTCAATTTAAAGCATATCTAAAAATACGCCTCTCTTTAATATTAATTGTGCAACATACAGAAAAATGTTGTGAGTTTTCGGGCCTAATGGGCTTCGGGATTTTATTTGAGGCACGGACCCGAAGGAAAAAAGCCCGTTGGCGATTTTCCGACAGGAAGTCCGTGCATTTTTTTGAGGGTGCCCGCGTGACACGAAGCCCGAAAAGGCCCGTGCCCATCTCTAAACGTGACTCTACCAAATCTCAGTTACCTCAAACTTTTGCAAAATGCGCTGACGCCGGGCGCCATTGTCCTCATTGGGACGAATGATTTTGAAGGGTCGCAACAAGACGCTGTCCACAAAGGACTTGTGGTATTTGTGGGGTGTGGGACTCGACAGAGTTGCCACTTCCTCCTCTTCCTCCTGCTCCGTATCGGAGTTGGAGTCGGAATCGGAGTTTTTATGCTGCATTTCAGGACTGGGAATTTCTGTTAGACTGGGTGAGTCATCAAAGTTCTCCAGAGATTTGTTCCTTAAATAGGAGGAATCAATGCAGGTGGTCGATAAGGAAAATTCATCAACTAGACGCTCAAAGGATTTGGCTATTTTATAAGGATTTGAATTTGAATTGGAGGTGTTTAATAGTTGTTGTTGTTGGTTGCGCAATTTGAGCGAACTTGTTGCATGTTGCAATGGGGGCAATGCACTCAGATTTTCCTTATTCATTTCCAGCTTCAGTTCATCATTTGCCAGCCTGTAACTGTTGTTGCGCTTTAAAGCGCCAGCGCGAGATTTGTGGGTGGTTATAGAGAGAGGGGGAGGTAGAGAGGGAGGGAGAGGGAGAAGGGAGGTGGCAGCAATTGCATTTGAAATGGAAAACTGCGTGGCAGCAATTGGGTCAATCGATAAAGGGAGAAGAGAGGAGAGACAAGAGAAAGCAGCTGTTGTTGTTGTTGTTGTTGCTCCCTCTGCTTTTATGACATTTACTTTCATGCGGGGCGGCAAAGCGGGTGGGAGTGAGAGAGGGAGTGAGAGGGGTAGTGAGGGGGAGGGTGTTGCCAACCCCAATTGAGAGTCGTAATCTTTGGGGTCTGGCAACTGTACACTTGAAATGCTGCTCATTGATGCGAATTTTGATTTGCTCAGCAGCAAATTTCGAACATTGTTGTTGTTGTTGTTAAAAGTTGTTGTTGTTGTTGTTTTGGTAGTAGTAGTGTTATTTACAATAGTAGCATTAGTTTTTAGTTGTTGCTGTAGCTCATGTTGTTGCACTGCTTGCACTGCTTGCAATTGTTGCTGTTGTTTTTGCTTTTGTTGTTGTTGTGTTGTTGTTGTTGTCTTACCTTCTTCGCCTGAATTCGCCGATGCTGTTGTTGCCGTCGATGTTGATGAATTTGTGGCCGTTGAGCCCGTTGATGAATTCGATTTACTCGAAGGTGAAGGCATCATGTTGTTGCTGTTGTTGTTCGAATTGTTCGAATTGTTGCAGTTGGCAATTGTCTCGTAAAATGGATTCGTATTGTTGGCCAGCAACTGTTTCTGCTCTTGATAGGAATCCGTTGTCATGTTGCCTGCTGCTGATGATTTGGCTTTGGATTTGTTGGCAATTATGGGACGCACATTGGCAACTTTGCGATTGGCAACAATGTTGCCAACGATTCCGTTGTTTAATAACAATAATTTGGCGCTCTTTGTGGCACTTTCACACGCGGCGGCGTCTCGTGTTGCACTGATGACACTGCCACTGCCACTTTCAATTTCGTCCTCCTCCTTTTTCACATACGGCCCAGGTGCGAATGTCGTGTGTTGCCCCTTGCGTCGCTTCAAGCTATCCGAATCGTAAACGATGCGTCCCTCGGCATTCGTGCGCACCCGACGCTGTGTTGAGATGTGCGAGAGTGAGAGTGAGAGAGATTTCTCTTCGCGCAATTCGCTTATCTCTGCATACATCGGCACTCCGCCCGTCTCTGTCGCTGTCGCTGTCACTGTTGCCACCCCATTCGCATGTGGCAGCTGTGGCAACTCTGCGCATGTCTGCTCTCTTTCTCTGTCTCTCTCGTGGCGTCGCAAATGTTGCGGCAACTCATTGAGCGACACATATTCCGAGGGGTTGTTACTCTCACCACCCCCCTCCGTTTTACGCATCATGTCATTGGAATAGTAAATCGCCAGATTACTTTTACTCTTATTATTATAGCGATTATTTTGATTGTTGTTGTTGCTGATGTCTGCAATTGTTACATATTCGCCGGCAACATCGTAAAGTTTGTCATCATTGACGGCACTCGCCGTTGCTGCGGCGAGTTTAAGCGGCGAATTGCGTTTGATTGCTGGCAACACAACGCGCAACTTTTCGAACATGCCGCCGAATGCTTTCGTTGGTGTGTGTTTCAGCTCATTGAGGTTGTGATCTTTGCTATTCGTTGGCGTCAATTGCTCCTGGCTAACCGTTTCAGCCGTGACATCCACCTGCAGATTGGTTATAGTTCTATCCGCCTCCGCTTCGGATAACGATTGATGCTCATCATCATCGCTGGTATTGGGTGTGATGATGCACATAGACGGTATGCGCTTGGCACTAAGTGTCGTCTTTTGCTTAATGCGCTCAATGCGCTCAACGCCTTCCAAGTCGGAGCACTCCGAGTCGAGAGGCAAACGTTGTTGCTGCTCCTCGGTTAAAGATGAGGATTGCGGTTGTTGCTGCAGTGCATCCTCGGGGTTTGTGCTGAGTTTAATGTTGCGCTTAATGGTGCCGGTGCGCTCCAAGGTGCTGCCAATGGTGCTGCTGCTGTAGCTGCGTTCCAAGGTGCTGCTGCTCGCACTGTTGCTGTTGCTCCGACTCTGGGAAGGCTTCCCTAGGGAGCTACTCCGCTCCGGGACATCGGGACCCGTGCAAATGGCCGCATTCATCAATGTGGTGCACACTGTGCCCGCTGAACTCGTCGTGGTTGAGGTGGAACCACGTCCATAGAGTTCATATTCATTCTCCGCATTGAGCACCGTCTGGTTGGATTGACTGCCAAAGGAGTAGCTGCTGGTGTGGAGACTCAGTTGGAGTGGCGTCATCGGTGGCTCCTCCTCCTTGAGAGTGCGCAATCCGCTGTCCATGTGAAAGGATGTGTAGTAACCTTCCGTGTCGCAGCTGTAGGCGGAACTCGTCTCCAGATCATCCAGATGATTGGGATCCGTTTGCATTTGCAACTCGGGCGTTGCAGTTCCCTCACTCGTCACACTGCTGGAGGCGGAGGTGTTGAGGAATCTCCGACGACTCAACATGGATGAGGGTGGCTGGAAACTGGACACATTCAACGAGGTGTTGGATGCACTCGACTTGGGCTGCAGGGTGATCTCGCTGCCAATCGAAGCACGTCCCGATTCGGAGCTTGCACTCCAGTTGCCACTCGAGGAATGGGGCTGCTCCTCCAGCTTCCCGGCTGCATCCAGGCAACGATGCAAACCATTCCGACGTTGTCTATTCAATGTTGCCGTTTCCCGCAGCTTCACATGAGCCGGGGATGCACTGGAGGCTAAAGAGGATAGCTGCAATTTGCCACGGAGTTGTCCAGTTGTTGTTGTTGCTGCTGTTGCTGTTGTTGTTGTTGTGCTGGAGAGGCTCATGCTCTTCTCGGATGAGGAATACGAGGGTTTTCGTTCGTGCGAAAACCGCGATTCACCCAAATTCTTCTTCTTCTGCTGGATGTCATCATCTGGATCTTTAGCTCCTCCTGTTTGTGTCATGTGCTCCAATCGATCTTTATCTGTGGAACTATTCTGGGAGCTGCATCCGCTGGTGTCCAACTGACAATTGGAGTCATCGACACTGCGCTGCATAAACTTGAAACGATTCCTGCCCCATTGTTTCAATGAATTCAACCTGGTCAACGTGTTCTTCCCCTTATCGTAGGGCAAGGCAACAGATTCCTTTTTTAATATGTCACTCGATTTGCTGCGTCCAAATCTCTTGGATTTCTTGCTGCCCTCCAGTTGTCCAGTTGTTGTTGTTGTTGTTGCTGCTGCCGCTGCTGGACTCGGAGATGTGGCAGTTGTCGAATTCTTCGTAGAATTCCCAGTGCTAAGATTATTTTTATTTATTTTATTTTCAATTTCAATAAATACATAAATTTATTTTTTATTTATTTTTCATTGTTGTTGTGGTTGTTTTGTTGTTGTTTGTTGTTGTTGTTTTGTTGTTGTTGGGAAACATAAAAAAGAAAATATATAGATATATATGTTTTGGTATTTGGTTAGCAAAAAAATTGTAAGGTTTTTATTTTATTTTTTGTTTTTATTTAATTAATTGATGAAAGATGTGTGTGCGAAAACTGTTAGAAAAGTTCGAAATTTAAAAGGAGATAGATAGATTGAAGAGACAGCGAGAGAGGGAGAGAGAGAGCGAGGGGTGTTGCAAGAGTTTGCCAAATTTATCTATAATAAAAATCTTTTGTGATTTCTGCTGCTTTTTCCCGAATTTTGTTGCTAGATTTTATTTGAATTTCAAAATCTGTTTCTGTTTAATTTAAAAATGAAAGAGAGAGAAAAACTCACACTAAAGTGAGAGCGAGAGAGAGGGCTATTGTAAGAGTTTGCCAAATCTATCTATAATAAAAACTAATGTGAGCTGCTTTTTCCGATTTTTGCTTGCTTGATTTTATTCAGGGATCGCAAGTAAGACTTATTTTTATTATACAAATTACTTTCATCTCTTATTTTTAAATTTTTAAAATAAAAATCAAAAATAATAATTAAGTTTCAATTTTTATTTAAAAATCCTAACTTTTCAACCTAAAATATCCTTGAAATAAGTTCTTAAAGGACATCACGTGAAAGTTATTGAGCCACGCATTAAGAATGTTTTTAAATTGTGAAAAAACACTTTTTGATTGAAAAGATATTTACATTCACAAAGATATTCACATTCAATTTAAGTTTTCATTTTTTTTTATAAAAAAAATTTAAAAATAATTTGAATTTTGCAATTTTTAGTTCAAAAATTATAATCGTTACGGTCCCTGATAAAAACTATTGTGAGCTGTTTTTTTTAACGAATTTTGTTGGTTTGATTTTATTCAGTGTGGCCAATTTAGCTACATTCCCGCTAGATCTAGAGTTTAGCAATTAGCAATTGCGGAATAAATTGTAAAATAGCGTTTAGCGGGAACTATAGCTATTTTTAAATTTTTAAAAAACTACTGCAAATATTTGAAATTATTATTTCTTGACTACTATTTTTTTGACAGACGGATACTGCTAATAAATCACCTAAATTTTTAATTTAATATGCTGATTTAGAATTCTTATGCCTGTTGCAATTTTCAAGGAATGCAGTGTATAAAATCAAGCTTAAAATTATTAAAGCTTTTTCTTTGGCTTTCTTGTAGATTTCCTAGATTTTTCTAGCTTTTTTTATATGATGATATAGCTATTTTACGCCGTGAACACTGTTTTTATTTGAATTTCTGAAAATCTGTTTCTGTTTAATTTCGAAATGCACACAGAAAGAGAGAGAACGAAAAAAGCTCCTACCAAAGTGAGAGCGAGAGAGAGAGAGAGAGGGAGAAAAAATGCGCTGGGAAAATCTAGATTAATTAATGGCACAGTTCAAAGTTGAATTTTCTCAAGCAAACATTATTTTTTTCTGCTCTGCTTCTATTTTTTCTTCCTCTTCTGTTGATTATCAAAAATGCGATTACGACATTTACATTTTAGAGTGGCGCCTTCCCCCTCCCCCTCCTTCTTTACCCCCTTTTACAATTTTCTGTGGCAGCTGTGGCATGCACCTACACAGAGAGAAAATAGCAGTACTAAAATTAAGTTCGATCTCGAATTAAGTATTATTTTTAAAAGTAAAAATAATATTTGATATAATTACGAATTATTTAAAAAGAGCATTTAAATTCTTTGACCAATTACTAACAATATTGATTTAAGAGCAAAGAATCTTGAATCAAGATAAACTCTAAAATTACTAGAAATGAGTACGCAAATTCTTTATATAAGTTCGGGACTCAGTTGCGACTCACAGATCAAGTAAGTAAAATCTTAAATCTTGAAATTTAAAGACTCTACTTTATTAGTTTCAATCTTAGTGAGAAATCAAATTTTTGAAATGTGACATTTTAAGTACGAAATACTTGATTTTTTTCTCTCTGTGTATACACACACATTTACACACACACACACTCGAAGCCATGTGCTTTACTCATTATGTTGATAAGCGACGCTTTTCATTCATTTTCTCTTCACATTCTTGGGTCAACAATTTTCAATTGAGTATCTTCTTCTTTCTCTGTGCACTGACAGGGGGAAGAATGATTTGAGGAGGGGGAAGGGGGGTCTGGTCTGGTCAATCATGACACAAATCCAAATTCCAATAATGCAAATGCACAACATTGTATTAAATTTCAAATTTTAGGGCGGAAAGAGAAAAAGTCACGAATTCAAAATATAGTTTTTAACACGATTTCGGTAATTCCCATTTTTTAAAATGCTAAACTCAAAAAATTTAGTTTTTTTGTTTCCGAATTTGTATAGAAATAAAAGTAGTACATTTATTTTGAGTATATTTCGTACTATTTTTTAAGACTTTCGGTCTTTTTCTTTATATTTTCAAAAAGGAGACTGATTTCAAGCACATTTTAAGAAAATTTCAATTTTATATAAAAAAAACAGTATATTTTATTAAAACAAGTATTTACCATACTATAGGATTATTTTTTTTTCCAAAAAAAAAAGCATTTGAGGTACAATTTTAATTATGAAAACCGAATTAAATGAAAAACTCATTAAACTAGAGGTACTTTATAAAATTTTTACTTTTTCCTTCTTTAAAATTGGAAATGGCTAATAATTTAAATTTTTAAAGATATCGAAATCATTTTTTCGCTCCCTTCGAAATGGAATAGTGAAAAAAAATATGAAATTTGTTTTAATAATATCTCCATATTTTTGAACTTCGAAACATTTTTTTCTTTGTTCGAAATAAAAACTAAGCGAATTGTAAAATAAATATGAAGCTTGTTCTGATAATTTCTTAATATTCGATAATATTTATAAAACTTTCACAGTTTTTATCCCCTTTCTACGAAATATTAACTATTTCTGATTCTAAAAATTTCTTAATACTCCATCATTTATTTCAAAACTTATACACTTTTCTCTTTCTCTCTCTTTAAAATAGGAACTAATTGAATTGTCAAAGATAATTTCTGATACTGATGATTTCTTAATATTCAATTTTAATTTAACACTTTCACACATATTTTTATTTTTTTTTATATATATATGAACTAATTAATTAAATTGTTAAAGAAATATGAAACTACGACTGATAATTTCTTAATTATGCTATTTTATTACTTTTGCACTTTTTGAAATTGCAGAGTGAGGGAAATGTGAAACTTGTGCGAATAATTTCGCTGCGTTTGACTTACTTTTCAAGCTACCCTCGAATTACACAAATCGCTTGCAGTTTGACGGGCAATTGGGTTCAGTTGAATTTGGCCTGCTTTGCATTTTTAGTGCTGATCGCACAGATATTGAACAGCATTGGCATATATACATACATGTATATATACATATATGTTTGTATGTATGCACATATGTGTGTGTGTGCAGTCTCATGTTGCACATTAAACGCAGTCAAATGGAATGACGCTCGGATTTTGTGGGCAGACGACGCCAACAAAAACAAATAAGATTTATGAAACTTTTAAGCAAAAGGCGTCAGACAAATGCACGAAAAAAATGCAAGTTGCCTTTGTTGTTCTAGTTATAGTTGTTGTTGTTGGTTTCAACTGTTTGGCAAAAATCCTACAGCGTTGTTTTGCCTGATTTATGCTGATGATGCGCAGGCTGAGAGAGAGAGAGAGTGGGCGGGCAGCATGTTGCTGGCAACAAATGTTGCCAGGCTAAGGAGGCACACAGATTGGTATGTGGGTGGTTCGTGGCTTGGCTGAGAGAGTGCATGAGGTGAATGTCTCGAATATGAATGAATTTTGCTATGATGATAAATGGCAAGCATGTATCGATATATGCACATGCGTGTGTGTGTGTTTATGTTGTGTGTGTGTGCGTGTGTGTTGAGTAATTTGTTAGGCTGTTTTTTTTATTTTTGGTTTTTGCTTTTTTTTTAAGGCGTTTTGCAATTATATTCGCTGTCAAAATTTCAATTTGCTTAGCTGAAAAAAAAATAATTATGTTGCTTGCTTTTGTTTAAACAAACTAAGTAATTTTCTATTGCCAGACACAAACAACAATTAACAGATTTATTTACAAATATTTTCTCTCTTTTTTTTGTCTGCTTAATTACAACATTCAGTTTTAAATTTTGGATTTATTTAGGCATGCTAACTTGGCAAACAATAAAAGTTAATTACACAATCATATATTATAAACAAAAAAAAAAAGAATTAAGTAAATTACAACAAGACACGAATTTGTACAGTTTTCGATAAATGACTAAAAGTTTTTTTTTTGCAAATTAATCGATTATTATAAAATAAATCAAATACCAAACAGCATAACAAATTTTGCAGCTAAAAAAAAGTTGTTCGAGTTTCACAATAATTTGATAGAAAAATTTAATTCAAATTGATACAGTTCACGTCTAACGGGAAATGATCATGTATGTGATACGAGATAGATATATAGAGAGAGAGACAGAGATAGAGACAGAGGATCTCAGTATGCTTTATGTACAGTTTGAGAGCCACTGCACTGTTAGTTTATAAAGTGGAAAATATTTATAGTTAAATTTATGTATATGTATAAATTTGACATACCCATTAGCTGCATCCTGAATTTCCTTTTGATCAATGCCCGCAATTGTATTACGACGCTTTCCCCGCACCTTGCGTGACCTTGACCTCCGACTGACCGTCTGTATGTTGTCATCAAGATTATTGACCTCCATTTGATTATCCTCCGGACTGCCGCCGCTGCTCGGAGTTGCGCTGCCCGCTCCTCCTCCTCCTAATCCTCCTGCTCCTCCGGCATAACAGCCTGTCGTGGATTTGCGAGCTGCGCACATGCGCTGGAAATGCTTGCCGGATGTGTTGACCGAGATCACTTCGGCGGGGTATCTAAAATAAATGGGAAAGTCAAAGATTTATTTATTAAACATCAAAAGTCAACAAACAAATTATTAAGTTTAAAATAAAATTACGAAACAAGTTTTTAAGTCTTAAAAAAGTTGAATTCGAAAAAAATAAAATATTTAGATAAATTTAATGCTCTTTAACATTGAGACTTTGACATTGAGACCACCAAAAAATAGTTCAATTATAAATAATTACTAAACTGTCATAATAAATTATAATCTTAAGTAATTTCTTAAAAATATCTTTTTTTTTCCAAAATTTTATTCACTTTAAAAACTTTTGCAGCCTTTTTTTTATAAGTAAATTATTTATAATTTGAAATGTACAACTGAAGAGATTAAAGTTTAAAAATTCTGGTGGTAATAAAAATTGTTTTTAATTCAACAGAAATTGGGGACAATCCAGAAAACACAAACAGATCAATTTAAATTTAAAAAGCCACAAATTGTTAGTTTTAAAGTGAATTTTGTGATTTTTTTTTATTTCAAAACTTTATTGACTTCAAAAGTTTTGCGGCTTTGTTTTAAACTCAAATAAATATTTATAATTTTAAATGTGAAATTAAAGAGATTAAAAAAAGTGAAATAATTCTGGTGGTACTCAAAAATCGTCTTTAAATCAATAAAAATTGGGGAAACCCCAATAAAACCTCAAACAAAGCAAGTTATTAAAAAAAATACCAATTATTAATCTCTATTGTCTTCAAAAGTTTTGCTAATAATTCTTTATAATTTTAAATGACTAAAGAGTTTAAAAAAAGTTTAATTATTCAGGGGGTAATCAAAAATTGTTTAGAATTCACCAAAAATTGGGGAAATCCCAGAAAACCTCAAACAGATCAAGTTATTAAAAAAGATACAAATTATTAAACTTTATTGTCTTCAAAGTTTTGCAAATAACTATTTATAATTTTAAATGCGTAAAGAGATTAAAAAAAGTATTCAAATTCTGGTGGTACTCAAAAATCGTTTTCAAATCAACAAAAATTGTGGAAAATCCCAAACAGATGAAGATATTAAAATAAAACTAAAAATTATTAGTTTTAAAGTGCATTTTGTGGTTGTTTTTGCCAAAGTGCTTTTCTTCACGCTTTAATGCCAAACAAACATTTGTGCTTCAAATCAATGGAGCGTTAACAATGTCTGTCTGTCTGTCTGTCCGACAGTCTGTCTTTCTGTTAGACAGTCTGTCCTTTTGTCTCTCTGTCCGTTTGTTTGGTGTTCCCTCTTTTGGGGGGCATTAAACAAATGAGCCATGACCACCAAAGGGGGCGCATTTGAAGTGGGCGTGGCCGTGGACGACACTTGCATAATTGTTCAGCCGCATTGTTAATTTATGTAATACGCAATTGAATTAAAGTTTTGTTATTTTTTACAATTGCTTTTTTGTTAGCTTTTTTACGCTGTGGTTTCTGATTGCGTCGCATTGCGCGGAACATTACAAACAAAAGGCCAAACATTGAATTACATTAAAATAAGCCAGCGCAACAATATAAAGTGTAATACGAAGTTGCAATACTCTTACAAATAAATTATAAAAGTCTCTCAGTGAAAGAATTGCTGACTAAACGGATTGAATAATTGAACTGCATTTATTATTCATGTGAACCAGTGCATTGAACGACTGAATCACTGCACGAGTTGCAATCGAACTAAACGAGTGACAAGTGAGCTGCACTTTAAAATTATCGATATACAGTATGTTAAGTATTTATTTTGTCAAACATTAAATTAAAAAAAATATATATATACATATATATTCTTAGCTTTTCCTTAAACTTAATTGTTAAAATGTTGGAGAAAACAAGTAATTTAGTAATTGTTTTGACATTGAAAAAAATCACCTATTTAATTTAAAAAAAATTAATTTTCGTAGTTTTACTTAAATTGAATTGTTAAAAAAAATAGGGGAAGACAATTAATTAAGTAATTGTTTTCACAAAGAATATAAAGCACATAATTAATTTTCAAAAAAAAAAATAACTTTCCTAGTTTTTTCTTAAATTTTGTTGTTAATTTCAATGTTATTTTAATATTTTTTCTTGTAAAAACAATTACTTAATTACTCGTTTTCCCCTATTTTATTTAACAATTAAATTTAAGAAAAAACTAAGAATGGTTTTTTTTTACAATAATATATATGTTTATTTTCTTTGTCTAAACAATTACTTAACGTACTGTATTTTGACTAAACTGTGGAATCAAATGAACAGCTTTTAAATGAATTTATTTATACTTGTACATAACATGGAATTATCACTTATAATAATCGATCTATTTATATCGAAACTCTGATCACTTGTCTCACAAAGTTCAAGTTCCCTTTTCAACTGCCCAGCAAATAGAGTAAATAATATTATTATTGGCTTGTTTTTGTACACTGACCGGCAAAGAAAACAAAACAAAAAGTGCAAACAAAAAAAAATTGCTTTGGAAATTTACATGAAATGCCAATAAAAATGAAGTTTTAAATAAAATTAGCATATGAAATTGAGTTGGGCGTTGATGGCTGCCGTTGAATGCAGCTAATGGCTGTCGAAAAGTCAAAAAGTGCATGTCAAACTGTATTTCACTAACGCTGTCAGTTTCAGTTGCTGTTAAACTTTACTGAGTGGGCGTTGTTTAATGCCGCTGACTGTAATGATTGTTGGCAGTACATGTCAAACAGTGTCAGTAACTATAAAACTTGCTTTCTTAATACAATTTTGGTTCAACCAATGCTGCTAATCGGTTCTGAACCGAACCTTTGAAATTATGAGACTGAACCACTTTCTTAAAAAAAAAGTTCGGGTTGGGAAAAAAATAATTACATACATTTTCTGTTTTTCTAATATTGCGCAACTATTTGAGACATTGAATAAAAATAAGCCATATTTAAATCTTCAAATAAATTTGAATTATTTTCACTACTCGATTTTTAAAAAAAATAATTTGAATTGTGAAAGAATTAAATCAATAAAAATATTTTTTTGTATAAAATTGAACCAAGGTTCCAACAATTCCTTGGGTTCAGGAATCATACAAACTGGTTCAGATTTCAACATGATCCTTTTTCGGTAAGCACCTTCAGGATTTAACCCATTTATAAATCTACAAGTTCTTAGTTCTTTCTTAAATTTAGTTGTTAAAAACATTGGAAAACAAATTTTAAAATATTTTCTTTAACCGAAAATCCGACAAATATTTATGGAGTTTTAGGAGATTTTCGGTTTAGAATTTTTTGAAAATCTCTCAAATAATTTTGGGAGATTTTCGGTTGTTTTCGATTGCTTTTTTATATTATTTTAAACAAAATGTATCTATTTTAAAAATTTCCCTGACTTAGATTGATGTTCAAGTGTTTAGTACTTACTTTAAGGCAATTATTTTGGTTTGTTCCTCGGGTGAAGGCAGTCGATGATTCAAAGGCACATCTTTATTGATATCGTTCGGTAGGAGCAACTGTTGCTGCTGCTGATGATGATGATTATGATGTTGCTGATGCTGATGGGCGCTGTCCGCCGTTTGGCTAATGTTAATTGCATATTGGGCATCGACCGCATCGGCGGATAGGACGGACGGAGAGAGTGCGGGCGTTAGAATGCCATTATCACCAATGACCATCGATGTGCAGATCGAGGTGTCCACATGATGCATGCAATCGGGCGTGACGGTGACATCACCAAGAGCTTCGCTGGATGTCCATTTCCGCAAATCCTCGATGGCAGCGGGCTACAAAAATACAGAGAAGAAAGGGGTTATAATAACGTTAAGTCATTCATTTAATTAGCAGTTGGCCAAAACAGCCAGACATGCAAAAACATGTCCCTCGGTAAGAGCTGTGTTGCCAATTTAGCTATTTTCCCGCAAATGCGGGATAAATTTTAATTATAGCTATTTTTTAATTTAAAAAAAACTAATGAAAATATTCTAAATTATTTTTTTTTTTGATTACTATTTTAGATAGTTGTTAACATAAAATCTACCTAAAAACTAAAATATCTTTATCTTTGGCTTTCTTGTAGATTTCCTTGCTTTTTCTAGCTATTTTTAAATGTTGATATAGATATTTTAGGCCGTGAACAGTTGGCAACACTGGTCCCACCACATATTCCTAATTGGCCTCAAGGCATTTTTGTCACGCACATCATTTTTTTTCTTTTTCTGCCACATGCTAAAAAATATGAGTTGGATTTTTGCTTTTTGTGTTTGCGCAAACATTTGTCAGTCAGTTTCGACTCGATTTTGGCCTGGCTAAATAAAAATGTGAACAAGTCACGCGATTTTCGACTAGATACAAATAAAAAAAAAACATGCGTTTCCTTCACTTGATTTTAGATTCGCTTCGAAATTCAATCAGTCTAATTAAAAGCAATCAATTTCAACAAATTCAATTCCATAAATTTCCAAATGTTCAGCTCTATTTTCAAGTGAAATCAATCGCACTAAACAAAAAGAGCGCAATCGTTTTCATTGATTTTCGGGTCGAGCCATTAAAATCAATTGTAACAATTGAAAGTTATTTTTTGGGGGAGACTGTATCTTCGGAGAGGAGAAAACATGAAGTAACCCCTACATACACCCACATTCGCATATCTAGTCGAAAAATCTACATAAAAATTCACTTGAGCTTTATTTTCACTGGCCAAACAAAATTATGCACAGTGGTACTAAAATATGTACAAATTTAAATATTCTCAAGTTGTTTTCCATGTCTTGAACAATTAATAAGTTGAGATTTGGTATTAATAACAATCTATGTCTCTTTTAATTTCCCACATTAGATTGAAACAATTCCATTGGAATATAATTTATTTTCTTTTCTATATAACTTTTCTTCTATATGACTTTTCAATATAATTTATTTTTCCAGATTTGATCTGTCCTCCATGGTCACATTATATTGAAACAATTCCTTTGACTTTTTTATATCATTTATTTTTCCAGATTTGGTATCAATAACAATCTTTATCTCTTTTAATTTCCCATTGAAACAATATCATTTGAATATAAATGTTGACTTATTCATATATTTCTTTTTCTTTCCTCAACAAACTACAAGTTCTCATTTAATTAGCACACTAATCTGTTCTCCATGGTCACATTATATGGAAACACAAAACAGAGCTGAGTTTTCTACGCTTTTTATATTATTTTCATCAACAACAACCATATATTCTAAATACCTCGATACAATAAAATATAATAATAAGGAACACAAAATCTTGCCTGTCCTCCGTGGTCACATTATTGAAAGTGACATTAAGCTTAGCAATCTTTTGCTATGATTTCTAAATTAATTGCATTAACAACTCCAACTTTTCAATAGTCTTTCGTTTCTTTTTTACATTTTCTCTCCTCCATGTTCACATTACATCACCTTAATTTATTTTCTATACTATAATTTCTCTCTTATTTTAAACATATTTTTTCCTGAGTTTTTTCCACTATTCTGTGTTACTATTTCAAGGGCATATTTAATGTCATTTTCTAAGCACTTTGCACCACTGTGCAAATCCTGTCTATCTGCCAATATATTGTTGTTGTTTACGGTTCGGCGGGCTCTTTGTTTGGGCCCAATTGAATAGCCGATTGGCCAAGTTTCAATGATAAAATATTTGCACATAAATGTCTTTCCATATACAATAATAAAATGTCTACAGGCAACAACAAGAACAACAACATCTTGTGGCCATAAGCAATAAACCGCAATGCGCTAATGCGACTATTGGATAACCAAGAGTTACAGTTGTCGTTGTTGTTCTGGTTGTTGTCGTTGTTGTTGGTGTTGTCGTTGTTGGGATGCGTCCAAGTGGAACGTCTAATGTCAAACGCAATGCGAAAAGGATTAAAAGTCATTCAATTAAGAAGCCAGACAAGACGACAAAGACGTCGCCAGTTACGGTTATTGGCAGCAACTGTGCAAAAAAAACAAACTCTGACTTTACACCCAGAGAAAAATGCTCTTGAATTCATATATTTTAGAAATTGAGAATATTAATTCGATCAATTTGAAGTGCTGGCATTTTAGTTATAAATTAAATGTGTATATATTTAATTTAAATAGATTTCATATTAAATTCCTAAAGATTTAAATAAAATAAACTTTACCATTATAAAATATTTTATAGTTATTATAAAAAATACTTCAATATTTAACTAAAGGTTATCAGTTAAATGTTTTAGAATTTATATATTGAGATTCTGCGTCAAATTATGGAATTAGTGAATTTAAAGCGTGTGCATTTTAATTATAAATTAAATGTGTATATAATTAATTTTGATAGAATTCACAAAAAATTCCAACATATTTAAATAAAATAATAAACTTCTTAATTATAAAATATTTTACATTTTATAAAAAATATTTTAATATTTCATTAAAGGTTATCAATTAAAGGCTTTCCGTTTTTCAATAAACTTATTTTCATTGCGATTGGGAATTTTAATATAAATATTAAAAGTACTTTATTTAAATATTTTCACCCGATAATTAAATAAATATTATTTATATATTTTTATATTATTTTTAAGTCAATTTCAAAGTAAATTTAACATGGTAAAATCAAAATTGGCAGTATTTATTTTTATTTATCTATTTTGTTTTTAATTTCCTAGAGCTACAAGGATGTGCTTATAAATTAATGCACTAATAAATTTCGAGTTAAATAATAATATTACTATGCACTTTTTCTCTGGGTGTAGCTAATTTTTCAAATAAATATTATATATCGTTTAGCTTATTTTGAAATGAGTTATTAAATTTTTTCATTGGTTTTATTATTTTCATATTAATTTTTTTATATGTAATTTTTAGCCGTTTTCGATTTAAATGTAATATGGCACATTCAAATATCACAGCATTTATTTTTATTTAGCTATATTATTTTTTAGTTCTAATAAATTTGTGTATTTGGAGTGAAATAATGATTTTACTCTGAATTTTTCTCTGAGTGTAGCTAGCTTATTGACAACCAGCAGAGAAGTTGGTGTCGCTCTCGATGCTTTGAGCCTACAAAACAAGTTTTGGCTAGCTGCCGAACAGGAAAATCGGAAAGTCGCTGTTGCCACTGGCTGTTTGTCTTTGCCAGGCTTATCTAATGGCATGGATAAACAAGGAAAGACAACGACAACCAAGACGAGAATGATGATGAAGAGTAGGATGATGATGATGATGAACATCATCATGATGATGATGTTGCTGCGACTGTCAACTGTTAAATGAGCACAACTGTAAAGCGCGTTAGCTCAAATTAAGTAACTGCAATTTTCTGATAGCGTTTAAGCCAAGTTAGCAGTCATGTCTTGGCCCTTTTTCCTCAGCTGTCCAATCTTGGCTTTGTCAATTTTCATCATCATCTTCAACACAGCGTGGGACGTTAGAGCAGCAATTAAGCAACTCAACTCAACTGAAACTCAAGTCAACTGAACTCGAATCAAAATCAAAACTAGTCGGACAGGCTTTAGTCGAGCTCCCGACTATAGGATACCCGTTACTTGTTTTAATATTTATAAAGTATTTTGCGAATTTTAAACTCTAAGATATAAAAACTCTAAGATTATAATGATTAAAAAACCCATTAAAGTACTTTAAAGTAATAACTATCTGAAAAAATATTCGACAAAACATTTATTTTATATTGAATATTCCTAAAGTACAATGACAACTATAGGATATAGTTAACCGATTAAAACCAAATTCATTCATCAGCGAGTGATTGAAATATCTCGCGAAACAGCAATAATTTTCACCCTAATCCCAAATTATCGACCAATTCTTTTTATGGCAGATATTTGATATGGTAGACCGATCTTAATAATATAATCTAAATATATAATAATAATATCGTAATAAATATAAAAGTTTTTCATACTAAAACTTGATTATCGACCAATCCTTTCTATGGCAGCTATATGATATAGTGGACCGATTTGAACCAATTTAAGTCTGGATGTATAGGAGCAAATATTATGCATATTGTGTCAGATTGATTAATATATCTCTGAAAACAAAAAAGTTTTTCATACTAAAACTTGATATTCGACAAAACGGTTCTATGGCAGCTATATGATAAAGTGGACCGATTTAAACCAATTTTGGTAAGGATGTATAGAACTAACATAGATGCAGATTGGATGAGATATCTCGGAAAAAGTTTTTCACACTAAGACTTGATTTTCGACCGATCGTTCCTATGGCAGCTATATAATATAGAGGTCCGATCGAAAATTGAAAACAAACTTGATCTGCGTGGGGTTTATAGAAGTCTGTGTACCAAATTTGGTTGCTCCATCTCTTATAGTCTCTGAGATCTAGACGATCACACGGACGGACGGACAATACGGATAGACAGACGGACATGGGAATATCGACTCGGCTGTTGATGCTGATCACGAATATATATACTTTATAGGGTCTGCCACGTCTCCTTCTGCCTGTTACGCACATTTGCACGAATACAATAAACCCTTTTACTTAATTTTTAAGTAACGGGTATAATGAAAATGATGATGATTTGAGTTGGCCAAAAGGCCTCTCTGTCTGCCTGTCTGCCTGCCTGCCTGTTAGCCAGTTTGTGTGGTCTTGGCCCAACTTGTTTGACGACAACCAAGTCGAGTGTAGATGTAGATGTGGAGCACATTGTTGGAAGATGCTTTTGGCCATAGAAACACACACAGCTGGCAAATACCAGGAAACAACGGATACAACGTCAACCACAAAGACCACACACATGGTGCTGTGGCTATTACGGGTTTTGGCCAACTTCAGATTATTATTTATGCATGAGGCATGCACTAACTTAACTTGCCACAACATAATATTATATGTACTGTATGTTGCTGCCTCCACTCACCAAGCGTATTTCAATTTCAGCATCGATGCGTGAGCTCAACTTGCGATTGGCATTGCCAAAGTCCAAGTCGGAGCAGAGTAGAGGTTCCTCCATTCCCGTTGCATCTCCAGATCCTTCCCCGACATCATCCCCAGCTTGCACATCGCCATTAAAGGAAATGGAACGCAATGGTGTCGCCGCCATGGGCAATAGAATCAACTCCTTGCCCGCATCCTTGTAGAGCTGACGAACACTGTGGGGTCTCGAGTCGTTGGTGAAGAGCTCCTCCTGGAATGACTTGTCCGCCTCGTAGTGCTGCTTACGTTGTGCAAAGGTGACCAGGTCGCTTTCAGCTGCAAAAAGTGGTAAACAAAGATATCAAAGTTAGTTTTCGGTAAATAAACTTGGAGAAAGACTATAAATAAAGCTGTCTTAACCAGGTCAATGAGTATTGTTTTAATTATTCAGATCTGATTGTTTATTTTCTGGCATTTCCCACAATTCCTGGAATAAATGTTGGATCAAATAACATTTTTTTAAACTTTTTAAACGTTAAATTTAAATTATATATAATTTATTTGCATTATTAGCTTGAAACTATAGTTCCAAACTTTGCTTAAAATTGTATACAACTTTTGCCAACAGTTCTTAGTAAATAAAATAATTCATTATATATTTAAATTTAAGAATTTAGTTGACGGTGAATCAAATAAACATTTTCTCAACACACCCAAACTTTTTTTTGTCGTTAAATTTAAAATTATATATAATTTATTTGTACTATTGATTACAAATCATAGTTTAAAATTTTATTTTAAATTTTAAGAAACTTTAAAAAAAAATAAATTTTAGCTTCCATCTACGTTTATAAATTGATGTTATGTAAAATAATTCATTTTCAATGCAAATTTATGAATTTAGTTGCTGGTAAATTATAGAATTTATGTTGATAAAATGACAAAATGGGATTCGCCGTATTCTCCCATTAAATTGCACCAAAATAATAATAATAATAAAAATTCCGGAATGCAAACCGCGCTAAAAATTCACAGTGCAACGCATCAAAAATTGATTTCAGTAAATATTTAAAATATTCTATCAACAGAAATATAAATAAAAGTCAACAGAATTTTTCATACATTTTTTTAATGTAATAAATTAAAAGTTTGGGCAAAATATTTTATTTATGCATTTTCTGAATAAGTGAAATACTTAAAAATATGTTGTTTATTGGCTTGTTATTTTAAAATTTGTTTATTGAATTGTCATTTTATTTTTAATTTTTTATTTAATCTATACAGAAATCACCATATATTAAAATTTGACTTATGTATCAATTTATTTCAATTTCAATAAAATTTTTTATATTAATTTTACGAATTATCAACGTTTTAATGTTAGACTTTCTTAACTTTTTTTGTTACTTGTTGTCCTATTATGAAAGTCTGTTTTATTCAAATGAATTCTAAGTAATGCAAGTTATATGATCTGATTTGATTATGATTCATAAATCTAATTCATTTCCTAGATCGATTGCTTTTTAGATTCATTGTTGGCTGTTCTATATATGCCATATTCCTCACTCACAAACAGATGATGTTGATAATAATTAAATTGCCATAATCAAAGCCTTTTATGCAATCTACAATAATTGAAACAGCATGTGTGTTTTTTGATGCTCTTTCTCAATATTTTCTAGTCCAAAGTTTTAATTCCCCTTTTCATCGAAATGATTGCGGCATTTGGGAATGAGTATTTGATTTTAAACGCAGTTCGCCAATGTTTACATGAGGAAACAGACGATGTTGATGCCTCATTGTTTGCTCTGATTTTCATATAAACAAAAATTTAAAAACAGATTAAAAAAATATCAGCCGCAAATAAATCAACACGCAAATTAATAGAGTGGAAAAATCGGTAAAGACCAAGGACAACAGTGCATAAATAAATAAAACAACAACAAAAAAAAAATAATGCTCATAAACTGCAAAAAAGGAAGAGAAAAAAGAATGATATGAGCCATGAAAAATGTAATTAACTTTAATCACCGAAGCAGGCCACAGCATCAGCTACAACTACAACAACAACTGCAGTTCCTGCTCCCAACTCTCGACTCCAACTACTACACTGAAAAAAAGACCAACTTCTAAAATCAAGAACATTCATCTTAAATATTTTGTTCTTAAAATAAGACCATTTTAAGACCAAATTAATACAACTAAGAATATTAATCGCAGTTCTTAATATAAGAATTAAAAATCTTAAATTGATAAGAAAATATAAATATGTCATATCGAGGGATCGAAACCCTATCTAGCCAAGAAAAAACGTATAATCGGAATATTTATAAAAAAAAAAAATAAATCCAAAAAGTGCAAAAAAAAAAGAAAAAAAAATTTATGTTTAAAGCACCTGCCTTCTTTCTTTTTATTTTTGGTTTGAGAATTTAAGACTGTTTGGTCTTAAATTAAGAACATATTCTTATTTGAAATGTTCTTAAAATTAAGATGTGTTTTCTAAGTAAAAGAATTTTATGTTCTCGACGCATTTTTTAGACCAAAATCTTGATTTTAGAACATTTTTTTATCAGTGTACAGTTCCTGCTCCCAACTCTCGACTCCAACAACTACAACTCTTGACTCCCAACTCTTGACTCTCCAGATCTCCAAGTGCAGTGTGATGGGCCCAGAACGCCACTTGCATATTTAATTCATATGACAGCCGCTGCAAAGATGCGAAATGAGTGTTGCAAGATGGAAGAGCATGGATTGAGGAGGATTGGGGGATTGGAGGATAGGAAATGGGAGAGAGAGAGAATAGCCGTTTGTCTTTCTGGCTGTCTGCACATTTTGCATTTAATAGGCGGCCATGTGGACGGTAATGAAAACAACAAAGCCCGAGGAACAGTTGCACCAAGTACCAGGAACAGTAACAACAACAACAACAGCAACTGCCACTCGTAGATTAACAAGGCAAAAAGCAAAGACACTCCAACAAAAAGAAGAAGAATCCATTGCTGGACCGCTGCCAGGCACAAAACTAGCACTAGATACAGTAGCCAACTAGCCAGAGATTCATTCGACTCATCTGACTAGCGACAATGTCGACAATAACAACAACTAAATAGAAGACTAGTCAAGAGTGCTCGACTTAGAGATGCCCTATAAAATATAAAAAATATAAAACATTTTATATACAATTTATTCGGAGTTAAAATCTGTTTACTAATCGATTGTGATAAAATTTTCTTAGCTGATTTCGACTTGAATATTTGTATTGTATGTCAAATTTATTAATTTTTTTTTTAAATTTTGTCTTGCTATACGTTTTTTAAAGTTTTAGATAAAGTGTTAAGGAATAAGGAAAAATTCACATTTTCCAATTTTGATGCAGAATCAAATTAAAGGTTAAATAATTATAAAATCGATAGTCCACAAGGAAATCGGATACGTTTTGACAAAGTTATTACAGTTTGAAGTTTTAGAGTTTAGTTTAGCCCAGTACTATTTAAAATTGTGCCTTCATTAACTTTGATATTTATTATGCGATTGTGATGAAATTTTCTAGGCAGATCTTGACTAGGATATATATCTTGTATATCAAAACTTAGACTTAAAACTTATGAAAAGTTGTTGAAAAACTTTGGTTTTTATTATTTAATCGTGGTAAAAAATTACATTATCACATAACATTTTTCAAATTTTTTAGCTAAATTTTTATTCAACATCAAATTTATGTATATGATAAAACAAATTTTAAAAAATATTTTTAAAACGGAAATGAATAAATAAAACATAAAAATTGTAACATTATGAAAAGATTCTAAATTGACCAAAATTTTAAAAAATATGACATTGTAAGAGTTAAAAATTCACATAACTCAAGGAAAATATATTTTTAATATTCCCAATTTATTATTATTATTTATTATTAACTGTCTACAGACACATTTTATGTTTAAATTTAAATATTTCAATGATTTTTAATCGGAAATCTCTACAGAAGGAACTAAATCGAATCCACTGTTAATACTGTTCAACATAATATTTTAATTAGTATCTAATCATAAATTTCTACTTATGCCTGTTGCAAACATTATCACAAAACCATTATACCCTTTATAGCAAACTTTTAATGAGTAGAAGCGCCTTGGAGCCAAGCGCTAAATTCAGGCAATTTTATGGCAAGCGGGCAACATTCTGACGTTGAATGTGGCACTGGAAGACACATGGGTCTGGGGTCTTGGGCTATACGGGTCGAGAGTCCATCGCAACGGATACAGATACATTTACATTTACAGATACAGATGCAGATGGGTATTTTCAATTTTTCATTTCAAGTGCGCAGACATTGGCACGCAGTTCCTTTTTGGAATTCCACATGCTGCCAAGTTGCACTTGACAGTGAGCACATGCCGAATCCAAGCAACAAATTAACATGAGCCAAATCTGAAATTCAATTAAGCATGCTCAGGTGCACTTCCCCAACGGACGGAAGCTGACAAAACTTCCGGAAATGACAAATTAACTGTGTAAAATATTGTACAGACTTTTATTCTTTCTCTTTTATTTATTTATTTTTGAGGCGTCATCATGTCTGTTGGCTGTTTGGTCATCGTCTGCCAGTCTGGGATGTTGTCTGCTTTCACATAACTTAAACATTCGGTTATGAACGACCGATTGGCCATAAATGTTCAGGGCCAACTTTGCAATTGGCCACAACGTTGCATTACTCATGCAATATTGCCATATTGTGATATTGATGGCAACACAAAGCAATATTCCAGATCGTATCAGACGTAGAACTCAAAAATAATTCATTCCCCCTTAGTCTGAGGCAATTTCAAAGACAAAGACAAAGACAACAAAACAAATTTCATATTGCGCCTCAATTTGCTGAGCTACAATTGTAAAATTTCTATAGTAAACAATTGCAACGTAATGAAACTGTGCATAGAATATTATAGTATCAGTTGACAGGCTGTCAGTTTGTTGTTTAGTCTGAACTCATTGATCTCAGCACCTTTAAGAGCAATAGTCATTAAATTTTGTATGCTGATTCGCAGGTTAATTATAATATATAGTAGTATAGTAATATATTAATATCTTAAGGTATAGCAAAGTAGAAAATATTATTAATGTTTTCCCTGATAATCCTCTCCTGTAAACTATTTGATCTCAGCACCTTTAAGAGCAATCTTAACGAAATTTGAGCTAAAGGTTTTCAAGCAGATATTTTATAGTATAACATTAGCATCTATCAGTTAGACTACTATCCCTCCATTTAATAATGGTTATTTACTTATGTAAACTATTTGTTCTCATCAACTTTAAAAACAAAAGTCATGAAATTTGGCATGTAAGTTTACATAGAAATATAGAATTATAAAACATTAGTATCCATTTGTTCCATTGTTATCTATATAAGTTCAGCATAATAAATACGGATTTTTAGCCTAAATAAACTCATTGATCTCAGAAACCATTCGAACAAAACTCATTAAATTTTATATACAAGTTCACATAAGTAAATGTATTTATTGTATAGAAATAGACTGTCTGTATATTTTTTTTTTCCTAAGCTCATTGATCTCAGATCCTTTTAGAGGAAGAGTTATTAAATTTGGTATGCAGAGTCTTATAAATATAACTTATGCTATAAATTTATTATCTAACAGATAGATAAGTATCCGAAAGTTATATGCATTTCAGAATAATAATTATTTCATCTGATTATCCTGCCGTATATTTCTGAATATAAGCAGGACTATTTCTAGTATCTTTCTACATATCAAACTTAAAATTTTTAATAGATAGACTTGAAAAGAAAGTGGGTTACATTGTTAGCTACCAGGATGTGGATAGACAGAGCTAATATGGCCCTAGGCTTGAGCTTCAACATATCATATTCAAGCTGGCGCCGTTGTCACTTGACAATTGACAATTGTCATGTCAATCTATGAAATTTATAGCATGAAACAAATCAAAATCGTAGACATGGATGCGAATGCAGCACGACGTGTGTGTCGGACAAAACCAATAAAGCCCCAAAGCCAATGCTCGTATCTGCTTACAAACAGATTTCTCTCTCTCTATATACATATGTATATATATTAGTATAGATAGATGTGTGTGTAGGGATGTAAGTATATGAAAAGTGCATTTGCTGTGGCACATTCGACAGCAAAAGCCGCAAATAAACGAGATTTGCACACGAATCCAAAGACGACGAATCAAATCACAAAACCAAAAGCCAAAGCCAAAAAGCCAAAAGCTGGCGCTGACATTTTATAAGAATCTGAATCTGAATCTGGTTCTGGCCATAAATTGACACCGCGTGCAGCAAGTGGGTGTGCGTGGTGCAGTGGTGTTGATGGTGGTGTTGGTGGTGCAGGAGGATAAAACGGGGGTCTAAGTACGTGCTAGGCCGACACATTGAGGCTGTATGTATTAGAGATGGGTACGTGCCTTTTCAAGCTTCGTGTCCCGCGGGCCTCTTCAAAAAATACACGCGCTTCGTGCTTGAAAATCGCTAACCGACTTTTTTTCGTTCGGGCCCGGGCCTCAACTAAATGCCCGAAGTCCGGTAGGCTCGAAAACTCACAATATTTTTCTGTATGATGCACAGTTAAAATCAAGGGATGCGTATCTTTTATCGATACGTATCGATATGTTTAAAATTGACGCTCAAAAATTAAAATTTGGTTTGATTTAAATAAAAAAATAAAGTAAAAACACTAACAAATATTTTTTATATAATAAATTAAATAATAAAATTAAAATTTGGTATAATTTAATTAAAAAAAATAAAGTAAAAAGTAAAAATCATTAAGAAATATTTTTTATATAATAAATTAAATAATAAAATTAAAATTTGGTATGGTTTAGTTAAAAAATTAAAATGAAAAGTAAAAATCTTTAAAAAATATTTTTTATATAATAAATTAAATAATAATATTAAAATGTGGTATGATTTAGTTAAAAAAATAGAGTAAAAATCATTAAAAAGGAGGCCCGTGCCCATCTCTAGTATACGTATGCATGTCTATGTATGGGGCAATGTATCTGTATCTGGCAGATACAATCTGTCATAGACTAGCGCGTTCTGTAGCATAATTTGCACCAAACAAGTTTCACACAAGGCACGTAGCAGAGTCAGTTGAAGGAACAGGGGGCATGCAACATAAGGAGTTGCATCAAGCACTTTTTGTGTTGCGATAATGTCTAAGCAGTAAATGATTTATAGGCAGTACAAGAAGATATAGACAGAGAAATATGCAGTCTCAGTTGTAATTTAGAATGCAAGTTCAATGCACTCGCTTAATATCTTTGTGGCCAAAAAAAAAAAAAAAAAAAAACCTTAATTGCAACGAGTGGCAGAGAATGAAGTAGAAGAATCATTGCCACAATTGAAACGAGCCTCAGAGTTGCTTCAATCAGTTGACTGACCATTTTAATTTAATTATTTAAAGCGAAAACAATTGCAAAAAGGCACTGTCACATCTGCCCTTAACCCTTGGCACACTGCCAAACAGACAGACAACGAATTCCCGTCATCCTCCATCCTCATCGAGATGGTCTCCAGGCCCAAGAGAAGAGAATTGAAGACCACAGACTCGCCGCTGTGCGTAAGTGTCATAATAGCATTTAAAGCAATTACGGGTCGCATTTTGGTCGCTTCTTGAACCAAGGAAAATGTACATTGGAGTGGGGAAAACGGGAAATGAAAGTCCTGCGACATCCGATGCGATAAAAATAAAAAATACTCAAAAGCCAAGTGATAAATTTTTAATGAAAGCCAAATGAACATGCACAAAAAATAAGCTCCCTTTAAAATGACGAATACTTAATACTCTTGGTACTTAATGGAACAACTACAAATAAATTGATGCAGTTAAAAAAATGTAGTCAACTTTTACAGTATTTTGTATTACACACTAAAATTAAGGATACCTCAGGGAAATAAGTAGAGCATAATGGTTTTTTTTTGTTTAGTGTTTTCATAACCGCAATTCTATAAAGTTTTAATGGCATAAGCTAAAATATTAAGCAGAGACAAAATTATTAATATTAAGACAAAATAATTCGAATATAGAAATTGCTAAGAATTATTTTTAATTGGTTAAAAAATTTATAAAAAAAATAAAGAAACAAAATTATAAAAATTAAGAGAAAAAAATAAAGAAACAAAATTATTAAAATTAACAGAACAAAAATAAATAAATTCACATATACAAATTTGACTATTTTTAATTATTTTAGTATTTTTATAGTTTAACATGAATATTCAATATATTTTCTGGTTTCAATAGAAAAGGTTTTTTAATTTAAAATTAAAATGCACTTGATTTGATTTGTTTAATTTAAACACAACTATGGAATTATTCCTATTTCATCGAGATAGTTATTACAGTGTTCTTTTTTTTACATTTCTGTGTATTGTTTAATATTTGTTGTAAGCTACTCGTTTAGTTCATAAAAATTTGATAGTTTCTTAAACATTATTTTTTCACTAATTTTTGCAATTTTTAGTTCCGGTTTAAGTAAATCGGTTTAATATACTTTAAGGCCTAAACTTCCCATAAAGTATCTTTACATAAGCGCATTTAAAGGTCAAAGGGCTGTTAATTTATCAATGCTAGAGACTTATCAAAAGCAACAAAAGCAACAACTTGGCTTATAAATGATGAGTCTAAGCCAAACTGGCGTTACCTGAAAAAGCCAAGCTTATCACATTGTCTGTTTGGCTTTAACTAGCGATGATTTATGAGGGCGATACAAGCGTAAGCTTAAAGCCAAAGGCAGCAAAAATTTGTAGCTCACATATTAAACATAAATAGCATACGCAGAGAAACACTTACACAGCTCGTTTGTATCTGTGTGTGAGTATGTGTATCTGTGTGTGTGTGTGTATCTATGTGTGTGCTGTGTAGTCACATGTGCTTTATGGCCGCTAGCAGCAAAAGCAAAAAGAAAACAGAAAAAAAGTTGTTATGCGGCAACTCTGGCTGCTATTTTAGCAAATTTTCGCATGGCCAACAAAAGGCAGGCGACGTTTTGAGGGCATAAATTGCAAAGCCACCAACAACAACAACAACACCAAGTACAAGAACAACAAAAGCTCTACAAATTTATGCAATGTAACGGCAACAAAAGTAGAAAGAGAGAGAGCGTGAGAGCGCAAAAAAAGAGAGTGAGAGCTCTCAACGTGACAAAATGTTGCTCGTAAAGCGACAGAAATGTTGCTAGCAACCAAAAAAGGTTGACAACGTTAACGCTAGCAACAGCAACAACAAAAAACAAGCAGGAAAGACTAAAGTCGAGATCCCGACTATAGGAATACCCGTTACATATTTTTAGGAGCTTGTATACCTTTAAAAATTAATAAAGCCATTACTAACGTTGTATTTAACCGATTTTGTTGCGATTAAGTAAGATGACAGATAATAATAATCAGGGACTGTAACGGTTATAATTTGTAAAACAAAAAGGACAAAATATAATAAAAAATTAAAACTAAAAATAATTAGTTTTTAAATTATTAAATTATTCAATTATTAAAATAAAAATTTAAAGTAAAAGTTATTTTTAAATGTTTATTATAAATATTGAATTTAAATATCTTTTAACAACAGAGAACGTTAATTACAAAAAAAAAAAAATACGTATTAACTTAAAAACAAACTTGATCTACGTGGGGTTTATAGAAGTCTGTGTGCCAAATTTGGTTGCTCTATCTCTTATAGTCTCTGAGATCTGGGGACACGGCTGTTGATGCTGATCAAAAATATATATGTATATACTTTTTAGAATAGGCATCTCAGAACTTATAAAGTATATGTATACTTCTTCTCTTTTTCCCTGCTACATACACTCCAACGAATACAATATACCCGATTACTTAGTTTTTAAGTAACGGATATAAAAAGTGACAAAATTGGTTTTTGGGTACGTCATTTAGCTCGTTTCAAATCTCATTAAAACCGTTGCTAAAACCAAGCTCAGCCCCTGAGGCCACTCAACAACAGCAACAACAACAACAGCAGCAACATAAGCAACAACAACAACAGCAGCAACAACAACAACAACAACAGCAGCAACAACGTGCAGTTTGCCAAAAGCCGGCGATTGACTTCTACAGCTGCGCTATTAAAACTGATTTATGCGACTCGCATCATCATCGTTGTTGTTGTTGTTGTTCTCATTGTTGTTGTTGCTGTCCATATCAATGCCCGAGGCACACCCACGCACCCTGTATTGCCCCAAAAATGGGCAAGTCACGTGATTTGCTGGCCATAAAACCCATAAAAGTTCGATGCGCCTGCGGTTCCTCATATATGTCTATGATATCAGAGAGGGGGAAATGCGGGAACAGACACAACTACCAAGGGGTTAAGTCCTATGGTCTGAACCGGACTAATCAACTGACTTATGCCGACTGCCTTTTATACGATTATAACTACTTATGACGACGATGTTGATGGCAGATAATACACGGCAGCCCATCAGTTCCGTCCGCATCGAATGGAATGTGAAGGAAATCATAAATTTCAGACCGATTTCAGATTATATTTATTATACTAAAAGGAAAACTGAACTACTTCAAAAAGAAATTAGATTAAAGATTTTGTTAAAGTTTTACAGAAATGTTATTCCTTTTTTTTATTTCAAATTAAGAAACTAAATGAATTTCATCATTTTAAGATTAGGTATATTTAACTTTTAATTAACTTTACTATGAATTTCGATAAAGTTTAAGGGTATGTTTACTGTTTTTGTTTTGTTTTTAAATAATTCCTTCTTCATTTAAAACTTAAATAATAATATACTTAAATAATAGAATTTAAGGGATAGAAGATGTATGTTTAAGTAAGTTCCTCAACGAATGGAATCTTTAGATAAAGATTAGATTTAAATTATATTTCTAAATATTTCACTCAAATTTGAAGATTTAGGAATAGCTTTTCAGAACACTTCTATAATTTCTCCCATTTAAATCAAGTAATTTATTTATATTTAATAGATGCTTTAGTGTAAAAGATTTTAATAGATTACTTTTATTAAAGAAACTCATTTATTTTCCCAGCTTAAGTCCAGAAAGACAGGAAGTAAATTAGCCTCCTCGCTTTCTTACGCTGTTTCCGTCTCTTTTTAGTTTCTTTTCCCATAATATGTGTCAGTTCTTATTAAACAATTGGCAATGCCGACCTCCCACACTATTAATTAAGTTCTTCATATAAATTTTCTACTCTTCGGCCCATTCTTTTTAATTCTTGTTGTTGTTTGTGAATCATTTTATGAGCTGACAATTTGGCTTTTTATTTAAATTAATTGACCTATGTCGCGTGTCGTGACAGCAATTAGCGTATTTAATTTTTGCCCTAATTAATCCATTTCTAAAGTCCGACTTGCAAGTTGATTGAAGTAAAGTGGAAAAACTTTGGGAATATCATGACTCGACGACCATGTAAACTAATTTAATATTTTTATTTATTTATTTTAAGCAGTCGACAGTGAAGAAATAAAAATGAAGTAATTAAGTTTAAGTATTAAAGTCAAAAATAGTTAAATTTAGTTGTTAAATATTTAAGTGTCTGGCAATTCCCTTTGCTTCCCTCAGATTCTTCTTCTTCTTATTATTACACCCACACACACATATATATGTCTGTTGTGTTCAATTTTAATTTCAATCATGAGTCTGTCGCGTCTATCAATCGATTTTACAGCCCCGGGACGAACATAAACATTCAGCGGCTGAAAATTGAATGAAAAATGCATTTCACACTGGAAAATGTCTGACTGATATTTTTCCCCAATTGTTGTTGTTGTTCTTTTTGGTAGTTGCGGCCAATAAATTTAAGTGACATGCGTTTTTCAGCGAGTACCCGCGGGATAAGTTCACTTAACATTCCATCAGCTGCGGGCAGACAGAGATGGAGATAAAAGAATATATATATATATAGAGAAAAAGAGATGGAACTACACGGATCAGTTGGACTGATATCATTAAGAGCAACATCCTCCATCCTCGCCTCGGTTCCGTGTTCCCTCTTTTGCACCCTCTGCGGAAGTGTTTGTCACGGGGGTTAAAAATACATTTCAGCAGCCTAAAAATTTTATTGGGTTTTTCCCAGTCTAAAATTAAACGAAAAATGCCCAAAAACAAAACATTTTTGTTTTTCTCGCTTGACAATCTCTCACATTCTCCCCAGACAACCACTTTAATGTGTGCTCTCCCCTCTCCTCTCTCCCCAGTTCCCTCTTGCTTCTTCCTGCTCTCTTCTAAGACTGCATTGCAATGCCGCGCGACATTTTCAGGCTTTCCTTTTTTTTTTTGGGCGCTCTTCTCTCTGGATTTCCTAAATTTTTTTTATTTACAGCTCATTTGCTTTGCACCTTTTTAGCGACTGTATGTGTGTGTGTGTGTCTTAAGGTTATTTTAAGCATACACTGATAAAAAAAAGGTTATAAAGTCAAGAAATCTCAGTACTACGAATTTTAAAAACTGCGTCGAAAACATAAGATTCTTAAAGTGTAAAAACACAGCTTGATTTTAAGAGCACTTATTTATATACCAAATAGTTTTGAATACTCAAGACAAGAACAGGAAAAAATAAGGTAGTTTTAGAAATATATTCTTAGTATTATTACTTTGTTCTTCACATAAATAAGACCTATTTTAAGAACAAAATGGAACGAACGTTGGATCAATTATTACATTTTTGAATACCCCTAGCTGAAACTTTTTTTTTTATTCTTAATTAGTAAAATTTTTATTTATTTTATTTATTGAATTTACTATTATTATTTATTATTTATTATTTAATTTTTATTATTACATTTATATTTTTTATAATTGTATTTAAAATTTAATCAATTAATATTTTCTCTTTTTGTCGACTGCTTTTAGTCGACGTTTAATAAATAATATTTAAAAATAACGTTCTTGATTTTAAAAGTTGTTCTTTTTTTTCAGTGTATGTATTTGAATTTGCCTTTTTTTTTAGAGTAGAATACAAAAAAATGATGCAGCTGACACTTGAAGATTATGGCAAATGTTTGATTTGAACTTGAAAAGAGCAGCGCTGTCGTTGCTTTTAGAGCGTAGCGGAAAAGGTAGAAGAGAGGGAGTATGGGCAGGGGTAGGGGTAGGGGGAAGAGGATGTAAGAGTAGACAGTCTGAGTTATGGGCGCGATATCCGGCTTAGGCCTAGATATATACGCATACTCAACGCGAGCTCCACAAATGTTTATTAAGATCTACAAAAGCAACAAAACCACATTGTCTTGGTGTACATATTTATGTGTGGGTGGGTGTATTTTTTGTATGTCTGTATAACTTCAATTGACTATAAGTATCTGCTATGGAAATGGGCCTAGAGGCCTGAGCAATTGAGTTAGCATTGAGTAGTTCAATTGAAGTACTCTCAACTCAACTCAACTCGACTCGATTTGACTTGACAGAATGCTGAGACCCAAAACGAGTTTGGCATTTCGTGGAAGACTTGTTCAAAGACTGTAGCCTCGTACCAAACTATATCCCGCTGTGCCCAACCATATGCCACACCATGAAACAATCTGTAAATGTATCTGTAACTCTAGTTGTATTTGTATCTCAACATGTAGTCACATTACAAGCTGCAGAGTCGAAAGACCTTTGAGGAACTTTATTAACGTCTTGGTTGGGGAAATCTTCTGCTGGGGCCACAGCCTTGAACTATGCTCAAGACTTACCTACTCAAGCTGAGCTTGGGAACATGACTGGAACTTATGCTCTTATATAAAAGCACATGAAAACCACTTACATAAGTAGGTAGCTGACGAACAATGGAGAATTGAGTGATCAAAAGGTTTATAAAAGGTACATAACAGAGTTGAATGAGCGACGATGAGAAAGTTAGCATGATCATCTGAGGTGAAGAACTGTCTAAAGGGTATAATCAATAAAAATAATATTGAATTATTATGCAACTTAACATAAACAAGAAGTTTAACATTTTAAAGTAACATGATCTCTGTTCTCGATGCTATAACATTGAAATTTCCTGTATATTAACAGAGTTATGTAAGATAACATAACATATTATGCAACTCAACATAAACAAGAAGTTTAACATTTAAAACTAACATGATCTCTGTTCTCTATGCCATAACATTGAAATTTGATGTAGATTAACAGAGTTATGTAAGATAACATAATATATCACATAACTTCAACTAAATAAAAGTATAACTCTCAGTAATATTATAAAATTTATCTGATTTAATCTTTCAGTACAAATTTTATGCAATTTTTTCTACATTTTTTCCAACTAATGATATTTGTACATTAATTATATTTATGTACATTTTGTTCCTTTTTTCTAGTTTTAATCCAACAAAACCAAATTATTTTATAACATTAAAATGAAATGTAAGTTAACATAGCTCTGTTAGCTAACATAAGCATTAAGCTTAACATAAGCAAATAACATTATATTAACCCAAAACCTTATCATTAAACCTTGTTAGTTTTGGGTGAAATTCCAACTGATCATCTGACTTTTATCAACATTTTTTACAGCTCTTCTTTATTAGCCCTTAACATCATTTTGGCCAATTTATTTAACTCACAGCCAAAGTAATTTGCAGCTTAAGAGCTCAACACTTTATTTCTTGTTAGTTTTTATTTTTTATTCAGTGTGATGTCATTGTATTCAAGCATAAAGCTGAAATGAGCCCATGGAATAATCTTGGCAAAGCCGCAAAGAAATCAAAATAAAATAAAACGCTTCTGTTTTAAGTGCAGAGAAGTTACTTTCTATCTCTTTCTGTAATTAGCAACAGTCTGAGAATGTTGGAAACATTAAGTAGACGTAATTCAAGCCATAAGCCAAGCTAATCAAATCCATCCACGCCATAGGCCTAAGCCCCTATTCAATTACAAAGTCAGGCGCTATTGAAAAGTGAATTAGCATTAGGAATTAGGTATTAGGCATTTAGATTTATGCGACTCTCTCTCTCTCTCTTTGCCACTTATGGGTGCAAATCCTCAACGAGATGCGGCTACAGTTCGAGGCGTCTCACATTACATGCCCCGAGGCTGCCTTAGGTCACATTCGAGGTTCAAGCAGCCCGCGTAATGCATTTTGCATTAACTTTTTGCAACAGCAGCAACAGCAACGAACACCAACAACAACAGCTGCTGCTGTCGCTGTTGCAAGGAGCCAACAATGCCAAGTGGCAAGTACACTAAAAAAAAAAGACCAACGTCTAAAATCAAGAACATTCATCTTAAATATTTTGTTCTTAAAATAAGAACCAAATTAATTAAACTAAGAATATTTATTTAAAAATTCGCAGTTCTTAATATAAGAATTAAAAATCTTGAATTTATAAGAAAATATAAATATGTCATATTTAATACGAAGACAATAATGGCACCGTGGCGTTCTGGTAAGTCTTCAGTCCGCTTCAGTTTGGTAACAAGTCGAGTGATCGAAACACGCTCCTAGCCAAGGAAAACACATACAATCGGAATATTTATAAAAAAAAAAATTTAAAATAAAAATAAAAATAAAAAAAAAAAAAGTTTAAAGTTTAAAACGCCTGCCTTACTTTTTTATTTTTGGTTTGAGAATTTAAGACTGTATGGTCTTAAATTAAGAACTTATTTTTGTTTGAAATGTTCTTAAAATCAAGATGTGTTTTCTAAATTTAAGAATTTTATGTTCTCGACATTCTTAGTTCTGAGACCAAAATCTTGATTTTAGAACATTTTTTTTATCAGTGTAGCAAACAAGGGTGAGGCACAGACGACACAGGCGCGTCACATCAAGGAGAGACAGGAGGCAGGAGGAACAGGATGAGGAGTGCCTGACTGTCTGGCAGTGCAATTTCAACTTCAACTTCAACTCCAACTCCGACTCCATTTCCAACTCCATCTCCATTTCCAACTTCAACTGGGTATTAAATTCACTCAGCACCAAAAGCTCCTGCGTCTTGTTGTTCCTGTTATTTAAACTTTGTTTTTTTATTTTTTCGCGACAGTTTTTTGCAAAGTTTTCTGACACGTGTTAAAAATAAATGAAACAAGTAAACAAAGCTTGCAAGTTGACTTGCGAATACTCTGTAAACACGAAAAATTATTTAAAATTCTGGTATGCCGTTAAGATATATAAATTACAGAGTATATTTATCAAAACAATGTTCAGTTTCAAAATTCAGGTTTACAAAACGGATTATTTAAAATTCTGGTATACAGTTAAACAAATTTATACTGCAGAGTATATTTAGCGAGTTTCAATATTCAGGATTACAAGAAGGATTATTTAAAAATTTCGTATACATTTAAGATATATAAATTGCAGAGTATATTTTGCGACTGTTTAGTTTCAAAATTCAGCTTTACAATTTACACAATTACAATTGATGTAGATATTTGACACCTGATAAATAAATGGGTATGTTTGTTGCAGACATTTTACACCTCATAAATACAGGGTATATTTGTTATAGATAATTGACACCTGATAAATACAAGGCAGACTTGAGAAGATTTTAGTTGAGGCTTGTTGTTTATATAATTCGGTTTAAAGCTAGAATAGGTGCACTAAATTCAAACTACATATAGAAATTACTTAGTTGAATTAAGTATAATTTAATATTTAATAAAAACAATGTTTATATTTTAAAAAAATTCTATTAGTTCCAGAAAAATTAAAAAATATATACTAATTACAATTTCTGAATATACTCTTTTATAGATCTTAAATGAAAGGGTATCGGTATCGATAAGACAACAATTTCGAAATATTCTCTAAGATGATTTACTTTAAATATTTAATTTTTATTATTTTATGAAACATTTGGAAATTGTAAATATTTAACGATTATAATAATTTATGTTTAGCAACCTTTGTACTTAACAAAAATGATAAAGAAATCGTTTTATATTTGTATTTATCTCAATAAAATGTTATATATAAATTGTTATACTATAACAATTGTTTTAACTACCCTTTGACACCACAATTGAAAGGGTATCGGAAGCCTTCGTTCGGCAGCGCCTCAAAGTAGACAACAGGAAATGCTGCAAACATTTGGCAACACTTGGCGAAAAACCCAAAAGAAAAACAGATGAGCCAACGAGTGTGAGAAAGAGAAACAAACAGGGGTGAGTTCAGTTCGAGGGCAACGAAGAAAGAGAAGATGCAGAGAAAGAAAAAAAAAAGTAAACAAGAACACAGTTGGGAAAGAATTCCCCCCTGTTGAAACAAAAGCAGGAACAGAAATTCCCAGGGCAGGTACAAAAAAAAAGGAAAAAACAGGCAGCAAGGATCAAATAGGGAACAGGAACCGAACCGGGCAAGGAAACAAAGTCTTAGGGTAAAACAAGTACAGAGTGTGCCATGTGTGTGTATATTTAAGTGTGTGTGTGTGTGTGTATTGAAGTTATGTCCTTGCCCTTCTTGGCATAATGCCATCTCTTTTCAGCTGGGAAAGAAACCCGAAAAGAGAAGCACATCACACTTATCATCATTCATTTCTCATTTACATAAGTTGCTGATGCTTCTCACTTAACGCTTGAGGATTTTTATGGTTTCCTGTGACGAACTAAAGGACAGACAGACAGACAGACAGACAAAAGACGTCACTGCCGAAGCCCTTGCAAGGCGATTGAATTACACGCCAAGGAGGCACGAAGATTCAAGTTGCAAGTTGCAAGTTGCATAAAAGACTGCACAAATATTAGCATGCAACTCATTATGCAGATACAAAGATACTTTAGATATACGCAGATACTTAGATACAAATTGCAACTACGAGTGCAGTTTGTTTGTCTTACGTTAAGCAGTTAATTGCTTAAACAAATGCTGCCCATAATTGAATCCAAGAGCAAACAAAACAACAAATTTCTTTGGCGCTATTCTTTATTTATAGACCAGAGGCGGAGTTACGAGGAGGGGGCGGGGGATTGTTCCAACTCTATGGCTCCCCTGGGCCACATTGCAATTGTCAGCGGCAAATGTTTACGTTATTTATGTTGATGTACAAATTTAGAAAGTTTTCTATTATTTCTTACTTTGTTTTTGCTTTGAACTTTTGAACTTGCGGCTTATGTAGTCCAGATATCGGTTGACAATTGCAATTGTAGAGCGTGTTGCAACCACAAGCGATTTGGTTGCAACAGCTGCCGCTGTTGTTGTTGCAGTTGCTGCAGTTGTTGATGATGTGGTTAATTATAGACCCAACGCCAATCAAATGAAACCAATGCCAATTTGTTTATAAGCAGTAACTACTCTTAGAAAGTTGGTCAAGCAGCACATCCTTATGGCTTAAAACTGATTACAATTGGTAAGAAAAGGTTACAGACGAGTTAACCCAGCTGTAAGAGACCCTGTACCTATTGTGTAAAAATAAATGTACTTATTGTATACAAATAAAAAACATAGTTTTAAATTAAATTAATAATAAAATAATAACTTTTTAAAAACTTTTGATTAAAAGATGCGTCGGGAACTAAAAGATCGTAAAAGTGGAACAAACAATTTGATTGACAGACCAATAATTTTTGTATCTTTTGTATTTTCCTTGTAAAGTTGATTTATTTAAAAAATAAATGATTGCTTTTAGAAATTTGTATACTAAGTTTGGTATGTCTAGCTCTTAGAGTCTCACGCATCTGAGATCTCCAAATTGTGTGCATGTCACAATTATTTTTAAATCTTTTTTATTTTTCTTGTAAAGATGATTTATTTTAAAAATACAATATCGCTTTTAGAAACTTGCATGGCAAGTTTAATGTGTCTAGCTCTTATAGTCTCAAAGATCTCAGATCTCTGAAATTTTTGCCTGTCACAAACTCAGTGGACCTCTAGCACTTTTCAAGTACAGGGTCTAAAAAATGTGTGTTCTGTTGAATAGATCACGAGCCGGCGATTAGCTGTGAACTCGACACAAGTTGCACAGTTGCAAATCGGATGGGGCAAGGTGCAGTAGCCGATAGTCAGACAGTCAGACTATCTGTCTGTCCATCTGTCGCACTGTCACGACCATTGGTAAGTGAAAGGCTGACTCGGCTCACGGTTTTGGCCTCAACCTAAGCGCACAATGTTGTGGGGTCAAACTGTGTCAACTTTCCCAAAAAAAACTAAAAAAAAAAAGACAACAGAAAAATGTTGTCAAAGAATGTGGCACTAAGACATTTAAACTAATATCTTTTATCACTTTATCTGTTATGTGTTTAGCTTTATCGTCTGTCGTTTATCGTTTAGCCATTAAATGCAGACGACGTGTAGATAATCAAGTTCCTGTCTCAAGATGCAAATGGTAAAAGTGTCTAGGAAATGTGCAATTTAAGGTGTCTGCTGACAGCATAAACAGGGGGCGTAACGTGTGTGGGCGTGGCTGATGAAAACACATTTAGCATTAATCTCAGTCAGCAGTGGAAAACAACTTAACTGCTTTCTGTCTCTCTCTCTCTATTCTTGAGCCTGCAGCTAAGAGATGAGAGAAGTGTGCACATCCTTCACTCAAGACAGACAAATTCCCCCATCTCTCTCTCTCTGCTGTCTAATTCCCTGTTCCCCATTAAACTTAAATACACGTAATTATGTCTCATTATGCGACGCAGACATTTCTCTCTCTCACTTCTCTCGGTTTCTCGCTAATGTCTCTGACAAACAGCCAATGGAACTGTAAACAACAACAGCAACAAAATAATGAAATTGTAAATACATTAATTGTAAACATTTGAACTGCGTCAACCACAAATATTTGTCTCTCAACTGGCGGCTTTAATCACACTTTTTTTTAACATACTCTAACAACGGAAATAAATGTGTATCTATTTTGAATGCAACTTTCTCTACAAAATATTAATAAAAATAATTTAAAAGTCAGTACTGATAAACAATAGTTTTCTATATTGATTTTTTAATATTTTTTATATTTATTCATTTATTATTATTATTATAATTTTTTAAATCTCTATATTTAAGAAAGCAAAGAATAGTTTTATTTAATTTTAAATATTACTAATTGATTATTATTTTTTAATAATTTTTTATATCTTTCTTAATTTAACAAATTTAATTTAAAAATCAAATCTGAGCAAACAATAGTTTTATTTATTAATTTTTTAATATTATTTATTTTTATTCATTTATTATTATTTTTAATATAATTTTTTTAATCTTTCTATATTAAATTAATTTAATTTATAAGTAAGCAGTAATTTTTTATACATATTTATATTTTGATATCAAATAATTTTGTATATATTTATTTTTTATGCTTTTTTTCCTGAACTAAAACAGTCAGCAAAGATAAACAATAATAAATAAAATTAAATTATCAAATTAAATAAATTGATCAAAACAACAATTAAATTATTAAATAAATATAATTTAAAATTACATATAAATACTAAGATTATAATACTATAAAAATAGTCTTAATTTTTATATCTCTGCCGTCATTTATATCTATCTTAAACTCGTCACTCTCTGAGATATTTGATTTCTTTATTTAAGTTCACATATTGTGAATTTGAATTTAAGTTCAAATTTTGTATATTAGTTATTTTATGTTCAAATATTAACTACATTTCAAACATAGCTACAATCCGTCAGAGGTTTAATATTATATCAAAACTGTAAGAGTATTTCAACTTCGTTTTACAAAAGATAGTCTCACTTCCTTCTTTCTTTTTAATTTTCTCGTTGAAATATACGAGAATTTCGAAATATTCAATACTGAACCTCTCTGCTGTCAACACTTTGTCCGGACAGTTGAACATTTGACATTTCGTTGCCCAGCAAACAAACAAATAAATAATAAAAAATGAAAAACTGATAAAAAAAAAGAAAAACAAGCAGATAATCTTCTTTAAAAATTGTTGGAAACTTGAGACATTACAATAATGTATTTTAAAATAGTAGCGTAACGAGAAAATTATGAAATCGATAAGGTTTTTGATGGCCACATTAGGCGATCATTTAATGATCAATTTGGAAAGTTTAGGTCATAAAAGTTTGGTTGAGAAAAACCAGTTAGTTAATTGTGACTAGTTTAGGCCATAATGTGCTCGTTTAGTTTTTATCACCTGTTGTCAGGTTGCAACAACTGATAAGACCACACACAGAAAAAAACACAGACACACCCAGTTTTGTGCTTATCAGTCTTATCAAAGGTCACATGGATATGTCAACAAACGCATTGTGCATAAATCTGTTTAATAGATGGCCAGCTATAAACTGAATAAACAATATTCACAAGGCAATTGACAAAGTCCCTTTTTTATATACTTATGTATTTGTCGTTCTTTCGAGTATTATTTGAGTCAATAAGCAAACTAATTTTGATTTATTGAAATGCCTACAAAGGCGCTGATTAATGAAATTGAATTATGCCCCAAGTTTTGGATACCAGCATTGAATGAAGTACCCCTAAAAAACCAGGCAAATTCATTTAATTTCTTGGCAATATGGAGAACAAGTGTGAATATGGAGTACAATAGGAAATGATCGATCAGAAGATAGGCTATGATAACTTATTATAAAAATTTAAGGCTGTATCTTCAGAAGGAGTGTCTGAATCTAAATATATATATATATATTTTAAGTATTTTTGGACTATTTTAAAGTAAATCTATACTAAAAGTTTCTTTATGAAAGTATCTTTATGTACATTTTTTGCAAAATATTTTTCTAAGCTTTTCTAATTTTTTATTTTTGTATAATATGATGTATATTAATACATTTGTCGTATTTCTGCACTCATTTTTTGCCTTTATATAACATTTCTTCTAATTTTTTTGACATTATTCTAATGTCTCTAACTGAAGAACTGATCACAAATTTTTATTTATAATTTCTCTATTACATTTATTTTTTCAAATATATTTCTAAGATATATTTTTATAATTAATATGTCGTAATCGTTATTATATAAAATTTTACTTTTTTTAAAAAAATCATTAAATAATATTATGCCACATTTTTCCAATAAACTAGTTTTTTATGAATCTTTTAATATCCTTATGCCAAATTTTCTATTTTACGATACAATATTATTCTTCCTTATTTTTCTACAGTTCAACAATCTATAGACAGTAATAAATAATTTATGTCTAACTCTCTCTACTTGTTGCAGGTACTTAAACAACACATAAGTACCCTATTTAAACACTTTATGACTACAGGGTATAAAAATAAAAGATATGAAGAGTCTCCATCTCCGACTCCGTCTCCTATTGATGGCAGCATCCACACAATTAATTATTTGTCGCAATGCATTTTCATTTGATATTATGACATTTTTATATCCCCATTGCAATGGACAGAGAGGGTCGCTTATTAATTTGAAATTGAAACATACATAAATTAAGTAACAGATGTCCATAAAACATTTGTAGCACTTGTCATATCAGCGCAATACTTCAAAATTTACGAGCTCTCAACACGACCAGGATGATTATGGGGGAGTGTCTGACCCGATAAGGACCTCAACTTGGAACTGGAACTGGACCTTATAGCTGATGCTGTGCCTAGAACCTGAGCACTTAAAATAGTTTTAATGGCTTTCTCGCATGCCAAATCAATTTTCGAGCGCATAAATCAGTTGAAAAAAACCAAAGAAAAATCAATAAAAGAAGCAAAGCAACAGATAAAAATTACAATAAATTAGACATAGACAATAAAAAAGGCATTAGTCGACCATTCTATTTAAAACCAAAGACTTTAACTCAAAAGTGTTGAAATAAGTGTAAAAAATACCCTAGGATTGCGCAGACATACTCGAAATTAGTAACTAAAAAAATTAGTTGGTAATTTGCTTCATTACCAAATCCATCAATTTATCTTAAATAAATAAATCTGCGTTCCCTCCCCTTCACGTGGCCAGCTGCGATCTTCAAAAGAAACCATTTTCCCACCACGAAACAAAAAACCGAAATTTCCATCACTTTTTGTTTTTCTCATTTTTCTATGCCAACACAAGAAACAGTTATAAGCATTAGAAAATCAAGTCAAGCATCAACTAGGCTATACCCTGTAATTACAGGTATTAGGTAAATAATTTTATAATTTTTTGAAATTGTTTTTAGATACTTTAAGTTGTTAAATGTTGATGCCACAAATATTTTAAGTGTTTTATAAATTTCTGAATAATGTTTATGTTACGGAAAAATATAATGAATATTTTCAACACTTTTGATTGCCTATTTTTCTATAAAAATAAAGAGACAGCTTTAAACATGTAATTATAGGTATTAGGTAAATATTTTAATAGTATTAAGAAATTGTTTTCAAATACTTTAAATTGTTAAATTTTGATTCCACAAATATTTTAAGTGTTTCATAAATTTCGGAATATTCATTATGTTCACCAAAAAAAAGTAGGATTATTTGAAAATTTTTAGTTTCCCATTTTTCATCAACAATAAAGAGATGGCTATAAACTTGTAATAATAAGTATTAAGATAATATTTTTATAATTTTTAGAAATGGTTTTTAAATACTTTAAATTGTCAAATTTTGATCCCTAAAATATTTTACGTGTTTCATAAATTTCTGAATAATGTTTATGTTTACGAAAGAAGAATGAATATTTCCAGCACTTTTTTTCCCCATTTTTCTACGCCAATGTAATAATAAGTATTAAGTTAATATTTTAATAATTTTTAAAAATTGTTTTTAAATACTTTAAATTGACAAATGTTGATGCTACAAATTCTTAAAGTGTTTCATAAGTTTCTAAATAATGTTCAAGTCTTGGATTAGGCATGCCCTTTCTCTACTGGGTATATGAAAGAAATTTTTGCCGCCACATAAAAAACACATCATGCGCGAGATGCCACAAAAAAAAGAGTGAGAAAACAGGAAGAGTGAAAGAGAGGGAGGGAGGTAGAGGAAGAGAGACGGCAACCCATTTGCCCCATTCGCATGTTATAGACTGTAAATCAATGACACCGAATTTTGGGCTTGTCCAACCAACAACCAAATTGCCAACAGGCCAAAACGGACGGACAGACAGACAGACAACTGGCAACATGAGGCATGCAACATGCAACAAGCGACAAGCGAAGCATCATGATAATTAAGAACAAATTCATTTACACTTTTAAATGTTGGCTGCAGAGGAGAATGAGAAATTTATATGTGGCAGAGGCGGGGGCGTTGCATTTGTGAGGGGGGTAGGGGAATTTGGAATCCCTTTCATTGGACTTGACATGTTTTGAACGCTTTGGAATTTATTTGTTGTGCATGCTGCGAATGCGTTTTATATCATTGAAGAGCAGACAAACAAGCAGGGGAGGGGACAGAGAGGGGTAAAGGGGGGACAGACTGAGATTGCCGCTGAAGCGTTGCAACAGCTGTGCCCCTTTGGGATTATTTGTTTGTGCTTTTTTCTCTCTCGAGCTGTGTCAGTTTATTGAACTCCCGTTGACGGTTCGGCAATTGCAAAACAATGCAAACTGTTCATTGTCTGAATATGATTGTGAGTGTGAATGTGAATGTGAGTACACTGATAAAAAAATTAATTAATTCATTAAATCAAGATTTTGGCAAAAACATAAAAAATGTTTTTATTTATAGATCAAGCTCTTTTAAATTTATATAAAAACATAGAGAACATAAAATTCTTAAAGTTGGAAAACACATCTCGATTTTAAGAAGATTTCATAAGATTAAAAATTATTATATTTTCAAAACCACATGAGAATAAACAAATTAATTTTTTAATAATAAATGTTCCTATTTATAGACTAAAATGTTTTAAATACTCAATACAACAATTCTAAAAATAAGATTAAACTTCTTAACATTTAAAGAAGAATTATTCTTATCTATAGACCACAAAGTATTCAATACTTAAAAGAACAATTTTAAAAGCAATATCGAACTTCTTAATTCTTGATCTAATATTAAAAACTAAAAATTTTTTAGAAAAATATTTTTTTAAATAAATTATATATTTATATTATATTTTTTTAAATAAATTATATATTTATATTATATTTTATTAAAAAATTAATAATATTCATATAGTTGTTTTACTTGATATATATTGACATTTTGTTTCGGTTTGCTGTTTTTTAAAATATTTCTTTATAATAGGTTTTTCCTTGGCAAAAGTAGGATTCGAACCCGCGATAGTTTAGATTATTTAGATTAATACGCTTAGTATAAGTAAGTTGGTCTTAAAATGATCTTATTTAAAAAACAAAATTTTTGTAATGAATGTTCCTGATTTTAGAAGTTGCTTTTTTCTTTCAGTGTGTGAATAATACTTATAGGTGAAGTGAATGCCTCTTCAACACTAATAATAAAAAGTGGGTCAGAGCTCATTAAAATGGAACCTTTTTGCTGATCTCTTGCTTCCATTTATCCACAACGAATTGCTACAAATTGTTGCATTGCGACTGTTTAAGCAGTTACGCCTCCCTTTCTCCCTTCCTCCCTCTCTCCCTTTTCTTTTAAACACTTCATTAATGCTACGCACGTGTTTGCCACGCCTTTATAGCCAAATGTGGGCTAAACAGCTCGTTAACTTGGCATTGTGCGTTTTTATTTTGTTGTAAGCAACATTCAAACATTTAAACGCCAGGTTGCACTTCCGGTTGTGACAGTTTTTAAGCGCCACAACGGGCCGGAAGTGCGCACGCATAAATATGAGAAAAAATAAATGTAGAAAAGAGAAGAAGAAGAAAACCTCTTCAAACAGTTTTCAAACAAAATACGTCAAAAAAAGAGCACTTGAAAAATCTGTGAAGCACCCGGAAAAATGAAGTAAAATGACGACGTATCCATGAAGCTGTTTTTGTTTATACCCTGCAGCAAGGCGACAAAGGGTTGTTTGCTGCTATAAATAGCAATAATAAAGTAAGCAATCTTCTGACATTATCGATAGTTTTAATAAAGTTACATTTGACATTTTACATTAAGAAATATCTAAAAATGTAACTCAAAGATACTTTCTGCGTAGTATTTGTGAGTCGATCAAAATATTGCAATCATAAATAAGTGTTATCAATTGTAAAATATATTATCGACTGCACTGATAACTTAGCTTTTATAGTTTTAGGATAAGTACGTATCTGCGATATTAAAAAAAGTATCTCACAGATATCATAAAGAGTATCTTGTTATTGACTTTTTATTATTAGATAAAAATATGTGTTTGGTCTGTATTTATTATAATCGATAGTTTCGTTTAAGTTGCTATTTTATATTGTATTAAAATAAGACATTCCCAAAGAATTAGTAAAATATATATTAAAGATACTGTGTAATCATTTAATTATTAATTATATAATTTTAGAATTATAAGAGTATCTCAAAGATACTTTTCAGAGAAAATCTGTTTGTTTATTTGGGGTGGAATTAATTAATTAATACACCTTTTATTTAAATTATAAATATAAAAAATTAAAAAAAAAATCTGTTTGTTTTTTTTTTTTTGGGTGAAATTAATTATATGATGCACATTTTATTTACGCTATAAATAGTCTCAATAAATAATATAAGCTTGCACAAGAAATACCTAGTGATTTTACCGAATGTTTAATAATTCTACTAATAATAGTTTGGATAATATGGCTTAGATATTTATTGAGTGCATCTCACAGATACTTTGGCATAGAGTGTTTTGCTAGTCGATCAAAATACAATTATGGGGTGCTCTTAATTATTTGGTAGGCATTTTGATTACGCTGATGTGAGAATAAAGCGCAATCAGGAAACCATTTGATGACATTTCGAGTGCCTGTCAAATGAATTGCAACCCCTATTTAATCGAGCATAGGGACAGCTGTTGCTGTTGTCGACTGACTGACTGACTGACCCAGTGCAAATCAATAGACCAACAATTGTATTGCATGCATACAGTTTCCGCATTCGCATCCGCACTCACATCCGCATCCACATCCGCACTTTGGCATCAGTTCACGGCTCATTGATGTGAGGCATTTAAACAAAAGAGAGTTGACCCAATTGATGGATTGAGAGAGCATGTTGCATGTATCATCATCATCATCAACATCATCAAATAAACAACAACAAAGGCAAAGGTTACTTTCGGTATCTGTCAGATACTGTATCTTAACGTCGCTCGTCGTTATATCCGCTTCGTATATAACATAATTTACGTCTCTTCCGCTTGGCAGCATTGTAATCAAGTTCTTAAGCCAAAACGTCACTACAATTTCAACTTCATCTCCCAATTTTTCAGTTCAAATATCTTTTAGCCATCTCAAATCTCCCATTTCGATTTGGCCCTAATGTCAGAGCATTGTAATTGCATTTCGTGCTGCAACTTCTTCTTCAACTCAAGGCAACACGATTTCAAGCTCTTTTTTGTTGTTACTGTCTTCCTATGTATCTGTGAGATACAATATCTAAACGTCGGCATCTTTGGTGGCCGCATTGAGGCCAAAAACCATTGGCTCCGATTTCAATCAGTTGGCAACTTTTATGCGAGCATCACATTTAATCGCCTCGAATTGTGGCAAAGCCTTGAATGCAACATTGGAATGTCAACTTTGCAACAGACTGTGGCAATTGTAACTTCAGATACTGTATCTGCAAAAATGTATCTGTAGCTGGGCGTTTTTATTCTCTCTATTTTTTTGTTAGCTGACTTAAGCGCATTAACTCTACTTAAAAGTGCTAAAAGGGGCAGTTACCCTTAATTATACACATGCCACATGCCCCTAAGTGTCTCATGTCTCACAGCTGCCTCGAAAACTGGAGACAAAAGCTGGATTTTGTGGCATAGACAAACTAATTATATAGTTTTTTTTAATATCCATTGCATTGCATCCAGTGTATTAAATGGGTATGTTGTATTTGTTGAAAGGGAAGTAACACGGTAATGGAGGCTTGATAAAGTGTATATATTCTTGATGATCTCACAAGCCACAAGAGCTAGATGCACTAAATTTGACACAGAGATTTTTCTAATTTCATGCAGATCAAGTTATTTTTACCCCACTTTTGACACGCCTCATTTTCGCACCCGCTATTCAATAAAAACATCTGATACTGTCATTATAAGAGCTAGATACTCTAAATTCAGCGGCAGAAATCGCAAAGACTGCATAACATCCACAGTTTTAAAGATATAACGCTCTTGTTGATGTTAAACAGTTTATTTTATTATTATTAATAATTTCAGTGAATTCTATCAAGATTAAATAAATATAACTGTAGTTATGGCTGTTTTAAGTTTCATAAAAACTGCACAACTTCTACAGTTTTCAAGATAGAACGCTTTTTTTGATGGTAATCAGTTCATTTTATTATTATTAATCATCCTACTTAATTTCACCAAGATTAGGTAAATATAAATTTAGTTATGGCTGTTTTAAGTTTCATAAAAACTGCACAACTTCCACAGTTTTCAAGATAAAGCGCTAATCGTTTTGATGCTAATCTGTTTATTTTATTATTATTAATCATCCTACTCAATTTCATTAAGATTGGATAAATATAAGTTGAGTTATGACTGTTTTAAGTTTCAAAAATTAGATTTAATTTTTATTTAAATTCAATAACGGGTATCTTATAGTCGGGGAACTGCACAACAGCGTTTTTAATTTTTTCAGTGTGCATTTAGCGTAAATGATATAGCCCGTTGCCGCCACATGCCACATATGTATGCGACATGGCTGAGCAACCACACCCACTCACACACACACACACACACCCACACACACTCACACACACTGAGACACACACACAGATGCAGTTACACATAGACAGTCGTCGTCACCTGCAGTTTTGTTTGCTTGATTTTTGGAGCCCGCTTTTTAAGCCAACTGCGTAGCCTCCTCCCACATCCACCACAGGGTAACAGGGCCAAGAGGGGAACTGATAGGGGAGTTAAACCCAAAGGGGGAGGTGGTAGGAGCAAATGCTGTGCGCATGACTTGGCAGTTGTTTGGAAAGTGGAGTCAAATCCCACGCACTGTCGCTGTCGCTGTCTACAATTTTCATGAGTTTCCTGCTTAACTTGCCCACTGACTGATGCACTGACTGAATGACTGATTGAATGACTGACTGACTGAATGACTGATTGAATGACTGAATGACACTGCTTAATTGGCCATTACGAACTGAGCTGCCTAAGAGGCTTTTTTCTGTTTTGCTCTTGCGCAAGTTTTGTATGATTTTTCTTTGTATTTTTTGTATTTCTAGTTTCAAATTTTTAAAACTCCCTTTGTATCGTATGCAAATCAAGTGAAAGCTGCGCAGCTTAAGAAGCAACAAGTTCTCTCTTAAAGACTTGACAAACTCTCCATTGAACTTAACCCAAATTTGGTGGAAAAAAATGAGAAAAAGAAGTGAAAATGTTGCAAAGGATTTTGTATCTTTTTTTTGGTTGTTTTGTATCTTGTGCTCGTGTCAATCGGCTGCTGCTCTGGCGAGTTGTTAACATGAAAAGATAAACATCGGAAATGATGTCAGTCAAGTTGCCCCTTGTTCCCTGTCCCCTGTTCCCTGCACCTCCCGCTGTTGCACTTTTGCTCAGTTTAAAAACAAGAAAACCAATATAAAAATCAGCCGGCTGAAAATTGTTTGTAGTTTTTACATGTGGCAATTAAATGAATTGCAACTGCAGCCGGATTTTTGTTGTTGCACATTGCGCCTTTGGCAACACTTTGTTGCATTTAATTAATAACAAAAGAAAACTGAACACTAATAAATTATATTTAAACTGTCGAATTTGTGCACGCGATTGCAGCGGCTGTTTTGGGAAGAAACAGAGGTAAAGAGAAGCAAAGAGAGAGAGAGAGAAAAGTTGGCAAAGAGAAAAGTAAATGTTAAAGATTTTCAAAAACAGCACATGCCTAAAAGACAGCTGTTTTTCCTCAAAAGAATTTCTGGAACAATAGAAATTTGGAATTTGAAAATAGTTGCAATGTTTACACGATGAACAAAATGTGGTATTTGCATTTGCACGCATAAACTTTGTGAATTTTTTGATGATGTATACACAAAAATAAATCCAATTGAATATAATTCTATTTTTAACATTTAATTATCATCAATTATCGCATAAACTTCATGATTCATTAAACAAGAAACATAACTAAAAAATGTGACAACATGACAACTAAATAGTTTAAATAAACAATTTTCTAGATAAGTTAATAAATATTTTATAATTAAAAATCATGTATTATTTCTAAATATAATAAATACACGCATAAACAAAGATTTGGAATATATTATAATACTTACATGATGTTTATAACTATTGTAAAATATCGGCATTACTCTTATCATGATTAGTGTAACCTAACCCACTTAAACTCTATATAGTTCAATGTTTTATAGATATCGTTTAACTAGCTTCAAGTGTTTCCCAACGGCAAACACCTTGAAAGTCGTCATCGACATCGTATCTGATAGTAAAACAGGTGGCGTCGATAAGATATTGATAAGAAATAACAAAACACTGCGATATAATTAACTTTATATTAAGTAATATGTTTATATAGCTAACAGAGTTGCAATCTTGAGATACATTCATTCAAAAGTGAAGTGAGAACATTCTTATCATATCTAATATTAAAATTCATATGTTGAGATATTTTGCATGAGAACGTTCTTGGAAACTACCCAATAAATCAGTTGCAATCTTGAGCTACTTTTGTTAAAAAGGATGTTGGAAAACTCTCAATAAAAACCCTTATTGGAGATGATCTACGTGATTTGATAAAAGAGTTGCAATTTTGAGATACTTTTGTTAAATAAAATGAAATGAAATTGTGTTATGTTATAATAGCTGTAATTTTGACATTAGAGGAACATATTTATAAGCAATATTGATTTTTCAGAATTGTTGCAATCTTAAATTTGTGACTAATGCTATAACTAAAAAGTCTTTTGTACTTGTAGCATCAGAAATATTCAAATAAAAAATTAAATTAAGTTCAATTAAATTATGATTTATTTATATTTAGATAACAATTGAAAACTTAGGTTACTTATGTAAAAGAAGCAAACATTTAAATAAAATTAAGATTTAATAACATTGGAAAACTAAAGATACTTTTGGGAAAGTAGGAAATATTTATTGATATTATGATTTACTTGAATTGAAATAACATTTAAAAACTTGGGATACTTTTGGGAAAGAAGGAAAAATTTTAAATGAAGTTATGATTTATCTAAATTCAAATAACAGTTGAAAACTTAGGAAACTTTTGGGAAACAAGCTAATAATTAAATGATATTATGATTTATATAATTGAAATAACATTGGAAAACTCAAGATACATTTGTGAAAGAAGCAAATATTTAAATGAAATTATGATTTAACTGAATTGAAATAACATTTAAAAACTTAGGAAACTTTTGGGAAACAAGCAAATAATTAAATGACATTATGATTTAACTAAATTTAAATAATATTGGAAAACTAACGAAACTTTTGTGAAAGAAGTTAACATTTAAATGAAATTATGATTTAAATCAGCGATGCTCAAAGCTGCCTTATGGATGTGCACGCACCAATACAAATAAAGAAAATCACACGCACACATGTAACGAACTTTTTTTTTATTTCAATGAGTGCACGGAAAAAAATAATAACATGTTTCTAAAAAAATGAAAAATGTTTTTTTAATGTTTTTTCAAAAGCTCATCAATATCTATTTTAATTTTAGTTTTTATATGAAATTGGCTCTTTTTTAATGAAATTGATCTTTTTTAAAATTTGTTTTATCGCATTTCTATTTTATTTAGTAGCAACAGTACACACGTTAATGTTTTTGTTTTCCAGTGTACAGAAAACGAAAAGACAACAACAAAATACATTCGGAATAATGACAGCAAAACGAAGCAGTAAAATTGTTTTTGTTTTGCCAGCAAAGAATCTTGACGGAAAGCGAGAAGTCAAAAATTGTTATTGTTTTACCAGTAACAAATTTTGACGGAAAACGAAAAGTGAAAAATTGTTTGTGTAATTTGCAATGTGTACCAGAACCTTACCAGTGTGTAAGCTCACACACTTCAGTCATCAATGTGCAATACAAAAACAAATGTGCGTCGTGTGCATAGGCTCTGTACACCTCTGATTTAAATGAATTGAAGCAAAAGTTGCTAGCTTGAGATACTTTTGTATAGGCTCGAAAATCATTCTAATGATATAAGTATCTGTGATCTAATCATATCTAATGACTGAGCAGCTGCAATCGTGAGCATTATCAAATCAATGCTACATTTAATTCCTTGCACCCCAAAAATAAACGCACCCAGAAAAAAAATGTGTGATTAATTTGCATATTGCATGAGAGTTTGCGTGTTTGTGTGTGTGTGTGTGTGTGTGTGTGTGTGTGTGTGTGTGAGTGTGTGTGCGTTTATGTGTGATAAGATCAAGGCATCAGCTGTCGACCCTTCAGCGAGCTCATCATGAAACTTGTTTTTAGTGCCACAGAACAAAACAAATTTCGCATTAGGGCAACATTTATTATGAATGCAACAAACAACAAATTTAAAGGGTTGTTGCAACATCGCAACACCTTTTGCGGTTTCTTTACCTGGCCAAGCAGCGGGAATCATCTCGCTCTCTCTCTCGCTCTCTCTGTACCTTTCTCTCTATCTTTCTCTTACATTTTGGCCAGGCAACATTGCGTGTTTTTGGCTTGATGAATGAGAGTGAAAAATGAAACATAAATTGCTGTTGCTGCCGTTGCAATCAGTCGTCCGGAAATCTACACAGACAGTGCAGCAGGAGACACGACGGAAGGACAGACAGACGAACAGACAGACAGTGGGACAATTAAACAGGCAGACAGACAACGTCATAAACAGACGTGCAACACAGGACATAAAGTCTTCTTCCTTTAGCTTCCTTCCACAGTAATTTCAGTCACACAGATACAAACGCACACTCATGTAATATACATATGTATATATATATATATATATGTGTGTGTGTGTGTGTGTGTATACACATATAATTGAATTCAAGGTCTGAGAATCTCTGTGCAGCTTTTCCAAAAAGCACTTGAAACGAGGCATTGCCACAATAAATTCCAAGAAACAAGTTAAAGTTGTTGATGCCACAAAGAAGCAGCAGCAGTAGAAGCAGAAGATGCTGCAAGAGGCAACATGCCACCAAATGGCTATGAGAAATTCCAATGGCAAAGTAATGCAAGTAATGCCACGTCTTGTGGCAGCCTCAACTCTCCTTCTCCTTTTGCCTCTGCTTCATCTTCGACTTCTTCTCATGCTGCTTTTTAGTCCAGTAACTAAAAGGTTATCAAAGGCTTATGGATTTGTGACAATGTCTGTCTATTTGTTTTCGATTTCTGAGACTATAAGAGAGCAACTAAATTTTAAAAAAATTCACCCAATTTGTTTTAGAATTTTGAAAGAAAATAAAATTTTAAAACAAGGTCAAATATTAAAGCAAGACTTTTGAAATTTGGTATAGAGAAAGGTTTCTAATTTGTCGAAAATTTCATCTTGATCGGTTAATAAATTGAGATGATAATTGAAGGTCACAAGGTCAAATATTAAAGCAAGACTTTTGAAATTTGGTATAGAGAAAGGTTGCTAATTTGTCGAAATTTTCATCTTGATCGGTTAATAAATTGAGATGATAATTGAACTATAGTCATATAGTCAATCATAATTTTAATATTTATCAAATATATGTAATATTATTTACAATTTTTTTATACAATGAAACACATGGCTTTCTATTTATAGTTGCCGAGCTGTTACATAAATAGAACTGCAGTTTGGAAAATAACTGGGTTCAATTCCCCGTCATGTTATTCTAAAATATGTGTTAAAATTCCTTAGGAATTCACAATTTTTAAAAACAAATAATTTTAATTTATTTGGCTGCAAAAATTAAAAAAAGAATAAAACAATACATAAAAAAAATTTCAAATTGCTTTTTTTAATTTTATTATCGGGTTTTTCCCAATCCTTGCAAAGTTGGATCAATTATTAATTTTTATAGCCCCAGACTTAACCTATATTTCGTTTCAGTTTTTAATTTAAATTTATTTTTTATTTAATTGTTAATTTTTATAATAATTTTTAATATCATTTTTATTTAATTTTTTTTTTAATTTTTTTAACACCTAATTTTAATAATTCCGTCTGCACTTAGTCGTGAATAAATAAATTATTAGCAGATATTTACACGTAAGTCCTTTGCCTAAAAAATGTACCTTTTTGTGTAAAAAATATATCTTTAAAAAATTTCCTTTTATCTAATATTTCATAAATTTATTTTTATTTAATTTATGATGGCTGAAACAACGACGAAGCTAGGGATACTGGGCATCTAAGAGTCGAGCATCTCGACTGCTGCATTCTAACTTGTCTTGTTGTGGTTGTTGTTGTTGGTTGTGTTGTGCGTGCTGTGGCAGCAACATCTTCGTCGCTGTCGTCGTCTGGGCTTGATTAGTGCCGCAGTTTACCTGTGGGATGCTGTACAGGTTTCTGGAACGAATCTATAAACTCAAATCGCATTTTTTTCTCAAAAAAAAAAATAAAGAGAACTACGAAAATAGAAGAAACTGGGAAAATACCAACGCACAATTTTGCGCTTTCTCTGTGGGATTCTCCCATTTGCCTTTTGTTCTAAACGCCTACAATATCCTGTTTATGCCCACAACATGCCACATGCCACATGCTGCATGCCACCAAACTGCTCGACTAGTCGCACACGCTCCACGCTCACGTAGCATTTTAATGGGCATAGTTTGAAACACGTTTGGCTTTTATAAATTAAATTTAAATGCCATTAAATTTCAACTGATATGATTTACAAAAAGTCAGAGAGAGTAAGATAGAGAAAGAGAGAGAGAGAGAAAGAGAAATAGATTGGGGAACGAGAAAGGTGCAAGTTGAGGCTTTTGCCTCGGGCACAGCATTCTCATGTAAATATAGATAGATTAGAAAGTCGTCGTGTTGCATACAGACAGTTTATGTGTTAGTTCTTAACTTCTCTTCCCCAATGCGGGTGTCTCAGTTCGAACTCAGGTGTTTTGTGAGATACTTTCAACTTAACGCTGAACTTGAAACTGCAACTGCAACTGCAACTGCCACAACTCTTAACGGGAAGAAAACTATTAATCACAGCGTATCCGCTGCAGGCAAACAAATGAAAGGAACAACCAGGAAAAAAATGTAAAGTTTGGCAAACCGAAGTTGTGATACACTAACGGACTATTATCGATTCTTAAAACTATTGTATTACAAAGTAAAAGTCACTTCTAATAAGAAAATTTATTATAAATAATTCTTTACTTTATTGTAATTAAAATATCTTGAAAAAGATTAAGATTTTAATGCAAAAAAATCTTGAAAAAGATAAAGATTTGTATGTGAAACTTTAAATTTTCGGCCGATTGTTTATATGGAAGTTATATGATATATTAGTCTGATATCAAGCAAATTTCTTTCAATATATTTACAATTCAATTATTTTGATTTTTAATTATTATTTAGAAAATTTTGTTGTGATATCTTAAAAATTTATATTTCTATCCGATCGTTCCTATGGAAGTTATATAATATTGTAGTCTGATAACAAGCAAATTTCTTTCAAGATATCGAAAATTTCATTACAAATATATTTTGAAATTTTGTTGTGATATCTTAAGAACTTAAATTTCTGACCGATTGTTCCTATAGAAGTTATATGATATTTTAGTCCATATTTTTTAAAAGTCCTTTATAAATATAGTTTGAAATTTTGTTGTGATATCTTAAAAATATAGTTTATAATATAGTGATCTAATTTATACTAAAAGTGTACAACATATATAAATTATAACAATTTATTATTAAAAAAAGGTTCGTTTATTTCTATATATTTTAATGGCCATTTCTGTGGGACTTATGTATAATTTTATATTCTAAAAATGTCGTATGTTACAGTTACACATTTCATGACAAAATTATAAGACCCTCTTTAAGGGTATTTAAAAGCTATTTATGAGCCACGTTTATCGGTTAACCAAAAAAAGCCAACAAATAGATGGGGAGATTCAATTCAACAGACCCCACATCAATTTAAAGTTCTTTATGAATCGAATAAAGCGAATGAAAAAAAAGCGCCGCACTTAAAAAATCCGAGCCCCAAAACCAAAAATCGAAACCGATCGAAACGATCTTTTGGGTTCTACTTGGGTTCATTCCGTCTGTCGGTCTCTGAATGGAGAGAGACGCTTGCCGCAATCTTGAGTACGAACGAGTATTGGAAAATTGTTGATGTGACGTTTGATGTGAGCTGTGAGTTGTGAGTTGTGGTTGGGGCAACAACACATAGCTTAAAGTTCAATGACTGAAAGGTGCGTTGTTGTTGTTGTGATTGTTGTTGCGGTTGCATAGAATTGCATCCAGCAGCAACTTAACGATTTACTCAAGCATTGCCTATGAACGTGCAAAAATGCAGCAACCACAAACGACAGACGACAGACGACGATGTCGATGTCGACGATCGGCAATCAATCTACAGATTCCAGTTGCTGTTCTTTTGTGTGGCACGCAACAAGTTTCTTAGCAGTTGAACTTGTGGCCTTAACTGACGACTTTTCCAAGCTACACTTGCTGGAAATGGCAGGAGAAGAATCAGGCGGTGAAGAATGTGTTATCTACCACAAAAGAGTAAATACGGCATAGAAGAGATACCGGGAAAAAGACTTATGCAACCGGACAAACGTTGTTTCCCCTTCCCATCCCACCACCCTCTCTCTCTACCTTCCACTTGCTGTTTATATGCACAGTGCTGACAGCGTATTTATCTCTATCTAACTATCTGCATTTGTATCTGTATCTGTATCTTTATGTCTCTGTATTTGTATCTATGTCTGGGCTTGCTTGGTTTACTTTTCGGTTTTGCGCTTCAAGTGAGAAAGATATGTTTGTTGGGAAAAATAAACAAAAAATGCAAAGAAGAATTTCAAATGCAGGGAACTAAAGTGCCTGTCTCCCTCTCCCCATCCCCTTCCCCTTCACCACACCCCCTTACCGCGCTTGGTTACAACAATCAAATGCTCATCAGAGCACTTGAAATACAATAATGCGTTGAATGTTTAAAACAAAGAAAGAAAAAAAAGAGCAACACCAACTACAGACAATAACGCACAGTATTTGTATCTGTATCTTTTTTTTTTTTGGGTGTGTATCTCATTTTGTGTTGGTTAGTTGAAATTTTTCCTTGTTGTTGCGTTACGAGCGCTTAAGGTTTATTTTCGTTTGGCTCGTTTGTTTAGTTTTGTGGCAACACACACACACAGATACACACACACAGATGCACATAGTCAGACAGACCGACACACACACACACACACACACATGCAGCAGAGAACATGCTGCAGGTGGGAACAGGTTTGTGCGCTGTGTTCGGATGCGGGCCATATCTTTGGTCAGCCTGCGCGTAATTTATTCCCACTGTGGCTGCAATTACTTTTTGGAACACAAGACAGATAAACCCACAAAAAAAAAACAAACAAACAGAAAGAACCAAAAAGCTTTCAATAGCAACGCGAAGCTTGAATGCCCTTATAGGGTTAATATTATTTAGCAGAGACATAGGGTTAATATTTTATTTAACAGCGACTTGACAGTGCTCTTAATTATGTTAGTGTGCAAGATTTAACAGAGATCGTATTAAGACGCAAGCTAAGGTATTTTAAATTAAGGACTTAACAGAGATCTAGCAATGCTACACAATTCAATTTTATGAGATTTGAAGTATATGTTATAAATGAAATCCAGTTGACATCCAATTCGCTTATAGGCATTATTTTTCAACTATGTGGCAGCTATAAAAATTGCTCAATTAAAAATAAATTAAATACAGAGTTATGTTAACTAACTCAACTTAACAGCGATCTTAATTCCAAGCAGTGTTATGTTACAGACACATGCATGTTAACTAGCCAGATTTAACAGAGCTCCAGCTTCATTCAAATTGCAACTCTGTGGAAGCAAGAGGACATAGAAGAAAGCGGAAAATAGATTCATTAGGCAAAATGTGCTTCATGTGTCATTTAACAGCGTCAAGTGCACATCAAGCAATTACATACGTATGTATTATTTGCCGGCAATGCCAATGACATACGCATACTTGCACATATGTTTATTTAAGACGGGAATACACAAACTGCCCACGCACATGTGTGCATTTGTAAATGTGCCAAATTCCAAGTAAATGTGCATCCTTTAGCAAAAGTGGTTGGCGGTCATGTTCAAAGTGCAGCACAAAGCGCCTGCTGCGTGGCAAGTAACAAACTCAAAGTGCAAACAGTAGCAATTGCAACAACATCAACAACGTTAGTTGCAAGTCCAGTCACGTAGCAAGCAAGCCGAGCAATATGGTCGATTGGTAGAAACAGAGCCACAAAGCATAAAGGCAGTCAACGGTAACAGTTACGTGCCCCTCTCCACCTCTCCACCTCTCTCTCTCTCTATCACTCTCTGTTTAGCCAAAAGAATCACCCCTCTGTTGTCTGCACAGTGTGCACGCATCGATGCACAGCGCCCCCTTTTGTGACCAACTGTGGCATAGTTAACATTTGCCCACAAATGGCAATGATGTCGCGCTGTAATGGCATTTCTAATATGGGCACATTAATGAGCAGCACTGGCAAAAAAGGGGAGCGAGAGAGCGCGCACACAGGTGAGGAGCACAGCAGGCTGCAAAGCTTCACACATGTTGGCCGACAATTGCAAAATTACCGATTCCATTTATATGTATGTATGTATACATAGTATGTGTGTGTAATTATGTAGTTCTCTTGTTTTGTGCTCTTCATACCTGAGCAATTAGCGCGTGCATGAAGCAGCTGCTGCTACTTGGACACAGAGCAGCTGTCAGCTGTCAAAAATAAGAGTGCAAGAGAGAGAGAGAGAGACAGATAGTTAGAGCAAGATCGACAGCGATATCGAGTGTGTGAAGTTGCAAATCGATTGCATTTGATCACCCTGGCAACTCTACACCTTGCGGTAAAACATGACAAATGGGAAGAAAGAATTGCAAAAACGAAAAAAAAAAAAAAAGCTTCTGTCAGCGTCGCCAGTCTGACGACGGCTTTATTGTTGTTTTGTTTGTAACATTTAATTCAAGTGAACAGCAAAATTCTGACAAAGCAAAACAGAAAAGCAGCAAACAACAACAAAAAACTAAGAAATGCTGTGCCAAGGCAATTTTCCAAAAAATATGTGGAACAAGCTTAGTTTGACAGGCACTGTATAACTTGTTGCTGCCACAAAACGTCAACAACAAATGTCAATTTTTAACAGAAGGTTGTGAAAAACAACGAGCTAAAAGTGTCTTTAGCCGCTTAGCTGTAATTGTAGAAAAGCAACTAATTGTGTGAAATAAAGCCTAGCGCAATGAATGAACAATAAGCAGAGAAAGATGATAAAGGAAGAAGAAGCAGAAATGAAGAGTAAACAAGGTGTTAATATCGTGCTCTGTTTTGTGCCTTGGCAAATTGAATTTAATTTTCTGAAAGGCGCAAAACAAACACAGATAAGATTCGAGTCAGCCACCCACACACACACACACACAAGCACACACAAAAGCTTGGCAGACCAGCATACAAAGCAGAAGAAGAGCAATATAGAGAGGGAGAGAGAGATGACATGAGATAAGACAACTTATGATAAACGCACTTGACTTTTGCCTGCGACTTGCAATGAATGACAATTGAATTACGCACTCACACTAGAGTTGCGACGTTTCGTTCAGAATATGTTCAATTGAACGGATCACTAAAATTATGGAATGAGAACTTATTCAGTTGATCAATTTGAATTTTTTTTTAATTGCATATTTTGTATAATTTAAATATTTTTCATTTTTAATGCAGTGCTTTTAAATTAAACATTGCATTTAAAACAATTAAAAGTAAGACAACTTTTTTTATTGTTTACGTATAAATAATGAGGAGAAATGCAATCTTCTTAAACTAATATATCGTTCATGAACTAGTAATCAATTGAGCAACTAAATAAAATGACAGTCTGCCACTTTAAGGTCAATTTATGTATTTATTGTAAAGCTATAAGCGGCAGAAACAACAATGTTTATTTAAATTAAAATTAAATTTTTATATTATGTATATTTTAATGTAAATGTTCTATGAATGGAACTAGTTCAGTAAAATGAACTAAAAGTCGCAACTCTAATTCCAGATAAATTTGATATGTAATTTGTAAATAAATGTATACACAATTTGAATTATTTGGTATTAATTTGGAGTACTTACGAACTGTGACCATTTTCGGATCGTAGGCACAAACGCGCCGTTCGACGGCCGTAATCTTGCGCTGCACACGTCCCGCCCGCTCGCCCACCGACTGCAAATCCCGCTGCAGATCGTCAAAGATGTCGCTGGCAATGAGGACCAAGCTGGCCAATTGACGCAATGCATTGCTTAATGTTATATTGCTGATCGAGTCAAACTCATAGCCAGATATGACCCTTGTGGTCGTTAGATGCGAGGGGGAGTGGGGGGCACTGGCATTGCGAGTTGGCAACGCGGCACGCTGTTGACTTGGATGCCGTGAATTGGGCAGCGATTGGGAGGCGGAGACACGTGTCGCACGTGTCGGGGATGTGGGCGTGGTTCTTGTGGGCGATGTTGATGGCAGAAATTCGACATGTTGTTTCAATTTCTTCATGGGCAACGATGCGGGCGGACGAGGTGCATCATCATGATTCTGTTCACAGTTGACACTGGACACACCATGAATTAAAGCTCTGGTCAAACTGGGTGACGTTGAGTCCGTATCCGTATCCGGCGACAGTTTATTGATGCAATTGTTGTTCTTGCATTTGCCGGGCTGGCATTGAAAGCGCGTTCCCGCATGCCCCAAACTGGCGGCGGTCGCTTGTGCCACATTAATGGGCTGCACCATGCGCTGTATGAAGGGCATAGCTGCTGCTGCTCTCTCTCTCTCTACCCGCTACCTGCTACCTGCTCCTCTTCATTGACTCCAAGAATGATCAACAACAACAAAGGTAGTCGCTAGATTTATGCGGCATTCCGTCCAAGTCCAAAGCAAAGATGAAGACAAAACACACAGTAAAATCGAAAAGCAGTCAAACAACTTCTGGAGTTGAATCCAAATCCGAATCCTCCAGCTTCCTTCGCCTTCGCCTATTGTTGTCTGCTTTTGGCTCTCTTCGTATAAATTCCTCGCACTCACAATTTACACACACACACATACATATGTACACAAACTAGTTGCAAGCTTAATTGAATGTAAACCGAACACAACACCGGCTTTTTGGGCGGCAGTTATTTTATTTATGCACTCTGAACTGGTTTTTAATGCTTTTGCTCTCTTCTACATTTATACCATGGCCAACAACAATGCGGCTTTAAACAGACACCGACAACCGACAGTGGCAGCAATTTGTACACGCCGAACACGATTTGGTAATAATTACAATTTTATTGCTCTTCTGTTTCTTTCGCTATTTTTATTGCCGTTACGCGTGTTTGCCGCTCATTCAAGTCGACACATCATTCAAAAAGGTGCGCACAACAACAACCAACAACAACGAATGCACAATTCAACACAGCGCAACCGTCCGCAATGCACGTCTTGCCCGTTTGCCGGTCAAAAAAAACTGTTTAACGCGCCTGTTAATTCTAACGTTTGCATCGAAATGTTGCTGATTAACAGCGCGCTGTTAACCATATCGATAGCAGCATAAGTATCGATACGATTAGTATTATCGATAGGTATGCATTTTGCAACACTCATTACTCAACATATCGATTTCAAATTAAAATAAATAAATAACGACCGATAAGCATTTTTGACATTTGTTTGTTTTAATATTTACTGCTGCCTCTTTCTTTTGCTATTTTCAAAAAATTAGTAAAAATTACAAGTGCAAAAAGAATAAATTGTCATTAGCTTAATAATCTACATTTTTGGTATTTTTTAACTTTATTTGGGGTATTTTCACCATTGCCTGCTCTGGGCACACTGGTAATATTGTGTCGCTTTGCATCTTTTTACATTTTTGTGATTTGCATCGTTTTTATTTTTAATTGAAATATAAACAAAAATAATAGTTGCACTTGGCATTTGTCAACATGCCGAAATACTACTGCGATTACTGCGATACATATTTGACGCACGATTCGCCATCCGTGCGCAAAACACACTGCACTGGCCGCAAGCATCGCGACAATGTTAAATTCTACTATCAAAAGTGGATGGAGGAGCAGGCGCAGCATCTGATTGATGCCACCACAGCGGCATTCAAGGCGGGCAAGATTACAAATAATCCGTTTGCGGGTCCAACGCCGGGTAACAAACCCACTGGAGTTTCAATACCGCCACCGAATATGGGAGCACCGCCACGTCCGGGAATGCCAAATATGCCGCCTTACATGCCACCGATGATGAATCCTCTAATGGGACCGACGGGCATGCGTCCGCCACCCATTCTCAATCCGATGGCCATGATGGGTCCGCCACCGCCGCTGGGAACGCTGCCGCCGCCAATGATGAACGGACCGAAGTAAACTAACCTAACTGAGCAAATCTTGTAATTAAGTAAAAATAAATACATACATAGTTAAGGTCATTTGCAAATGCACTAGAAATCCATAGAAAATCAACAATTTTATTTAAATATGCAAAATAATTGCATTTTGAAAATAAAGAACTAAAAAATACCAACTAAAAATGCACTATTTTTTGCTACACATTGTAATATATAGCGACGCTTTTTACACACACACAATCAAGCTTGTATGCGTAAAATGACATATTTCCATGTGTCAGCTGTTTGCATTCCAGCCAGGCGGCTACTTTCCAATTCCTCCCCAAACAAAAAAAAAGCTCAACTTGTTAGCTTTCGCACTTCCAGCGTCTTTGCCGCTATGGAAAATACTATAATTTACAAACAGGCGTGCAATGGTGGTTGCTACTGTTAAGGCAGGGGAGGTGAGGGCGGCGGCGACGGCGTCGGCAGCATGGGAAACGGGCGCAGCATTGGATGAGCTCATACACGAAAGCCAAGAAACAAGTTTAGTTTAGCTTTTTGGAAATGAGAAACGAACACACACACACACACTGACACACATCTGCATTGTATGAGTGTGCCGCAGTCTCAGCTTCAGTTTCAGTTGAACGTGAGACGCGAACGTTGACGGAGCACCCACGCGGAAAATACACACTTGTGATACGGTAAAACTGTCGCATTTGTATTTGTGTGCGTATGTTTCTTTCGACTGTGTACGTGTGTGTGTGTGCATAAGAATAATAATACTGACCGCCTTATTGTGTTGTTTCTGTTTCTGCAGTCATTACTAATTGGTACGTTACGTGGCTGCAACGTCGTTGCTTTTTAATTAGCTAACAGGCTCTCCAACTCAAGAGAGAATAAAATATGATTCTCACTCACTCCACACACATACACATACATACATACATAGATAAGTAACAGCAGAACTTTAGTTTTAAATTGGCAATAACTCAAAACAGTTGAAAAAAAAAACAGAAATAAAAAAGAAAATAATTCCAAATTGTATGTGCAAAAAAAGGGAAACTTAAACAAAATCAATAATTGGCCTGCGTGTGTGCGTGTCTGTGTGTTTGTGTGTGTGTCAAGTTTTTTTTTTGCTCGCTGGACAATTGGAGCAAATGCCATGCTGATAAAGCAATAAGCTAAAGAAGAAGAACAAGAAACAGAGAAGAAAAGAAAATAAAATCAACAACAACAACGACAAGTGTAACTTGACATAATGCAACAGCAGCAGCAGCAACAACAACAATCCGGAGTAGCTACCCCAAGCAGTGGCAGCCACACGCCCGTTAACTCTGCACCTGGAGCAGGAGGAGCAGTTCCATCCCTTGGATCAGCTCCTTCTATTAGCAGCAGCAGCACACCCATTCGCATTGGCAGCGCCAAGCAGCACGCAGGAGGTGGAGATTCTCTAGTGCCGCCACCGCTGGGCAGCAACATTGCCGCCTCCCATTCCGTTCCCGGCACACCGCAACAGCAGCCGCAATCGAGCAGCGTCCCAACTGCCACTGGCAGTCACCTCCAGTTGCAGACTGCGGGCGCACTCTCCATGGCCGCTTCGAATCAATCGCTTGGCGGTATTAATATAACGCCACCAAATAGCGCCGGCCTCAGGCAATCCTCAGGTGAGTTCAGCAGCAGCAGCAAAGGCAGCAGCGGTGACACGTCAGGACATGTCATTCAGCGGCTTAGCCTCAATTGCTTTTCAATGTCGTGTATTGTGTTGTTGTTGTGCTTTTTCTATTCGTTGCTGTCTCCAAACAGCAGCTCACTTGCTCGCACTCACTGTCAGTTTTGTTGTTGTTATTTTTCATTTCGTTTTGATCATCTACTTGTGTGTGTGTGTGTGTGTGTGTGTGCATATGCTCATACATGCTAATTCGTGTTTCATTTCTGTTTTGATTTCGTCGTTTCTCGCATTTTAATGACAGTCCACGACTATCATCATCTTCATCGCCTCACACGCTTTGCTTTGCTTTGGCGTTTGAAACGCTTCCGCTCTGTCACTCATCCGTTTATTCAGACTTGTATCATGTCGTTTGTTATTGTTATTGCTGTTATTGTTGTTGTGGGGCGTTAATTGTTGATTGAGTTCAGTTAGCGTTGAACCAACCACAATTTAAATACAAACTCATTCTGCTTCTTCTTTTCTTTCGCATCACTTGCACTTTTGCACCTGTTTCTATTCATAATTCATAACTGTGTTTGTTTATTGTAATGTGTGTGTCGCCATAGTTTCTTATTGATTAGCTTCGACTTTTTGCCTTTTGTCACGTCTGTTCGATTTCAATTTCAATTTTGCACTTTGCTAATAATAGAAAATATACATTCACAAACTTTTTCAATTACAACAGCTTTATCTTTAAGCTCAACTTGTTCATATTCATCTTCAGTTCAGCCAGTTCAGCTGAATGTTTTGTAACTCTATACTGAATCGATTGTTCAAGATGAACTAGTTAGATGAGCCAAAGCTTTTTAAACCAGGCTCAAGATTTTAACTCTTAAAAACTGGGAACTAAAGTTTGAACTATGAACCAGAACCATTGACAGTGACTTTTGAATAAATCATGGTGTTATAATACAGATGAAGTCATGAGAAATCAAGATGGCAGAAGTTAAAAACCCATTACTTACATATTTAAATGGAATTCAAATTTTTTATTTTAAGAAATTATTTTTTGTAGCTTAAAGATACAAATTGCCCAATTCGTTAAGGCTTACAAGTGTAGCTGAATCTGCCTAGCTTTATATGTAGTCTGCCATTGTTTGCTATGAGTTTTATTGTGTGTAATTGCCATATAATATTTAGCAGATATTCTTTTATTATTGTTTAAATACTCGCACATTTATATGGGCAATTAGTTTTCGGCCACTTTTTATTGCCCTCTAGCGCTGAGTGGCGGTAACTTCGGCTCCAGCACAGTGGGGCAGAATGATGGAAATTGCATCAGTTGTGAGAGTTGAATACATATTCAACAAAATGGAATGGGGAAAAATGCGCAAAAACAAAAATCGATGCGTCGCTGCGTTTTGTGATGTGTCCATTTCTTGCATTTTATTTTTTTCTCTTTATTCTTTTTTTAAGTACAAACAAACGTATGTACGTATAAAAAAAGGGCAAGTTTGTATGTTTGTAGTATGATGAGGCATGCTGCATTCTATTTTTGTTTCGTTACAATTTCGAGACTCAAAGGTCATCAGTGAGAGCTGCACCATGAACTTTTGCTTTAGCCCTAAAGCAGGCTACTCATCTCCCCCTCCACCCGACGCCCCTGTTTTGTACTTTATACATCTCAATGCTAATGGAATTTACTTGTGTGCACTTTCATAACGAACGAAATTCGATCGTCATCTCTCTCTCACTCTCTCTATCTATGAAATGGAATACATTACACAGAGAGAAAAAACGTAAAGTCAAAATAAATACTATTTAAATTTTAAATAAAAGAAGCGTTTTAAATAAAAATAATTTGATTTAAATTAAAAAATACTTAATTGACATAGTTAATACAAATATATAATTACTCCAAAGTGAAAACACTGCAAAAATATTAAATAAATCAGGTTTATTATACAAATTTGCAAAATTTTGTATAACTATATTCTAATTGAATATGTTAAGATATATTGAAATATTTTACTCAAAATAAAATCAAAGATTTTAAAAGTTTACTTAAATATTCAGTAAAAACATTTTAGTCTAAATTTGGCTTAGAATTCTTAATTGATTCACAGTATAATTTCTATAGACATTCTGCAATATTAAAAGTTCAGGGCATTTTTCTCAAAGTGTATTTAGTCATGTTTGGGTATGTTGAATATTTCATAGCAGGGTTTTAGGCAAATTGCCGTGTAATAAATTAGAGAGCGGTGCGAAAATTGATGCACATACATGTACATGTAAATGTAAATGTAAATGTATGTAATAGTATATGCATATTGATTGCCAGCTCCAACTGGAGGCAAACGTTTGCATACCTAATGAGTTGCTACCCCCACCCCACCCTACACACACACACACACACTCACACACACACACACTCACATACACTCACACACACACACAGTGGCAGCCTCGCTCCACTTACAAATGCCGCGTGCCACACATTGACCAGCAAGTACATAATACAGTAATTGGATTATATAAACCCCCCAACCCCCAATCCCCACATGTATATATATACTTACAAATATACATATTCAAGTGCGAAGATGGCGCCGTGACGTCACATTGCTACAGATGGTGGCAGCAACAACAACAACAACGACAACAACAAAAGTAAAAGTGCATTTCAATGTTGATGTCATTCATCATTTGAACACTCCCATTGCACTTCGCTCATATTCCAATTGTGCAGCTGTCGATAAATGAACATCTACACTGATAAAAATAAAGGTTCTCAAAAAAAGATTTTGGTCTCAGAACAAAGATTTTTAGTACAATAATTTCTTAAAGTTAAGAACATTTAAAATAAGACAAATTTCTCATTAATAAGATCAAAATTTCTTTGATTTTTATGACCAAAAATATATTTATGATATTAACACTTTATAATTTCTAAAGAATAAATGTTCCTATTTATAGACCAACAAGTTTTAAGTACTCAAGACAACAATTCTAAAAATAAGATTAAACTTCTTTACATTTAAAAAGAGGATTTCTTTTTTATAGACCAAAAAGTTTTAAATACTCAAGGCAACAAATTTTAAAGTAAGATTAAACTTCTTAACATAAGAATTATTCTTATTTATAGGCCAAAAAGTATTAAAAACTTAAGACAATAATTTTAAAAATAAGACCAAACTACTTAACATTTAAAGAAGAATTATTCTTATTTATAATCCAAAAAGTATTAAATACTCAAGACAACAATTTAAAAAAAAATTAAAACGAAACTTAACATTTTAATCTTATATAAAGAACATAAGATTTTCTAGATAAATATTCTTAGTTTTATTAAATTGGTCTTAAAATGTTCATATATTTAAAACCAAATGTTTAAAATGGTGATTCTTGGTTTTAGAATCTTGTCATTTTGTTCAGTGTATGGCCATTAGACGTCATACCAACTATATCCATTTTGAACTGTGAACTTTAGCTATATCGGGGCATTATATGTACGTATCGGGGACATCGGCCTCGCCTGTGGCCTGTGGCCTGTAGCTTAGTAATTGCGTAATTGCATCGCCTGCAAGTGCTTTATTTAAAAACCAATCAATGCATTCTATCGTGGCATCCCATCGATTCAGCCATTGGCTGAAGATTAAGGACCTGTATTCCAACAACAACAACCAACAAAGTCCACTATTGAGACTTGGAGACTTGGAGACTGCGTGCTGTGCTCAATATGCGATGGCAGTAAATTGATAGCAGCACTTAATTAATTTACAACGATTAATAGACACGTACTATTACTATTACTAATAAAACGATGCCCCGTCGCTTGTCAATTGCTGTGATACGGTCAGTTAGGGACTTTTTTTTTAATAAATTGTGATAAATTAAATCAATTAAATTAGATTGGAGAATCTACGTAGAAAATTATAGTTTATTATTTTATTTATTTACGTCAACTAAAGCAGTCGATAAAAAGAATTATTTAGTATTTTACATAAACATATTTAATTAAGCAGCTAAATTAATATATTTAAAAATTGAATTAACAACTCAAAGGATAAAAAGATATTTATTAGGGTGTGAGACTTATTTTCTAAGAGTTAAATAGTTTTAGTTAAAATTTGAACTCGGAAATATTTTTGAAGTTGTCATTAATTTCTATACTTTTTACGTATAAATATTATTTCTCGTTATCCTGAGACCTTAACTAGACATTGATTAAATGGGTATAAACATTTTTCTTAATTTTTCAATTTTAAATTGAAAATTGTATATGTTACAAAGAATTTTCTTTAGTTGACCTTAAGTAAATAAATAATTAAAATAGAATACATGGGTAAATGTTGTATAAAACTTAAAGATAATGAATCGACACTTGATTCGCATTTATAAGTATTGCTTGCCTATCGATCTCAGGACTATAAAAACTAGAGTCAATTTTAAATAATATTTCGAATAATATATAAATATCAATTTTATTACCATGTCATTTTGTAATAAAAAGAAATGGATAAAGGTGTAAAAGCAGATCCATATTTCGCTGTCTTATATTTCTGCTTGTGTATCTGTATCTGTAACTGTCTAAATGTATCTTTTTATGTGTTTATTTGTGAATATCCCTTGGAAATCTTTTAAAGGGAATCTCCTGGGATTTCAGCTTTTCCTTTCATTATAAAATGTGTACAAAATTATTAAAATTTCTAAATTGTTATTATTTATTTGTCTGCTTTTGTCTGTGTCAAAATTAATTTGAAAACCAAAACGTGTAGATGTAATTAAATGTAATAGTGTGTGTGTTGTTCATAGTAATAGTAATAATAATATAGATAAATTGTTCGCTTTCTCTCTCTCCCCCTTTCCCTCTCTCTCTCTCTCTCTATTACTCTGTTTATTTCTTTTCTATGTATGGTGATAACTGCCGCTAAATGTTAACTGCAGTATTCGATTTCAAATTCAAGCGTCGACCCTCGCAAAAAGTGCTATTAACCAAACTGCCCTCCACAGACAGTTTGAGCAACAGCCCAGCGCCATCATCGCCAGGTGAAGTTTTTCCAAATTATGCACAGATCAAACACACAACAAATTAATAGATTTATCACTGATCACCATTATCATTTCAACATTCCAATGATCATTCAATTGAATATATTCAAAAAACTCATTAACCATTTGTGCACATTCATTTCGCTTTTGCTTTCTCTCTCATCAAATTGAATCAAACTTGGCTAAAATACGCAATTTGTATGCATTTCTTGAGTAAATATACATAAATATATTTATACATACATAGATAGATAGATACACTGATAAAAAATATGTTCTAATATCAAGATCAAGAACTAAGAATTTTGGTCTAAAAAATGCGTCGAGAACATAAAATTCTTGAATTTAGAAAACACATCTTGATTTTATGAACATTTCAAATAAGAATAAGTTCTTAATTTAAGACCAAACAGTCTTAAATTCTCAAACCAAAAATAAAAAATAAGGCAGCTGTTTTTTAAATTTTTAAACCTGTTTTTTTTGATATTTATACTTTTTTTGATTTATTTTTTTATAAATATTCCGATTATATGTTTTTTCCTCGGCTAGAGCGGGTTTCGATCCCTCGACTTGTTACCAAACTGAAGCGGCGACTCTAACCAGAGCGCCACGGTGACATTATTTTCTTCCTTTTAAATATGACATATTTATATTTTTTTAACAATTTAAGATTTTTAATTCTTATATGAAGAAGATATTTAGATTAATTTTCTTAGTATTAGTAATTTGTTCATTTTAAGAACAAAATATTTAAGATGAATGTTCTTGATTTTAAAAGTTGGTTTTTTTTTTTCAGTGTACATTTATACATAGATAGATAGATGTAAAAGTTGTTGTATATATTTATATATAAATATTTAACCCTGACCCTGTAGAAAAGCCGAGTGACGCACTTGGTTGCCATTTGTCTGATTTTTTGTTTTCTTTTCTTGAATCCTTTTATCAAAAGGTTTATTGTTTTGAGGCATTACTAAGAATTGAGAACCTTAAACACCTCGATAAAATACAAATGCCTTCTCAACAAACCTAACTGTCAAACTGTCGTACCATATCTTATCGCTCTATATACATAAATTTATATATTTATTTAGTTGTCGTAGAACTTAAAAATGTTCGCACTCTCGATAAGCTCTAATTAATAGACAAGCAACAAAAACAACAGAAAATGTCCGCTTAATAATTTGACTGCAGAACTTTACGATAGCAATTTTTTTTCATTTTATTTGTTTTTTAGTGTTCTGATAACAAACCTTTGACTTTTATTAAGTCTGATTCATTCAGCGAGGTTCCAACTGTAACATAAGAAGTATGACTAATTTTCGTTGTGAACACCTGTTTCTAACATTCATTTCATTTCATATTTGTATTTGTTTTTATCTATTTGTCTAGCTATCTATCATAGCGATAAAGTTTGCATTGAAATGTTCAGATTTTGTGGCACATCTGGCACAAATAATGCAAAACAGCGGCAAATTTGTTTATTATTCTATTGGCCAGCATTTGCAAAAGCGACTGTAAAGTCGTTTAGGCCATGGCTAACACGTGGCCTAGTCGGTGAAAGAGTTTATTCAATAAAACTGTTCACACTTTAGAGAGTATTTCAGAGGATCTATGGATATAATTATTTTTTAATGTAACGTTAACTGGAATCAAAAAAAATATAAAAATATGCATATATAATTAACAATTAATCTTAATTTTAAATTGAAATCTATTAAGATACACAAATTTGAAAGTCTGGGGAATTTTTAATTGATCCAATATCTGTTTCAAGGCTTAGGGAAACTATAAGAAATATATAATATTTAATTAATATATATAATTTCCTATATCGTTCAAAACTATATGCAAATAATACAGCTTAGGCGTTAGCTTATTAATTTTAATTTAGTTAATTAAATAAATGAAACAAAAAATTTCAAAATGTTCATTTTTTTAAAGAGTATGAGCTAATTTTAAATATAGTCAAAATTTATCAAAATAAGAAAGATTATATGAGAATCTGTTATCTATAGTAATAGACTAATCTGTTGATATAGCGCTAAAATAGTTTCAGAGATGATCTAAGTATCTATTATAGTTGAATATGTACCTAAAAAAGGAGAAATTGAAAGTAATAGAAAGAAACTAACGATTCTCCCTATCCTAGATAGGTAGATGGGTAGATAGTTAGATGGGTCTAACGATCCACAGATGTAGGATAATAAATTGTAATTAAAATAATTAAACTAAATTTTTCATATTGAAAGAAGGAACTCAGTATCTTTTAATAAATACACTCATAAATATAAATTGGTAAAATAAATAATTATAGAACTGATCTTCATCATAGTAGAAGTTCATCTTAGGCGAATAAAGAAGATCAAAGTTGAGAAATATATAATTATACAAAGTTTCTAACGATCTACAGACATATAAAACAATTGCAAGTACATATATATTAATACCTATTATAATACAACTTTTACTTGATCGATCGACACTGTATGCAAAAAACTAAGCTGTGCATTATAATAAACTGAACTGATACTTAATGAATAAAAGAATCTGAGTCTTTTCATAAATATACTTGTAAGTATAAAGATCTTTATATTGTAAAAATCAATATTTACAGAGCTGATCTTTATTATAGTAGAAGAAGCTGATCTATATTATTTAGAAGTTTATAGTTATACAAAGTTTTGAATAAAACAATTACAAGTATATATTATAATACTTATTCTAATGCAACTTTTACTTGATCGATCGATACTGTATGCAAAAAAACTAAGCTGTGCATTATAATAATAAACTGATACTTAAGTTACACACACGCCTTGGGATCACTTCTCATGAGCTCATAGTACACACACACACACACACACACACACGCAGATAGACAACACACATAGATACATATATGTATGAATGTATCTAAGTAGTTAGGCCAGCTAATAACCTCATCGATAACGCCCCAAATGCGTTGACGCTGCTAGAAAGAGAGAGAGGGAGAGATAGCGACTGAGAGTGCGGTTGTGTGGGAGTGAAAGAGATGGATAAAAGCTGACTGCGACGCTGACTGCGCGAACTGATATCATATCTGACGTGTGAAGTAAATGACAACAACACTTTCATCTCTCTGTGTATCTCATAGTTGCAATTCGCACTGAATCCAAAATTTGAAAAATTTAAAAAAAAAAATATATGTTTTGATTTTTTGGCTAGCATACAAATCACAAACAACAACAATAAGAATAACAACAGCAACTACATAGCTAATAGCTCATTATTATATGGCAGCAGCGACGCGTCGTCGTCGTCGTCGAGCGTCATCGTCATCGTCCGTTGGGCCGGCAGCGACAGAGCGACAGCGTCAGCGTCAAAGGCAAAGGCAAAAAAAAATAAAAAAAAAGCAGAGGCAGAGGCAGCTGCTCTTTGGCCATTCAGTTGTCGTTTGCGTCTCCGGCTCCGTAGTTAGCCTGCGTTTGTTTTCGTGCTCGCCGCGGCACGGCCAATAAATATATATATATATATATACAAACATACATATATATATGTATATATATATACACACATATATCTCAATCAGTCTGTCGAGAGTCAAGAGTCGAGAGTCAGTCGAAGGGGGCATCCCAAAGCACGCATTCAATAGTTACGGACAAAACTCGCAAATCGCCACAATACGGATACGCGTTATTTGTCTTCTCGGTGTTATTCAAAATATAACGCATACGCCATGTAGTGCCAAATGAATATTAAATATACAAATATGCGCGACAAGAATTAACGTGCTCGGCAACAAATTTGCACAAAATTTCTAAAGAATTGTGATGAATCTTTTACAAAGCAAGTGCCATATAATAATCAAATCCAGAGCGCCACTTCCACTTCCCCTTCCCCTTCTCCATCTCCTCCCCCTTAGCCAACGAGCAACAATTATTATGAACTGAAATGTTATTTACACTTAATAAATATTAAAATGCCTGAAGCGTATTTTTAGCGCGCTTAAAATTATTCTTAATAATAATAAAATTAATTAAAAATAATCATAGGAGACGTTATAATTGATAATGTTGTTTGCACTTAAATAAATAAATATTGAAATTATTTTGAAAAATTTTTAGTGCGCTCAAAATTATTTTTAATAATATTAATAGTTATGAAAAGAAATTTTATTTACACATAATATAATAATATTAAAAATTATAATAAGTGAAGTTATAATTGATAATTATGGAACTGAAATCTTATTTTCACTTAATAAATATAAAAAAGTTTTAAGCGTATTTTTAGCGCGCTTTTTTAATAATAATACAAATAATTAAAAATAATCATAGGAGAAGTTATAATTGATTATGTTGTCTATCCTTAAATAACAAATTATTTAAATTCTTTTGACAAATTTTTAGTGCGCTCAAAATTATTTTTAACTATATTAAAAATAATAAAAAATATAATAATGCTATCTACACTTAAATAAATAAATAATTAAATTCTTTTGACAAATTTGTAGTGCGCTCAAAATTATTTGTAATATTAATAATAATAGTAAGCGTAATAATAATGAAAATGATAATGTGCAAAGTGTGCCCAAAATGAGAGAATGATGTTTATTATTATAATGCAAGTGCCCGGCCCAAAGCTACGAAATGAGAATAAGAATGGGAATGAGAATGGGAGAGAGACGGAGAGAAAACCAAAAGAATCTCAATTGGCATGTGTGTGTTGTGTGTGCGAGTGTGTGTGTGTGATTGTGTGTTGTTGCTTTTGTTTGTATGGCGAAATAAATTAAAACATATTCGTTAAATAAATAAAACAGAGCGGGCTACCTTGAGACAATGTTGATTTGTGTTATGTGCATAAACAGACGCACACATAAATATGTATATAAACATATACATATCTACATACATATGTATTTACTTACAGACATATACAAATAGTTAGTGGAAATGTTTCCAAAGTGCTTTTTGAACTTAGCCAAATATATAATACTTTAATAATTCACTTTGTAGGCCCTTAAACTTATAAAACTCACCTCGCGTCGCATTTATAAATAAATCAAAAATTTGTATTTTTGCAGGAATCGCCAATTGGGCCTCAGATAATCGCGATGTCAATCTGGCAGATAAGGCAAGTGCAAAACCCAAACAATAATAACAACAGAAAAATAAAAATAATAACAATAACAATAATAAGTAATAATAATGCTGCAATAATATTTTATAAAATTGTAGCTTGTTTTAATGCAATGAACTGAGTTTTTTTCAAACTGAAACTGGGTCAAGAATTGTAATGTAATTGGCCAGAAGTGTGCGACTGATAAGAGCTCTTATCACAACAGGCCGAAACTTTGTCTAATTCAGTTATAATCGATGTGAGGGCGGTTGTGACTCATAGTTGGCATTAGATATGAACACGCCACATGCAAAGTTGGTCAAAAAACATTTTTAAGGTTTCTACGCTTATCCTGAATTCCGAATTGACTCGGAATCAATGGATCAGTGGGCAATCTGCCAGTTCCATAAATTAAATGTTTTATGTTTTGCTTTTGGCACGCAACTCGATTTTATTTATTAACAATTTTCGGATTAATCAAAATACTTTTAGGTTTTTTGCAATTTTGCAAATTTTCGAAGTCCAATCAAAATTTTCCAACGTATTTCAACAGATGAAAAAAATATTGTATAGTAAATGATTTGTTTATCGCCTGCTTTAATGATAATTTAAATTTGCTTGCGTATTCGAACAAAAGTAAGGATAAAAGTTTAAACCAAAATATTTAAAGATATTTGGAAATTCTGACAATCAATTCAAAATTTTGAAACGTATTTTATAAGGACAGAAGAAATGTTTTATTTGGAATTTTTACAAATTATATTTTTATCGCCTGCTTTAATAATGATAATTTAAAGACTTCAAATAAATATTTAAAGATATTTGGAAATTCTGACAATCAAATCCAAATTTTTAAAATGTTTTAGTTGGAATTTTTACAAATTATTTGTTTATCGCTTACTTTGATGGTAACAAATTCAATTTGCTTGAAGATATTCAAGATAAAAGCATTTATAAATTTTTTCAAACAGATTGTTTGTGGGTTTTTTTTAAGTGTTTTTTTGTCTTGAAGTGATTTCTTAATAAATGCTAATTAGATTAACAATAGCTGACGGATTTCAGCTCTTAATTTCGTGTGCTCAAATGTTTTAGAACAAGTTGAGCACTTGGTGTAGATACACAAAAACAAACCGAGGAGGATTTGAATAGAAGCACATGTTTCTCAAATATTTCAACGTATTCCGCAGCTGTAGAAAGGTGTCCCAATAATTGTTATCCTATTTAGACCATGGCTAATAAAGTGTTTGTTTTATTGTGCTCCACAGTCTGCCGCCGATGCAGCAAAGTTGAATCGCAAGGAATCTTACAAGGCGCAACGGAAGAATTACAGACGCGAGAAGAAACGTGTGGCAAGCGAACTGATGAATTCTCTACAGGATCCGGCGGTCATAGTTCTGGCCGATTGGCTAAAGGTGAGCTAATCTATATTAATTTCTTGGTACTGACTTTTGACTGGTGGTCAATATCACTAGGAAAAAATATTAATTTATTAGTAAATCTATTATCAAATCTTACGTTTTCTAAGATACATATATGGGAACCTAGATAAGAAAAATGATTTAAAAATAGAGATTTGCTATTATTAAAAAAATATAATTTATTTGGGAATATTCTCCTAATTTTAAAGTCAACAAATTTTAATAAAAAACACACAAAAATTTATAATTTGTAATAATTTTTAATATTTATCAATTTCAATGATTAATATCTTAAACAGCAACTAATTTATTTTATTATGTTAATATTATAATGAAAAAAATATATAATTTATTTGGGAATATTCTCAGAATTTTAAAGTCCACAAATACCAGACGCACAAAATCATAATTTCTTAATTCAAAAATGATATACCTGTAAGACCTTTGATTTTAATTTAAAAGTGGATATGAATAATTAAAGCTAAACTCATTAACTTTTCAGAGGTCAGAGCTTATTAAAATCGGATTGATATTTCGAGTAATAATATAAATCGTAGACATATCCTTAAAAAAAAACCGTAAAACTAAATCCAGATTTTCAAAATTATTAAAAATTAGGTAGTCACACAGAATAAAATTTTTGAATGTTGTTTTTTATCGTATTAGATAAAGTAGATTTCGTAACATATAATATTTCACAATTGCTCAGTGTAATTAATATATTATTTTATTAAAATACTTTGTCTCCTGCAGGTGCGCGGCACACTCAAATCCTGGACGAAGCTGTGGTGCGTGTTGAAGCCTGGCTTGTTGCTCATCTACAAGAGCCAGAAGACAAAGAGCAGCCACTGGGTGGGCACAGTGATGTTGACCTCGTGTCAGGTCATTGAGCGACCCAGCAAGAAGGATGGCTTCTGCTTTAAGCTCTTTCATCCGCTCGAGCAATCGATTTGGGCACCGCGTGGCCCCGACAAAGAGACCATTGGTAAGAGCAATTAAAATACACTAGGTCAAGTAATTGTTTTGACAAAATTAAAAAATGCACATATTTTATTTTGCGAAGAAAATAACTTGATTTTATATTTTTTAATATTTAGTAAACCTATGTATATTTAACTATTTTTAATAATTTGAATTCGTGATTTATTTATATGTCAAAAATAGTTTTTCCAAAATGTTGACAGTTTTAATTTAAATTTCAGAAGAGACTGATTTAAGAAAAGAGGAAAAGAGAAATAAAAACAATAAGCAACAAAGAAATAAAATAATAATTCTTTAAAAATATGTAAATTTTAAACCTTGTTAGATTTAGAGATGCAAAATAACAAAATTTAAAAATATAATTAAATAGTTGTTAGATGAAACATATTTTGTATCATTCAGTATTAATTTTAAATTTACATATATAAAGTTTATTTAAATTTAAAATGGATATCAATTATTCTAATTTTATTTTATTTTAAATTATTTTTGGTCAACTGACTTTAAATAAATAATAAATAAAATAATAATTATATATTTTTTTCTAATTTTATTTTAGATTAAATAACTTTTGGTCAATTGAACTTGACTTTAAATAAATATTAAATTAAATAAAAATAAGATAATTTATTCTAATTTTCTTTTATTTTTACTTTAAATAAATAAAAATAAGTTAAACTGGCAAAATAATTACTTAACTACCTGTATATTTATTATAATTTATTTATTTATTTTTTATTTTAAATTACTTTTGGTCAACTGATCTTGACTTTAAATAAATAAACTAAATAAATATAAATAATAATAATAAAAACAATTACTTAACTACTTGTATATTTATTATTATTTATTTATTTATTATATATGAATTACTGACTAATTAATCTTTCCCTTTTATAGGAGCTGTGGTGCAACCGCTGCCCACCGCTTACCTGATCTTTCGGGCGCCCAGTCAGGCGGCTGGCAAGTGCTGGATGGATGCACTGGAGCTATCACTGCGCTGCTCGGCATTGTTGCTCCGCTCGAACAGCAGCACAACACCGTCGAGTGCCTACGCCGGCGAACCGCTGCCTGTTTCCCATGAGACGCAGTGGTCGGAGGCGGACTATGAGAAGCATTTCAATGATCACGGTAAGTGGACGCAACAGTGGCTGTTGCCGCCGCCGTCGTCATCAGCTGAACAGGAGTCCTCACGCTCCGACAACAGCATCTCGTCACGTGCCCAGACGCCGCTTCTGCTGCAGCAGCTCTACAGCAGCGCCGTTAATAATTGGGAGCGCACCAAGAGATTGCCACGATTCGGTCGATCGCCACGTGGCAGCGATGTGTCCAGCATTGATTTTAATCCACATCCGATTAGCAAATCATTAACTCTGCCGCCTGCCAGCAGCAGCTCCAGCGATGATGATGACGATGACGACGATGATGATGATTACGCCAGCAGCAGTGTGTCCGTTGTGGGAATCCGTCCCACATCTCGTCCAGCGAGTGCTCCACCTGTTTGTCTGCTGCGTCCGCGATTTCAGATCAATGTCAAGGGTGAAGAACCCAAACTACATAGCTTCTTCTATATACAATACATACATACATATATGGGCATTTCCACAGTGACAGACAACATTTTGAAAAACATTTCAAGTTGCAATTAAGTTGGACTTTATTTAGTTAACAAGATGAAAACATTCTAAATTTATGTATAAAAGCTACGGTGAAAAAACACGTTAGTTAGTTATTAAAGTTTGGATTAATGTTGGTTTATTTTTTTTTAATTTAAATGAATTTCAACAATTTTTTTCAATTTTTCATTATTTGTTCTTTGTATGACAAATTTGCATTCTATGATTCAAATGGTTAATGATCTATGTTTAAATTAATGTAATTTGTTGATTTATTTTTGGTTATTAACAAATGGATTTAAAAGGATTTTCTTTGCATATTTTTAATATTTTATTTATTATAAAAATACGAATAAGGAATATATGAGATTTACAGAAAGATTTCTAAAAAGTTTTGTTAATAACTGAGTTGCAAATAAGATTATTTAGTAATTGAAAACATTCTTAATTTATGTTCAAAAGATATATGCAAAACAAAAATAATTTAGTTAGTATAATTTGGAATAATGTTAGTTAGTTAATTGAATGGAATTTCAACCATTTTTTCAAATTTCCCATTACTTTTCCATAGTATGATAAACTTTATCATACTTTAACTTTATCATACTTTATCATACTAAGGAAAAGTAATGAAAATCTGAAAAAATGGTTGAAATTCAATTCAATTCCAAACCTAACTAACATTATTCCAAATTATACTAACTAAATTATTTTTGTTTAAAATGAAAACAAAATGAAAACATTATAAATTTATGATGTTACATAAAATTCTATATAATTTAATTGGATAATGAAATTAATTAATGTGATTTATTGTTTTCTTTGTTAACAAACGGGTTTATTTTTTTATTTTATTTTATATTTTAATTATTATAAAAATACAAATAGGGAATATATGATAATTACAGATATGTATGTTATATTATGCTGAGAGAGTTTTTCTGGAATAATCGTGAAGATCTATCAATTCTTTATAAATTAATATAAATTGTTTCTATATTTTCTTTTTATTAAGAAACGGGTTTAAAAGGATCAAAGTATTTTTTTTTGCGTTTTTTTTATTTAAAAAATACAAAAAGCAAATATATTTTAAATATATCAATTCTTTATGTATTTTGATAATAATATTGAAAGCAGGAAATAATGTACGAAATCTATATGTTTATCATAATAAATTAAATAATTTATACATTTTTTAAATAGGTAATATTAATATTTTTCAATATGTGAGTTTTTAATCTGTGAATCTTGCTGTGGTAATGTCCATAAATGTATCTATATATATATAAATGTTGTATCTATTGCTAAAATTGTTGCTAGCCAAATCGTTGGAGTTGTTGCATTTTATCTACTTCAATTATAAATAGATAGATCCATGGTGGAATTAATAATAATAATAATAATAATTACACTATGGATAGATCTACATATATAAATTAAGTCTCTATAGAAAATAAAGTAGTCTCAGATTTTGTCGTTCCAAATTCATGTAATTTGTAATGTGAAGCTTTTGGGGCTAGCTGCACATGCATACATCTATATATATATATATATATATGCTATATATATGCTGTATATATCTGTCATTCTTCATACATATATCCGTTCCACAAACTGTAGAATCCATGGAACAGTCGTCGTTGATTCAGCTACGAATTTAAAAAAGAGTTGAGAAATAAGGGATTAATAAATCGATATATAAATCGTTACAGATCTGGACGCAGACAGTCAAACTGAGGCGCCCAATGCGGCAATGTCGGGTCTGGAATCCGATTCGGAGTCGGAGCCGGCACAAGATGACGATGTCTGTGAGCCAATGCCATGTGAGGAGACAACCTATGTACCATTTGAGGAGGAAGAATTTGGAGCGGTGAGTTTAATTAATGAAAATACACATAATCTTTACTCATCTGCCATTTCCATGGAGATTAGCAAGGCGAGCAGGTGGAGGAGCTGGCGGAGGAGAACAAGAGTCTCATCTGGTGCATTGTGAAACAGGTGCGTCCTGGCATGGATCTAAGCAAGGTGGTGTTGCCCACATTTATATTGGAACCCCGTTCATTTCTGGACAAACTCTCGGATTCATATTATCATGCGGATTTGCTGTCCAAGTAGGTGTCTCCTCTGACTATAATCTATGTGATCCTCAACTCAATTGACTCTCTTTCTGTTCCTTAGAGCGGTGCACAATGACGATGCCTTCACGCGCATGAAACTCATTGTCCAATGGTACCTGTCTGGATTTTATAAGAAACCCAAAGGCCTCAAGAAACCATATAATCCCATATTGGGTGAAACATTTCGTTGCTATTGGGAGCATCCAAATGGCAGTCGAACATTTTATATAGCCGAACAGGTTTCGCATCATCCGCCGGTATCGGCATTCTATGTGACCAATCGCGAGGATGGCTTCAGCATTACCTGCTCCATCTTGGCGAAATCGAAGTTCTACGGCAATAGCACATCGGCTGTGCTCGAGGGCACGGCAACGATGACGCTACTGCCCCGCGGCGAAATTTATACGGCGAGCACGCCCTACGCCCACTGCAAGGGCATACTCATGGGCACGTTGTCCATGGAGCTCGGCGGCAAGATAAACATCGAGTGCGAGAACACCGGTTACAAGACGGAGCTCGAATTTAAGCTGAAGCCATTCCTCGGTGGCTCCGATGCCACCAATGTCGTTGTTGGCAAAATCAAATTTGGCAAGGAGACACTGGCCACCATCCAGGGTCACTGGGACAAGGAGCTGCGCATCAAGGATCTGCGAACCGGCGACGAAACGTTGCTCTTCAAAGCGGATGCGGATATGCGAGCGAAGCGATTGACACGTTATTTGGTGCCCATGGAGAAGCAATTGCCAACGGAATCGGCACGTTTATGGAACCTTGTGTCGGAGGCCATTGCACGCGAGGATCAGGTGGCAGCCACCGATGAAAAAACCGTGCTGGAGGAGGCACAACGTGGTGCGGCCAAGGAACGTGCCGAGAATGATAAACAACATGTGCCGATGCTCTTTGAACTGGACAGTTATGGTCAATGGATATACAAGTATGCAGATCTAAGGCCTTGGAATCCACGCAACGATGTACGTCAATATGAATGCGACTACAAGGTGCTCACACAGACGCGTCTCAAATCGGTGTCGGGTCCCGATGATGAGCCCATAATACGGCCACGTAAACCCATGATACTGGCCAGTAGCGCTGGAGGCGTCTCCAAGGCGGCCAAGGCCAAAAACAAGACACTTGTGCTAGCTCCACGCGACACCAACTCGGATTCCAGCCAATCCCCCCAAGGCGCCGTCAAACGTGGCTCCAATACCAGTTCAGTCAAAAAGTAAGATCCCAATTGCTCATATATCTATTAATATATTCTTGCAGTGGGTATTATAATTATGTCACAAAGTGTGTAAGGTATTAAAGGAGGATAAACTGAGTCACTGCATCCATGTCCGTCTGTTTCTATGCAAACTAATCTTTCAACTTTAAAGCTATAATAATGAAACTGGGTACAGTTTTGATAATTACATTTATATATTATAATAACTATACATATTTATATTATAATAATAATTATATTTATATATATTAATACTTATTATTATACATAATAACTATAGTTATATAATATTATATAATATAATAATTATTATTATTATATTTGCCGTTTCTGAGTGAATAAACATTTAGTGTAGTCTTATACGATTTCTATTTAGTGAGTTCTATAATTAAATTAAATAAAATAGGATATATAAGACCAAGGTGTATAATGTGAGGTATTCCCAGAAACTGTTCTCAGTTCTGTTCTCACTCGACATTTTCTATTATGTTAAAAATATGAAACCAGCCTGAGAACAGTTTCTGGGAATACTTCACCCTTTATAAATACACCTTGGTGTAATTTCAATAACAACTCAATTTTAAAATAAATGGAAATAAGTAATAAGATTTATTTTCAAATTGAGATGTTATTGAATTTAAAATATATATTCCGGAATAAATGTTACTTCAAAACTTTTGTTTTCAAGACATTTATTTTCAACTTTTATTTAAAATCTTCAGAACAGCCTTAAATTTTAAATTTTTAAACTTGGAATTTGGCTTTCTTAAGTCAACTTATCTAGACTGTAAGGATGTCATTTAATTCAAAAATAAATAAAATTGCAATGTAATTAATACTTTTGCATTTTTTTTTAATGAAAATTAAAATAATAAATTTAATAATAGAAAGAAAATTAAGCATATTTCGTATGTATTTATTTATTATTATTATTATTCATTTATTTAGCTAAAATTCTTGGTCTGCAAATGATAATACTTTATTCTTCTTAAATTAAATTGTAACACTTTTTTATTTGCAGTCTCACGTTGGCTTTGGAGCAGGTGAATGAATCGCTGGAGAACCATACGAGGCAGCTAAACGAGATTGCACGTCGGCTGGAGAGGATGCAGTATCAACCCATGTCAAGATCGATGAACAGCATGTATTCTAATGAAATGGTCGGAGGTGGAATCTCCCAATCGATAGTCATCAAGTCGTTGATTTATGCATTAATTGGTCTAACATTCAGTCTGATATTGCGCTGGCTGTTCAAATAGCTTTTTGGTTTATCTGTATACATTTAAGTAAACTTTTTTGAGCTATATATAGTTATATATACATATATTTATATACACCCTAATTGATATACTAGCTATATCATCTATTTGTATATTCTGTCCCCAAAAACAAAAAACAAAACACTCCACAAAATATGCCTTGGCAATTTGCCAAAGATGCGCAGTCAGAGTCAATCACGAATTATGCTTAAGTTAAATGGTATATATTATGTATGTATGTATATTGTCCAGTCCAGTATAGTTCAATGTCAATGTCCAGATGTTAGTGCTCCCAAGAAGTGTTGATATGAGATGCCTCCCTTTTCCTATATCACATTCAGGTATGTTTAGGCTTAAACGTTTTATAATGATGAATACACAGTATATAAACTATCTTAATTAATAATTGCACCAAACAACAATTCGTAATAATTCCAAGTCACTGACATTAAACTGTAACCAATTCCTACAACAATTTAAAGAGCAATTGCTCGAGAGGCTTTCAGCTCGTTGAGAGCAAACACACACTCATAATACACATCTAGAAATTTAATGTTTAAATGCTTATTATTATAAAGTTTAGTCAAAACAAGAAACGAAAAATAAATAAAAATATAAAACACTTGTCATAAAGCAAACACCAAATTGTACAATCTGTAAAACTCGTAATTGAAATAAAAATTCAACACATTTTCTCCCTTTTCATTTCAACGAAACTGTTTCCCTATATTTATCAAATTAACCATAAATTGGGGTGAGTTGCTTATTTGAAACATTTTAATTTCTGTTTCTTCACTTTAAGGGATATTAATTGAGGCATTTGAAAAATTGACTGCGGGCAATTAAGGGTGGTTCGGTACCTAAAAAAAAGTTTAACAAATGTATACAAATGGTTTTTTTTTATTGTATTTATATATTAATTTAAGTATTTTAATTTTCTGCAAATGTCCGACTGTCCGAAGAGATCTGAAGAACTGAATATCACAGCAAACAGAGTTGTGTGCCATACCAAACGTGGCGGACGACTGAATAACACAGAAAAATGTCACCTGCTCTATCAGAAATACCAGGCGAACAGAATTAGCAGCAAGCAAAAAGTAAACAAATCCCGCTGCACTGTTTGTTTACATGTGTAAGCGCAGCGAAGTGGAACAGGAGAACAACCGTAAAAGCTCTGATCCACTCATAGCGCGCTAAGCTGTGATTGGCTAAAAAGCGGCTGGCATGATGGCCGCCGGCATGATGGCGGCCATGATGGCGGCTGAGCGCCTGTGGATCTTGTGGATCCTCTCTGCTCTCTTTGGTCGGATGTGCGTGTGGATGTGTGCTTTTGACTTTGTCTACAGCCACCTGCTGCGCATTTCTGTTCGCCTGGTAGATTTAGTCGTATTTTCGACTTTGCTGGCACAGCTCGACTTGCGCATCAAATGGGGCGTGGCAAATTCAAACGCCCTTATCAAATGTTACGCACTTTCCAATTCTTTATAATTAAAAGGCGTCAGTCCTTGTTTTGGTTAAAGTTAAATAAATAAATTCCTGAGCAAATAAAGCTTATTAACCCCAAAATGCTGAATTTGTTTTGAAAATTTAACCCCTCCTTTTATAGTATTTAAACTAAATTTTCGTTAAGCTTAGCTTATTGAAAACTAATTAAAATGTGTACAAATAATTATATTTTTGTTTTTTTTTTATTTTGCTTTACCTAAAATACCCTTTGTTGAAGAAATATAAAAACTATGAGTTATAGGCAAAATCTAACAATCACATTCGATTAAAATCTAACTTTATAAGCGAACAAACAAACAGCAAACATAGTTGTGTGCTGTACCAAAAGTGGCTGGCGACTGAATAACACAGGAAAATATCAGCTGCTTTATGAGAAATACCAGGCGAACAGAATCAGCAGCAAGCAAAAAGTAAACAAATCCCACTGCACTGATTGGTTGCATGTGTGTGTGGCTGTGTGTAAGCGCAGAGAACTGGAACAGGAGAATAACCGTAAAAGCTCTGATCCTCTCAGCGCGCGCTAAGTTCTGAGAGCGTCTTGTGGATCCTAAGCTCGGGCGAGAACATCACATGTGTGTGTGAATGTGTGCACTTGACTTTATCGACGGCCACCTGCTGCGCATTTCTGTTCGCCTGGTAGATTTAGTCGTATTTTGGATTTTGCTGGCGCAGGTCGACTTGCGCATCAAATGGGGCGTGGCAAATTCAAACGCCCTTATCAAATGCTGCCCACTTTCCTTGATAATTCTTTTTATTGTTTATTCTTACTTTAAACTCGACTGTTTTTGTTTTTTTTTTGCATTTATTCGTTTTATTATTGTTGTTGCTGTTTGCTTACATTTACAAATAGTTTATATATATTTATATATATACTATATATTTTCTACAACATTTACGGTCATTCTCGTTTTTCATTTTTAGCTGTTTTACATATTTTCACTTAATATAGGGACTTTTGTCTCTCCGTTTTCTACGTTTTGTTTGTTCTATAAGCAATCCGGATTTTGTTTCTTCATCATCTTCGTAGTTTCTTTTTTTTTTTTGTTTGTTTTGGGATTATAAACTGCGATTGCAACTGTTCTGACGCTCCCGATGATCCAGCTTTGATCAATCAACTATCCGGTTTAGTCATGTGAGTAGAAGATGCTGCTAAATATGCGCTAAGAGTACACTTATTTAAATAGTTTTCTGTTTTTTTTTCTTTCTTGTTTTTGCTTTCTGATTACGCCTTACACTTAGTGGGGGGGATGGCGTGACGTTGAGCGCACGCGGGAGGGGGATTACATAGTATAGTAGCAATAACTAGATTTTTTTCTTATTATTTGTTTTTTTTTTGTTTTGTTTTTGTTTTCTTCTATATAAGTTCGGCTTAACATTTAACACGACGAGAAGCTGAGAATCAAAGTCTCGGGCCTGCAACTAAAATGGGTTTTGGATTAGGTGGGGGATACATTGGGTAGAGGGCGGAAGAGGGGGGCGGGGTGAATTACAACAGTTAAGAAGCTAATAAGTAGGATTAGAATAGAGTTTACTTTAGTTTAGTTTAGGTATAGGTTTAAACACCCTGTATGTTGTGTGTGTATGTATACACAGTTGTATATATATATATGCATGTATTGTATGTATGTATTGTATGTACGGTTACGAATACGTCTAGACTTATAATTTACAGTTGGACATGCATGTGGATCAGCTCTCTACTAAGTATATAGTTTACATACAATTGCGCTCTGCACAGCAGGTAAATAACACTTTGTTTTTGCTTTTGAGTATATATTCAAATATATATATATATGTATATATATATATGTATGTATATATGTACTGTACTTTATGCATGTATCGAAACTGAATCTGTAACTTTATCTGTATCTGTATCTTTATCTTTATATCTGTATCTTTATCTGCATCTAGTAAAAACTGTATGTGCTTATGCATATTGCACTATTCCTCAATGGCTGGTTGGCTGGCTGGCTGACAGGCGGAGGCGGAGGGGGGGCGTGGCGTGGCGTGGCGGAGTTATCACCTCCTAGCACGTGTGGACCCGCAAATGGTTTTGTAACGTGCTCTTCTGCCGAAACTGCTTTGGGCAATAGGAACAGTTGTAGGGCTTCTCTCCGGTATGGATCTTCATGTGATTGTTGAGCGTGGCCACTTGCCGGAAACTGACCTCACAGATCTTGCACTTGTATGGCTTCTCACCCGTATGCGTCTTGATGTGGTTCACCAATGTGCTTTGCTGTGAGAAGAAACGCCGACAGACGCTACAACCAAACGGCCGATCCGGATTCTCACACTTGAGCATATTAATGTTGCCCACCGTGATGCGACCAACTTGCGATGACTGATAATGCTCGGATTTGGTGTTTGCCGCCGCCGCCGCTGCCACATTGCTGGCAACGACAGAGCTAACTGTCGTATTGCCATCGAGGAAGTGCAGCAGCGGATGATGGTCCAGCTGTAGGATGTTGGGCGTTGTGCTGTGCAGGTTGTTGGGCAGTAGACCGCTCGTCAATTGCTGTGTGCCGGGTAAAAGGGGCGCTGGCATGGCTGAGTGATCCACTGCATATCGAGTTGATAGAGTTGTTGGTTGATGGTTGTTGGTTGATAGAGTTGTTGTTGTTGTTGTTGATGTTGATGTTGATTGGGTTTGCATGCGTACAAAATATTTAAATAAAAGCTTCGTTAGGGAAGTGCGTTAATGATCAATGCACACAGTGATAACAGAAAGCGGCTCAGTTGTAGGGCGAACACACAAGCGGCTCACCTGTGGCTGTGACTGTTGATGGCTGCTGGCTGCCGGACGCAAGATGTGTATGCGTCTTCATGTGATTGGTGAGCGTACTCTGCTGACGGAACTGCATGTGGCAATACGAACACGTATACGGTTTATCGCCGGTATGGATCTTTTTGTGATTGGCCAACGTCGCCAGCTGCGTAAAGGATTTGTCACAAGTCTCGCACTTGTAGGGCTTTGGATCGATGTGCGTCCGCTCATGATTGTGCAGTGTGCTCAACTGTGGGAATCGTCGCTTGCACACACTGCACTGATACGGTTTCACCAGCTCATCCGCCTGTGGCGAGCTATACGTCCCAGAATATAGGGTCTTTGAGATTTGTACACGCTGCTGTTGCTGCTGATGCTGCTGCTGGTACGCATTGTGGATCTGATTTTGCGATTTACGGCTCATCTTGCCGGACGGCGGCGGCGGCTGATAATTGAGTAGCGATGTCGGCGTGCTCGACTCAGCCGCTACAGTGTGAATTAAAAAGATTCAAATATTCAAATTAGAGATGTTACACAAAATTGCGATTATTAAATGTATTATTCAACTAATTGATTTACTTACCCTTATGCGTCTTGATGTGATTGATGAGCGTGCTCTGTTGCCGAAAGTCCTTGGCGCATATGTTGCATGTAAAGGGCTTCTCGCCGGTATGGATCTTCACATGGTTCGTTAGCGTTGATATTTGACGGAAGGCCTTGTCACAGTGTTTACACTTGTAGGGACGCTCGTCGGTGTGGATTTTCATATGGTTGCGTAACGTGGTCAACTGTCGGAACTTGTTCTTGCACACGTGGCACTGTTTCTTCTTACGGGGATCATCCACCACAGAGTCATCCTCACTGATGACACTCTGGACCTCCTGTTTCATTGGCGATATGGGCGTATGATTGCCACCACTGTTCGTTGTCGTTGTCGAGATGTCGAGCAGGTGCACCAGCGGATGCTGTGGATGCAGCATTGCCTGATGGGTGGGATGTTGTATGGCCTGCACGGCCGTCAACTGATGTAACGCAAACGGACTCTGCTGCAAACTTGCTATAGTTGTTGGCTGTTGCAAGCTGTTCACATTGAGGCCACCGCCGCCGCCACCGCCACCTCCTCCACCACCGCCGCCGCCGCCAACACCGTGCGTGGCAAGCTGGGCAGGCGCATAGTGCTGATAGTTGGCCATAGCAGCTGTCGCCGCCGTCGCATGGTTCAAATGCATTTTACGTGCGTATTATTTTTGTTGTTTTGTTTTTTGATATTTGAGTTGCGCCCTTTGAGGTATTCGAGATAATTTTATCTGCGATTGCTGCAGCGTTTGTTCAGTTCAGCTAGTATTATTATAATTATTATTATTATTATTATTATTATTATTATTGTCCGCTCATGTAGGTAACGTTATACAATTGTATTGAGAAGTTGCAGCCATTTGCCATTTGCACGAGCGAGCACCCCGTCGGTTTGTTATTTTAGATGTCTGCTCTTTCGGCTGCCGCGGCTGCTTTTGCCTTCTTTGCCTTTTGCCTTTGCTTTTGCCTTTGCTTCTGCCTTTGCCAGCGGCCACACGTTGCGCTCCACGTAGGCGCTCGGGCGCTCAATATGGTGTACACTTTGCGCGGCACAACATTCCACACACTTTGCAACGTTTTTGCAATTGTTTGTGGCGCTTTTTGTGTTATTTGTGCAAATTTTCTCAGGCCACGCTCTTTTTTATCCTTATCAAAACAAAAATGACTGGCGTGGTTTTCCAGGGCTACAGCACATGCAGAGCTGCATCGGGGGTGGTCGTTACCTAATTCGATTGCACGCCTATCGAATAACATACATCAAGTGCCACACGCAACCAGGGCTGCTAACAACTACCAGGTACTGCACCGTCGAAGTTTGCATATATGCGATAATTCTATCGATTACCTATCGATAACTCGTGCTGAAAGGACGGCGCACAATTCAAATGTGAACTTATTTTTAGTTCATTTAGCAATAATTTAGAAATAAATTATTAAATTTGATGAACATTTTTTATGAGATAAAATTAAGGTGATAATTTTAAAGAAAATTGAAAGTCTGTTACCCCTCGAGGGAAGAAATGCATAATTAAATGCTAAAAAAAAATAACAGAAATTCGTCAAAATTCTGCAAAATTTTCCAAATTCGATCTTAAAAATTAAGAAAAATAAAAGAATATACTATTTTTGGAAAAGCATTATTTTGTAATATGGGACTTTTATTCAAAAGTTGCCAGAGGTAAATTTTTTCATGGGTGGCAACATCTCGCGGATTTAAAAAAGAAATTAGTGTTGGTAAGCGTGTCATAAAAGTGACAAAAATAAAAAGAATGGAATGCATTGAAATTTCAAAATTCCATTTAAAAAAACTAGTTGAGACCCCCAACTAATTGTTATTTTTAAATTCATTATAAATCGAGTTTATTAAAATTATATAATAATATTACATGTCATACATTTTAATATCAATCAACTGTATTTCTAAATAAAAAAATTCTTTGTAAAATTAAAGACTTGTAATCCTAAAAGACTAGTTATTAATAAAGTTGTAGTCGCTCTGCACCAGGTATATAATATGAAGTAAAATATTAGCCATAACTACAAAGGACAGATTAAGATTAATTGTACAGACGCCAAAAATGTGTGTTCTCATGTTTTGCCAAGATAATTGTAGTGCAAACCAATCAATCTGAATAAAAGTAATATAATTAACAGAAATACATATTTTGAAATTTATAAAACTTACACTACGTTCCACTTGATCCACATTTATGTGAGGATATCGCAAAATACATAAAGTGCTCTCGATCATTTTTCCCGTCATATCAGAAACTCTGACCAAAGTGTAAAATTGAAACATTTCGATTAAGTTTAATCCCGCAATTCTTAGGATCGATCTGAGGGGTAGTTCCAATAAGGGTTGTCCAAATAATATTCGAACGAAAATTAATCCATTATAACAGCTCTGGACAATAAGATGTAATATAAAATAGAATAGCGGATACTGGAAAATCAAACAAATTTCCTTAATCATCGATATAAGTCGATGGCACATTCTTTGAATTTGCAATATCTTCTGCAGTTGGATTGGCATTGGCAGGGGATTACGAAGTAAGTGCTCCAGACGAATCTCTATTCTCAAGAAGACCTGACAAATCTGCCAAATCAGAGTAAATATCAAAAATTCCACGGCACTAATTAAGGATTTCGAAAGGATAATACTAATGTAATAAAATTTGCTTCGTTTTCCAACAGCTGCCCACCATATGTTAATTAGGGCATAAGGCAGGATTAGCAATAATCTGATCCTGAGTAGTCGTTGTAGATATAGACCCTGCTCACAATAATTTAGTTCGATTCCATGTCTCTCCATATCCAAAAGATGCTCAATTAAATTAAATATTCGGCGTTGCCAACGTTGCGCACAGTACATACAACTCACAGTCAGAGCGGACAGAATTATAGGGTATGTCAAAACACAAATGTTCGTGAGCTTCGATTGAGTTAAAATCATTTTCTGTGTGCTCCAATATTCAAGTAAAAGCATTGGCGGTGTGGTCAATACAAATAGGCTATAAAGTCTACTGTAAAAGCACAAAAAACCTGAATTTCTGAGCTTATCCAATCTTGGATTAAAGTAGAATCCTGCAATCCCAAAGGCTGCCCACAAATATGTGATGCACGCGTATACGTAATGTCTTCCCGAGGACATTCTGAAAGAACTAAACGGAAGTGAATGCACTCGAACCACTACGAGTACTCATAATCAATTAGTGAAATGCACTCACGAGCTTTTCCGATAAAGTTCCGGATAATAACAAGCTGCAGAAATTAATTAATGTGTATTGTCTAGAACTTTATTGAGTTAAAAACAGGAACAGGAAAAACTGAAAATTAAAACGTTAATTATGGGCTGATTTAATTAAAATCAATTTTACTTATTAATGCTGTTGCATATGATAAATAATAATTATTTATAATTTTTAACTGTCAAAATGATATTTTAAATTATTACTAATAACAATTATGATCCCTGAGTAAAAATTTTAGATACTCTTGCAAAGGAAATAATAATTTTCTTACGAAATGTGTAATGCATTAAAATGTGTAATTCCATAACTAAATATATCGTTTATCTTTTTAAGTTATTAATCATATCATAAACTCAAGGTACCCAACTTATTTTTTTAAAATAATATAATTAATTATTTCGATTCCTACAAGCTAATGGTTAATTAGTAACTATTACTGAGCTGTGTTGTCTAGAACTTCATCGAATTCAAAATCTATATAGCTGTATATATCGTAAATAATAATTATTGTTATTTTTAAATTTAAAAAATCAATGATCAAGAAAAATAATTACACCATAATGATCCTATCAAAAAAATCTTCGCATTTTTGCCATTAACTTAAAATTTTTAATTTTTTTTATTTTCTTCATTAATTTAATTTTAAGATTTTTTTTAGAAATTCGAATTTAATTATCATTGTTATAAAAAATAAAACGATCTTATAATTATTATTTATGAATTTTATTCTATTCCTAGTATTGCTACTAACTATCGTCTATTTTTTGGGACAATAATTACTATTAAATGTTGAAATATTATTAAGATTTAACAATTTGTAATGAATAAACGAAAGAGTTGGTAATAAATTGGACACATAAAATTTTAACTTTAGTTTTAAGATTTTCAATTTCAATTATTTTATTTATATTTTTGATTTAATTTTAAATCTATGTCCTTAATATTTCCAAGTTATTTATTTATATATTTCGATTCCTAATGCTGCATAAATGTTGAAAGTTTAAAATGTTTATTTAAAATTTAAGAATTCGTTATTAATAAACAAAAGAATTGGTAATAAATTGACATATAAAATTGTAACTTTTTTTTATTTATGTTTTTGATTTAATCTTAAATATAAAGTTTATTTTTCCAAGTTACCAATCAATCAATAACTCAAGGTTTTCAATACATTCATGGGTCAGAAAACTTACAGATGTTTCGAAAAATTCCGAATCAAGCACGAAGCACACAATCGTAATCGTCACAGTTGCCGAACACATCGATCGTTATTTGGTATTTGAGTTTAAAGCTGAGAGTTTGACGATTTCAGTTCGCCGGCAACAATCAAGGGAAACAGTTGGAAAATCGCATCCAAAAAAAAAAGAAAGAAACTGCGAAAATGTGTGAATCGCGATTTGTGTGACAATTGAAACCTAATATAAATTTATAGGAACCTTGATGGCGAAATACGTGTAATCACTTGGTTTAATTGATTGCCTGAATTATATGCGAATATAATGAAAATAATGCAATTTATGATCACGAACCGAGTTTGACAAGTTTTTTTTGCTAAACGGATTTCATGCTTCAGTTGCAGTTGGGAATTACAAAAATTAAAAAACCAAAAAACAAAGTTAATGTGCATTTATCTCAATTTGGACAAGGTCAAAACCGTCATACCAATTATGACCTCCAGCTGGTTCTGGGTCGGTTTGTGTTTTTTTGGGATTGGGGCGCTCCCTTATTACTGCCACGCCCACTACATACAAATCGATCATGAGGAGTTTCGGGCCAGTGGTTATCCCCATCCCCCGTTGCCGCCAGCGCCATTGACGCCCCTGGAATTGGATCATCTGCCACATTTGGTGGCCACAACACCGTTGACTCCTGCCGAGGTCATGGTGGATCTCACCAATGATCTAACCCATCGACTGCTCCACTATCATTCCATACTCAATCGCAATAATTTCGCCTTCTCACCGACGGCATTGGTCAGTGTGTTGGTTGCCCTCTATGAGGGATCCTCGGGACGCAGTGCCAGCGAGCTGAGGAATGTCCTCCAACTGCCCAACAATCGTGATGTCATACGTGTCGGTTACCGCGACATCCATCGACGACTCCGGGTGAGAGATTCCCTTCCAAACTGATACTATTTACATGCTTCGCTGCGCACTTGACGTAATCCCCTCCAGTCCATGTCATGGATTACACTTGACTGATAAAAACAACTAATAACCCAGAGATACTATTGATAGATACATTTGTATCTGTAGTTCTATTTGTGCCTAGGGCAGTTTTGTGCTCTACTTTTTAGACCAGTTCTACTTATCGATGCTCAATTGATGCTTTAAACGTTCTCGAAGGTTTATTGACCCCATTTGATTGTTCAATTCACATAATCTGCAAATGACGGGGCCACAATATTTGTTTTCAGCCTGAATGGAATTTATAAATAATAGATACAATATACTTTTGTATCAACATATTCATATTCAGCGCTATTTATTGAGATTATTTTGCTTCTGTTGGATCATATTTAAATTTTGAATACTTTCAATATTTTTTAAATTTGCTGTCATTTTAATTGTAACAATAATATTTTAATATTCGTTACTGAAATGGAGTTTATAAATAATAGATTCAATACTTTTGTATCGACATATTCATATTATAGCGCTATTTATTGAAATTATTTTACTTCTGTTGGATCATATTTAAATTTTGAATACTTTCAATATTTTTTAAATTTGTAGCCATTTTTATTTTGTCAATAATATTTTTATATTCGTTACTGAAATGGAATTTATAAAAAATATACTTTTGTATCAATATATTCATAATATAGAGCTATTTATTGAGAATATTTTGAGTCTGTTGGATCATATTTAAAATTTGGAATACTTTCAATATTTTATAAATTTGTAGCCATTTTTATTTTGTCAATAATATTTTTATATTCGTTACTGAAATGGAATTTATAAAAAATATACTTTTGTATCAATATATTCATAATATAGAGCTATTTATTGAGAATATTTTGAGTCTGTTGGATCATATTTAAAATTTGGAATACTTTCAATATTTTTTAAATTTGTAGCCATTTTTATTTTGTCAATAATATTTTTATATTCGTTACTGAAATGGAATTTATAAAAAATATACTTTTGTATCAATATATTCATAATATAGAGCTATTTATTGAGAATATTTTGAGTCTGTTGGATCATATTTAAAATTTGGAATACTTTCAATATTTTATAAATTTGTAGCCATTTTTATTTTGTCAATAATATTTTTATATTCGTTACTGAAATGGAATTTATAAAAAATATACTTTTGTATCAATATATTCATAATATAGAGCTATTTATTGAGAATATTTTGAGTCTGTTGGATCATATTTAAAATTTGGAATACTTTCAATATTTTATAAATTTGTAGCCATTTTTATTTTGTCAATAATATTTTTATATTCGTTACTGAAATGGAATTTATAAAAAATATACTTTTGTATCAATATATTCATAATATAGAGCTATTTATTGAGAATATTTTGCTTCTGTTGGATTATATTTAAATTTGGCATACTTTCAATATTTTTTAAATTTGCATATTTTTAATATTACTTACTCTTCACTGATGCTTTCAATAAAATTAATTTTAATAATTTTTGTCAGATTTAAATCTTAATTTTCGCTATTTTCTCAATATATTTTTATTTTTCTTTATATTTATATTTTAAATAAAATTAATTTACTTTATTTTCAATTTAAGATCCCACTATTTAGGCTAGAAGATTAAACTGTAATAACTTGCTTTTCAGTATTAAAATATTATTTAATTTTTATTTTAAATGATATAAATAAATACATTTAGTTTATTTTCAATTTAAATTGCCACTAAATTAACTTGAAATTTAAAGTGTAATAATTTGATTTTGTATATTTTATTATGTATTTTCATAAATTGTTTTTGCTTTTAAATTTTCACTATTTAAAGCGGTATGATAAATCTTCAATTAAAGAATGTTATGCTTTAAAATTTAAAAAATACACTGCATACTTAAAATTTTAAAATTAACTTTTTTTTTATTATTTTATAACTTAAACTTTTTAATTTTAAGTTTAGCGTGTTAGAAGTTTCAGTTTCAGTTTTATTTTAAAATATTATTTTATTTGATAGTTAGATTTTAAAAATCGGTTTTTATGTTTTAATTAAATATTTAAATTGTCTTAATCAGAAGTTTTAGTTTTATTTTAAAATATATCTTTTGATATTGAAATTTAAAAAATTTGTTTTTATTTTTAGAAATTCCAATTTTAACTGATAATTAATAATTAAATTTCTTTTACCGACTGCTCTAAAAAAATGATGCTTTTATTTTCAGACCTATTTCTTTGGCTCGGACAATCCGCTGAAGGGTCTCAGCTTAAGCAGGAGCAATGTAACCGTTCTCAAGGACTTTGAGACTGTGCTAATGTTTTATGGCTACGATCTGAGCATAGATATGGTATCATCAACGCCAGCCAATGTCACATCAGCTAATGAAATGGCCAACACCACAGTGGCTAACAATGCGACGGCCGAGGAGATGCAGGCGGAGACCACAACGGCCAAAGATGCGGAGACAACCACAGAACTGCCCACAACAACAACAACAGCAACTGCTGAAGTAACCACAACAACAACAACACCAACAACCACAACAACAACCACAGAGGAAGCAACAACAACGGCAACGGAAGCGGAAACAACGAGCACTGAAACTGCAGCTGCCACAGAATCTGGCGAGGCAACCGAAGCAGCTGGCGAGGATGAGGCGGCGGAACTTGTCTCCGCATTTGTGGCCGAGGAGGATGCGGAACCATTTCTGCGCATACAAAAGGCACGTGTCTCCAGATTACCCACAAGTAAATTGCAGGCGCCGCTCAAGCACTCGAATCCCATTACACCGAAGCCCATTTATCTGCCCAGTGCACGGATTGCCGTGATGCCCATGATGGCACGACAGATGACAGCTCCCGTTCAGAGAAGGACCACAAAGGCAACAACCACAACTCCAACTCCATTTCCTCCTTCATCCACTTCCTCATCTCGTAAAGCAAAAATGGCACGTCATAAGAGACATGTTTTGGGTTACAAGGATCTCGATGCGAATCTCTTTGTGGCACTTTTCAGTCCACATGGAGCACCACATGGTGCACCACATCCGCTTCCCTTACCACCCACTGCTGGATTTGCTCACATCCCCAACGACTTTGAGCCACATTATATCAATGATGGCGTCGAGGCCAAAACCAACTACAACACGGATGTTATTAGCCATGTCTTTTATCTGGGCAGTCAACAGGTGGTGCACACCACATTTAAGGTCTACAATGCCGTCCTCTATTACAAGTACTTTGAGCATTTGAAGATTAGCGTCTTGGAGCTGGAACTGGACACCCCAGAGTATAATTTAATGATACTGCTGCCCGATTACCACATGGACATTGTGGCAGCAGCTGCATCCTTGAAATTGGGACCAACATTGCGACTGATGCGAAAACAACTTAAACCCCGTTGGGTCCAGGCCATAATTCCGGATTTTAAACTACACGGCACCATGTTCCTCACCAACGATCTACAGAATGTAAGATACGATCTAAGGATCACTTATTTACACCATTGCAGAGGGTGATAGAATTTCTTTAAGATATATAGGTAACGCATTAAAGGTAGACCCTATAAAGTCGATTCTGTATATAGTGATATAATTATTGAAAGGCCTATTCATAGTATTCAGATTCTTCACTATTTCGTCACTAGCGTGAACTGCCTTCTACAGTGATATCAGGATTATTCTGTTTCTTTTTTGTTGATTTTGGCTTTAATATTTCAATTAGTTTTTAAAACTTTAAGAATTTAGATTCTTTCTAAATTAATTTTATTTTATTGTTATCATATTTTAAATTACTACCAACCAATCTCACATATAGTGTATTTCTCTTATACAACCTGAACAAATTGGGCTAAAATCGAGAACTATTTTATCCTATAGTTGCCTTAAGAAACTCAAAAACTACAAAAAGAAATTGATCGTGTATTTGACATTGTCTCATACATCCTGATCTATAAATTGTTTAAAATAGGACTCCTAAATAATTTTGCGCTCAAAAAACCAATCGGTTGAAAATATAATTTGTATTAAAATCTATTTCAATTTTTGAAGATTTCTACTAAATTAAATTTAACCTGTTCTTCTAAGGAAATAGTTACTTCACTTACATTAAATTAAAACTCTTTTAAAAGATCTAACCCGCTCTGCAAGGGTATTAAATATTCGGTTTGTTGAAGATAACATTTCTTACTTATTTTTGTATATAATAAAATTTGGGTATTAAAAACTTTTTTGATTTTCAAGAGATTTGAACTAATTAAAAGTAAACCTATTCTTCTTGAGAAAAGTTACTTCACTTACATTAAATTTAAAATCTTTTAAAAGTTCTACACTGCTCTGCAAGGGTATTAAATATTCGGCTTGTTGAAAATATTATCATTTCATTTCTATTTTTAATCAAATTTCACTGAATCTTTCTTTGCAGATGGGCATGTAAGCTTGACAGACTTGGTTGGCAGCTCCTATGGGCGGCACTTTTACTTTCTGTTGTGTCTTCTCATTGCAGTTGTGATATATTTGAGCCAAATCGTGCCGACTTTCGACCCATGACTGATGAGAAAGGCGTCTATGTGCGACACATTGAGCAATCGATTGACGTCAACATTCGTACGCATCCCATCAATCAACTGAAACGTAAGTAGTTAGTTGCCTCATTTTGCAGCACACCTCGACGCATTGAGGCGCAACGCAGGTGTTGGCCCCACCTGCAAGCAACTGTTGCACCATCATCAACATCATCATCATCAGCAGCATTAAGACAAATGTGCAATAACTATTTCCTTTTTGGACTAGGCAACACAGGCGCTCAAACGAAACCCATACAGATCTCTGTTAATCATCCGTTTCTGTTTTTCATCATCGATCGAGACTTGGACGTGGCTGTAATGTCGGGTCGTATACTCAATCCCCTCAACGTCCGCATACAATGAATGATCCACAGTGTGGTGCAGTGGTGCAAAACGAAGGTCAACACGCTGGTGTTATTGAAAGTGAAGCTGTCTCACTTCCTGAAGATTGACTCCTAACATAACAAAGTATCTTGTAAATAACGCAAACTTTTCTTTTTATAAATTATGTTCACATTTTTTACACAAAATTGTTTGTGTTTTATCAAGTAGAGCGATTAAATAGGTCCATACTGTATGTCCAGTAATTGTTTTATGACAATGAGAAAATTCACATATTTATTTATTATTTCCATCATTTCTTTTTTTAATAAAATTAGAAAAAATAGCTTTTCTTTTTCAAAATAAAATATGTGAATTACTTTCACTGTCAGAACAATTACTTGACATACTGTATAACGATTCTTAGTTTCCAAATGGCATAATAAATTATAAGTTAGCTTAGTTGTGATGAGTTACTTATACTTAATGATGATTGATTCCAACGTCCACTTAAATATATTCAGCTGGGATTGATTTCCTTAGTATTTGGTATGTTTAATATAATTCTAAAAAATAACTAAAGAGATATAAAACGATTATTTCGAGTTGGAATAAGGAAATACTCATTTTTACTTACCTTACAGCTTAATCAGATGTCATCTTCAGTACTGATAAGTCCCATATACCGTGCACACACAAAACAAGCTCGTATTACTGAAGACTTCTGTGACGGAGGTGTCGCAATCACAGTCCCAACAACAACGTGATAAGTAGGTAGCACCGGCTCCCAATTCTTGTCCCAGCATCACCTGGACCACGTGCTTGTAGCGCTTGACCTTGGAGTTAGCGGCAATCTGTTGATTCACTTCGTCGGCTATTTCACGTGTCCATTTCTTGGCCACATCCTTGTCATATACCTTGTCTGCAAATTATTGTTGGGTTGCTTAGCGACGCTTTCTTTGTTTTGGCGTTGTTCGATTTTTACAAGCTCACCTTTAAGTTTCTCGGCCATTGTGTTGTTTATAATACTCTTCACGATCGGCAGTGGGAAGGATTCACCAAATGCCGGACGCATGCTGTAAGCTGCCGGTTGAGTTGTTTGCTCCTCTTCCATTTCATCTGCGGGCAAAAGATGCGCAGTCGCAGCCGGCGTCGGTTTTATATCCAGCGATGGTTTTTTCGGCGTGGTAGACTTTTCTTTTGTCTCCTCGGCTTTTATCGAATTCTTTGCAATGTTTTCCTCAGTCATTTTGTACCAATAGCTTAATTACAATTAAATAAAATCTAAACCACAACAAACGCGCTCGATTTTAATGGCAGCAAGGTTGCAATTAACAGTGGCGTCAGCTGTTTGCCACTGTTAACACTTAACATTACGCTGTAAAGGCATAACAGCAATATAACAGCGCGATAACAGCGCAACAGAGTTGCCACTGTCATAAAATACCGCCAATTTTAAATAAGCATGTTAAACAACATTTTCAATTCATAAAATCTTTATTCAATTTTAAATAAATCAAAAAATTACATAATAAATTCGATAAATATGTTGATTATAGGATATAAATAAAATTACATAATAATTTAAATCATTTCATTAGTATACAATAAATGTTTGCTTTGCTCTTTAATATATATTTATTTGTCGTTATACACGCTCGTATATAAACAGACATATATATATAATGTATATATACTTAGGTATAGAAAATATTTGTGTGTATATCTTTGTGTTCACTTTGATTTTAGTTGGGCAGCAAATTACATGCATGGATGAGTAGCATACATTATTTATATGATTCATTAAAATTTGCAGACATAGGTGTACACAAAAAATCATAAATAAACTAATTAAAAAAAAAAAACAAATACACCATTTACAATTGCTGAAAAGGGACAAACAATTTGCATATACAATTACATATTCACGTTACATAGTTAACTTATTACACAACATAATACAACATACAAAGATCAGACAGTTCATCAAATTGTTTATATAAGGCTGCAACAAACTAAATGACTAAAATTTTTGTGTATAATATATGATCGAAACTAACTAAATATTAACTTCAATTAGCAAATTTCCTTTCATTTTCATTTTTGGTTTCATTTATACATAAATGTTGCGCGTTCCTTCAAAATATCTTAAGCAACCGATCTAAAATATTTGTTAATAAAAAGTTATTACATATTATTATATCGTTATTATCGTTAATGGTTTCTGTTCAGTTGCTTATAGTTTTTGCTTCACTTTATTTTCTTTTTTTGGTACTTTATACTTAAGTAGTTAGGCGTAAAAATCCTTGTAAGACTTCAAAAGCCAGTACACTCCAAGGCAAGTTTGCTATTCAAATCTGAAAGAGTAACAATTTTAGTTTGCTTCAAAACTTAGTTATTTAGGATATCAGAAACCCACATTTGATTCGTCTTGTTCGTGCGATTGGCCGGTTAATGTAATACCCGCATCCGTTGAGGTCGATGCAGCACCTGCTGCAGCTAGGTCCACTTGTGAGGCAGTTGGTCGTAAAGCCGCCCGCTTAGCCACAATTTCCAGCATCTCATTGAGTATCGCACCCTCAGCAGCCACATCGGCGGAGCTCTTGTCCAGTTCTATTCACAAAAATCAAGAATTAATTAATTTGTTTAATTAATATTGATTATAAAGCAGGGATTAAAACCTTAACCGAAACCATAACCTTTAACCGACGAAAACCAATTGAAATTTGTAACCGTAGCTGAAACCTTAACCGAAAAAAATTTTTTCTGCTTTACCGAAACCCACAAACCGAAACTCCTTGAACCAAAATAACCGTTTAGTAACCGATTCATTTATATAGGTTAATTTCGGTTCTGGCCTTCGCAGCTACTGAGCAACTTTGATAACTTTGAACTGCCATAACTTTGTCAAAAGTCAATAAATTTCCATGCGCAATGTAAATTTGAGCATGATTTTACTTCTTAATTCGTTCTGCATTTAAATTTTGTTAATTTTGAAAATTCGAAATTTTCGAAATTTTGTGAAAAATTAATTATGTAAAATTTCTAAAAAATTCAAAAATTTTAGAATTTTGAAAATTAAAAAAATTTAAATGCGAAACGAATTAAGAGTAAAAATCATGCGCAAATTTACATTGCCCGTGGAAATTGATTGAGTTTTGACAAAGTTATGGCAGTTCAAAGTTATTAAAAATCAGTAAAATCAAAATAATCGAAATGTTCAAACCAAATTTATATTAGGTCAAATTATGACAAAATCAATATTACGCAGGACCATTCCAGTAAACAGATAAGCCGGTTTTTTTAAGCCGAAACTTACAGAAAAAACGATAACCGTAACGAAACCGATATTCCAAGATTTTGTATAACCGATAACCGAAAACCTTAATTCGCGCATAGCCGAAACTGTAACTGAAACCGATATTCGTTTCGGTTTTAATCCATGTTATAAAGTACTTACTATTGCAAGATAAACGTAAGTTGAGCTCCTCTTTAAGTTGAGCATGTCGATACTCCAATTGCAGTTCCTGTTGTCTAATGGTCAGTTCTTCATCACGTTTTCTATACATAAACAATTTATTATTTAATAAAGTAATGTATATAAAATTAAAGAAATTTTATCTAAATATAATTATAATAATAGATTGTCAAATAATTAATTTAGATTATATTTATTTTAATCTTCCACTCACTTCAGTGCTGTGATATTGCGCCATATTTCCAAAAGTTCCTTAAGTAGCTTCTCATCATTGTCCTTTGACGTATCCAAGCTGTGAAAATTATAATTACACTGTGATAGTTTTTTCAAAAAAAAAAAAAAGACATGACCAAACTCAACGGTTTCCCCCTATTTCGGGTCCTAGAAATCGAACTGCATCATTACTTTTTTGAGTTACAACGATGGTTTCATACAAAATTTTTTTTAAGTTTAAAAAAAATTGATTGGGGTCTAGCTTCCATGGTATAGTTTTTTTTTGTAAACTTGCTTCAGCAAAGTTACTTGGAATTTATAGAGCTACAAGTTTTATGAACAAGCCAATCTTCTAAAATGAAGTTTTGGGGCTCTTTGACATTAATATGTCAAAAAAATTTTACCCACTTTTTTTTTTACATTTTTCTCTCATAATTTGCAGTAATCGAATTTTACAATCCGATACTTATACCAAAATGTAGTTCGTGTTATGCCAAATCGCTTTAGCTACAGGTAACAAAGAAATTTTTTTTTATTAAAGTTGTAAATACTCAACTTTTTGATATATTGACCTCTAAGAGTCTCAAAACCCCATTTTAGAAGCTTGGCTTGTTCATAAAACTTGTAGCTCTATAAATTCCAATTAACTTTGGTGAATCAATTTTACCAAAATAAACAATACCTTGGAAGATAGACCCCGAACAATTTCCTTAAACTTAAAAAAATTTTTTGTATGAAACCATCGTTGTAACTCAAAAAAGTAATGATGCAGTTCGATTCCTAGAACCCGAAATAGGGGGAAACCATTGAGTTTGGTCATGTCTTTTTTTTCGACTTGCACAGTGTTATTAGTTAAGTTTATCATTGATATGGTAATGATTCTATTTACTTTTCATAGTTGTGCGCCTCGCCCCGCAGGGCCTTCTCAATGAGAACGCCGCGCGCCTCGAGTTCCTTTAGCTGCACCTCAATCTCCTCCTGTTCACGCTGGATTTCTTGAGCGATCCGCAATCGCTTGAGCTCAGCCTGTCGTGAAGCCTTCGATATGGCACGTTGCTTCTTATGCTCTCGTGTCTCGTTAGCGTTGCTCTCATCTAAATAGTAGAAAATTTAATTCAATTTAATTTTATTGAAAAACTTCTTAAGTGGAACAAGTAAACAGAAAAAAAGAGTTTGGGAGGAAATGTATAAACAGAAAATGATGTTGGTAACAAACCATCAGATCTTTGATAATTCAGTGGCAAAGGCGGTATGGGTGGCGGAGTCTGGTCGTCCAAGGCATTCGACGATGTGGCCAGATGATGGGGCTTGTGTACATAGAGCTGCGGGCTGGACGAAGAGAACGATTCGGTGTTCGTTTGCTTTCGGTAGCGACTGTTGTTGAGGTAATCTTGGGAGTGTTTTATTTGTGATGTTGTTGTTCCTGTTTTTTGTGTCGATGTTGGTGTTGTGCTTAACGGCAATGTTGCATTGTTTGTGTACAGATCCTTGTCCTAATTATTTTGTATTGTATTGAAATATATTTAGTTGTATATTATGTGTGTGGATATACGTATTTGTTTGTCAGCAATAGCGAAAAAGAAACATTCGAAAATTAAACAATTTAGAGCTTTCAGTATATTAAAATGTATTGTTATTAACAACTTAATTTAAGAACAAGCGTGCTTAATTATCCAGGGAGGTAGCTCGATTCTATTTGATTCGATTCGATTCGATTCGATACGAAACCATTACCAAAAGGGCCACACCATAAATAAATCTATAAAACAATTCATGCAACATTAACTTAAAAAATAATTTAAATACCAAAAAATAATAGAAACAATCTTAAAAAAAACCTGAAAAATAATAATTAAATTTATGCTATTAACCGCAAACTTATTCAACAGAAATCATATAAAAACAGCAATTGATTTCTATCTAAATTAAAATCTCCTTCTTATATATTAAATAATTTCAGGATACACAGAAACATGTGTAAAGTCCTTTGATAACCGAAGAATAAATATAGTATAATAAACTCACAAACAAGAAAGTATTATAAACAACAAATAAAAAAATTAAAAATATAAATAAAAGGGTATAAGGCCATCTTAAAAGTATCACTTAAATATTTTCAGCTGCAATTGTGAAAAGAAAACGAAAATCAAATAAATAAAAATAATTCTTGGCAAGCGAAAAACGGAAATTAAAAGATGAGAACATGATGATAATCAAATCAAATATTAAAACTGTTAAATAAAGCTTTGAAATAAAATTTATCTATGAAAATTGTTTTTATAAAAATGTAATGCAAACAGAAAATGTGTAATGGGAATATTTTAAACAAAATTAATGAAAAATTAAGAAAACTATAATTATTATCGTGAAATAAATCTATAAATTGGGTTTCATATGGACAACATTCAGATATTTCTTTTTTATTTTTAAAAACAGTTAAACCTAATAGAGCTAATTATTTTTCTCAATCAACTTGTTCTTAAAACCGTGCGCAACAAAAATAAAATTAAAAAAACAACATAGAAAAACCAAAACATAAAATTTCGATTATATTATTAGCTAAAATAATACTATATATCGACTTTACTCAATATTTTTAATTTATAAATTTGTAGAAAGTAAAAATATAGAATTTGAAATTTTTGTAATTTTTAAAAGTTATAGAATTAATTAATTTATATTATCAAATATATATCGATAATTTACGCTCATTCTAGACTGTCAAAATTTGAAAAATAACTCTAATTTTGAGTTAGGGATACAGAAAAATTCTAATTTTTATGATGTGTAAAAATTTCATATTCATTTCCGGTAAAAAGATTTATTTTTTCTGAATTTAACACTTAAACTTAGGACAGTCTGGAAGTAAATAAGCTTTATATATTTCATAATATGTTATAAATAATTCTATAACTTCGATAAGCTAAAAAAATTTAAAATTATATAATACTTTAATTTTCTATGCATAAAAATCATGCCAGATAAAAAATAAAAATATATAATTTGAAATAATAGAAAGTTATAGAATTAATCATATCAGATTATCAAATATATATCGCTCATTTAAAAAATTCGAATTTTGAGTTAATGATACATTTTGTGTTAAAATTTCATATTCATATCTTGTGAGAAAGATTTATTTTTTCTGAATTTACGACTTAAACTTATGACTGACTCTTAAAGTAAATAAGCGATATAACTACAAAAATTTCAAATTATATAACACTTTTGTTTTCTATATATAGAAATCATGCCAGATAAAAATATATTTTTTAAAATTTTTGTAATAGAAAGTTATAGAATTAATTTTATCATATTAATAAATATATAATATATCACGACTTTTCTTCCAGACTGCCAGAACTTAAAAAAACTTGAATTTTTAGTTAATTATACAGAAAAATTCAAATATGCTGTTCCATATGGTCGAAAAAATTTCATTTTAATATCTTGTGAAAAAACTTAATTTTTCTGATTTTAAAACTTAAATTTATGACTGACTTGAAGTAAATAAGCGTTAAATATTTGATAATATGATATAAATAATTCTATAAATAACTACAAAAATTTCAAATATTTATATTTTTTATATACAGAAATCATGCCAGATAATTTCGACTACCAAAGTGAATGAAATAAAACAATGGATGATATTGTTAGTTGGATTATGTGATTAGAAATGTTCTTACACCAAAACCGAAAGTCCTCAGATCAAAGCAAGACTGTAAAATGTTGGAGAAAGTTGAGTTGTTAAAAATGAAGGACAAACATTGACGACATGATCTTATAGAGACTATATACATATATAGAGACATAAAGCAACCACACAAAACACACATTAAATGGAGTATTTACCTTGGACTTTTCCTTTGATTTGGGTGAAATGCGGAAACGACTGAAGACGCCGCCTCCACCTCCACCTCCAGTGGTGCCTCCTCCGTCGGAGATTGTGGGCGTGCCGCTGCTGCTTGTGCCCGGACGCTCTGCATGCTCAGAGTGGAGGGCAGCAGCTACAGGGACACCTTGGAGATCCTTGGAACAGCTGCCCGCTGCTGTCGAGGATGAGGATGTCGAGTTGGTCTTGTGAAAGAAACTGGACAACGATTGAATGAGACTTTTTCGACGCTCCGGATCCTTTTGTCGTCGATTGGATTTGGGTTTTGACTTGGTATCCAGTTTGGCACTGGCTGCCAGATTGGGATCGGATGTAAAGTCAGCTAATTTGGCTTTGTTCACCGCCTCGTTGCTGTCCAAACGGAGCAGCTGCTGCTGTTGACCATGGCCAACAATGTAGGCCAAGTCGTTGACACTTTTGGACGCACTCATCTTGATGGCACGTGCTGCCAAGTCGCTGGATTGCATCTCCTGCTGTGGCTTCACCTGCAAACGCTTGCGGAGCAACTGCATCTTCTCCTCGGGACTCAAACCGAGCTCCGAGTTGGACTTGAGACGAGCTCTCGCTCTCGCCTCGCTGCGCAGATTCTCCGTGGATGCAGAGATGCACAGATCGGCAGCGGGTTCCACTTGTTGTGATTGGGATTGTGGTTGCCTGTTGCGTTGTGGACGCACTGGCGCCATGGGCGTGGCAAACTCATTCACTTTGCCATAGCTAAACGATGACGTCTTGTTGAGCTTGTGCCGCTCCAGCAGATTCAATTGCTCGTCATCCACATCCAGTTGCTCGCTAAATGGACGCGACTTGTACAGATCCTGACTTGGAGCCGGCACAGTGCGATAAGGTGACACATACGAGGATGTTGCTGATTTCTGCAGCGGATTCGGTTGTTTACTAGGAGGACACTTGGGAGGATTACTCAACCGACTGATCACCGGCTCCGCAGCTGCTGTGGAGACATGATAATGCGCCTGGCTGCTGCAGTTGGCATCGTTGGCGGCCAATTTGGGTGTGGGACTCAAACTGGCGCCACTGGCATAACCACTGGTCAGGAGACTCCGCTGGCGACTCCGATGCAGACGCTTCTCGGCATTGAGCTGCTTCTTCGACTGGAGTTTGTCCATGACCAGATCGTGTATGAGATCCTTTTGCTTGGTGCGCTCCTTGCTAATCTCCTCCAGCTTGCTGTTGAGTGTGGGTATCTCAGGTACTTTGCTCGAGGAGCTGCTGCTTCTGGGTCTCATGGTGGTGTCATCAATAGATGTGGTTGCTGTTCCAGTTCCAGTTCCTGTTCCAGTTCCTGTTGTTGTTGTTGTGTTGTTGGCTTCTATCACATGGTTTGTTGGCTCTCCCTTGGAGCTCTTCCTGCGCTGTGTGCTAATCTGTGAGATGCGTTGTTGCAATGCACGCACATATTCAAATTGTATCTCCTCTGAATCCTTGACAGCTCCCACTGCTCCTGGTGTCGAGCTGCTGCCACTTCCACTTGTCGTGGTCACTGTGGATTGCGTCGTCTTTGGCTGCTGCTCCGAGCTGCTGGGCGTGGAGGCATCTGCCTTGCCCGTGGCCAACAAGGAGGCAAACTGATCCAACACTCGGGGTGACGATGTGTCCAATGGACTGGTGACCACCGTGAGTGCTTCACTCTCCTCCGTGGGTTGTGTCTGCGTCTGGGTTTGGACCCCAGCCAAACTATCCTCATCCAGTTCGTTGAGCGTGCTGGAATCTGTCAGAGATTGGGTCATCGGACGCGGTGCCTCATTCACCGGCGTCTTGGCATCGTCGTGCATTATGTACGCACCCTGTTCGATATAATCAATGCCCAGTTTCTCATCCCGCTTGGTCACTAGCGTGGGCAGCGCTTGTAGCTTCGTTTGAGGCGTCTGCTTTGTGGGATTCTCCGACTTGGGCACCGTTTCAATGTACTCCATGTAGCCTCTGTTGTGCAACAAGGCGGTGTTTGTAGCCGAATATGCCTCGGCACAGGAACCCTCCGATCCCGTGTCCATAAACTCAATATCATCGATATCGATGGCATGGAGTATGCCCTCCATTTCCGCCACCGGCGCCTGCTGACGACTCCTGGCCAGTTCATGGATCACCTCGTTGCTGCTGGGCAACTTGTTGACTCCTCCACTCCGACGTCGTTCCTTGCGTCGTTTTATGGTGCCCTTGTTGGAGTTGATGGCAAACTCCATGTCCACAAAGTTCTCCGAGATGCAATCATCGGCCGTCCAGTCGGACAACTCCGTCTCCGTTAAGGCCTGTCCAGTGCCCGTGAGTTCCGTTTCCGAATCCGATCCTCGAGAATTCAAATCTCCCGTTGGGGTTTTATCGCTATCATGCTGCGTGGGCGTTGTGGGCGTGTCCGGTGTCTTGGCAATGCTGCTGCTTAGATTCAATGTAATGGGCTTCACCACCTGACCGTGCTCCGGATTACGTTCCACAATCAATGGCAAATTCTTCAAGCTCTCGATTTTATTCTCATTTTTAGTATCAAATTTGAGCTTTGGTGGCCCCATTTCCGGAAGTGGTGGCAATCGCTCCGCCTCAATCACTGTACACTCCGCGGGCTCCGGAGTCGCCGTCACCGGCTCCACATCCGCCTCGGGTTCATCCTCCAATTCGTTGGTTTTTATCGCCGGCGCGGGGGGAACAATAACTCCGGCCGGCATGTCGAGGAACTTGACATCCTCGGGATCCCCAATGTACTTGCCGTTGACAATCATCAGGCTGTCCACCTGCATCAAGGCGCCGCTGCTGTCGTGCACCTCGAGACGTGGCACATTGTGTTTCCCACCGGCTGTTTGGGTATCCGGACTCGTTGTGGACTCCAGTATATAGTGTTGGATGTCCTCAATGCTGGAGCTACCGGAACTGGAGCAACTGGTGGCACTGCTGCCCGTGGTGGACATCATCTCGGACTTGGGCTTGCTCCACGGTATGTTGGGCACCTGAATTTGCAGCGTATCCGGCTCATATTGATCCTGATCCTGCTCCTGGTCCGTGGTGGCCTTCTCGGGCGAGTCACGTTTCTCCTCATCGGACTGACAGAGCAGGGATTGCTGCTCCTCCGAATCCGCCTCACCCGTTGCCTCCTTATCCGCCTTGATATCCCCAAGTATATCCGGTATGCACTCCTTGACATCCTTGGACACATCCGGTTTGATAACCTCAATTATCTTATTGCTGTCGGGAATCTGTGGAGCAATCTCCACCTGACCGGGCGTCTCCAGCACAGTGAGATCTATAAATGGAACTGGTTTCTCTGGTGTTACCAGATCAATGACCTCAATGACCGTTTTATTATTTGTCGGGGTTGTCGGTGAACTCTTCTTTTGGAGCTGATCCAGGAGCGTGGCATTCACAGCATCCGTGTACTCCATGCCCTTGTTGAGCTCATTCTTGCTATTGACAAACACATTCTCCTTCTCATTATCCGTGGAGTTGCTCGACGGCGTTGTCTTCTGTATTTTTAGCTCCACTCGCAGATCATTTATCACATTGCTGGTCGCCGATCTCATCAGCTCATTTTGTTGGGCATTCTGGGCATTATCCCCCAACTTGGTCCGATCCAGGAAACTCCGCATTCCAGCACTGATGTCACTGCTGGGATTCAATAGCTTCTGGCACTCTGAAATGTTGGATTGGAAGCTGCGTATCCTTGAATCCAACACGGATGTCGATCCCGATTTCTGTATCTTATTTCCATTGGCGGGTTCACCCAACAAATAACGCTTCTTCAGCTCCAGACTCTTCTTGGATGCAATGCCCTCCGTGCTCGCCGTTTTATTCAGCAAATAGTCACCAGGTCGAGGATTCTGCAGTGGCGTCCTCTGGCTGCTAATCAACAACGTGGGATCCACCTGCACCAAAGGTTTGAACTGCGGAAGTGGCGGTTGTGGTTGATACTTCTGCAGGTAACTGCCGCCCTTTTCCCGCGCCGCCAACTGCTTCTGATGCAGCCCAGTGGAACTCGGAGTTATCATGCCGGATTTGATCTAAAAAAAAAAGAGGAAAATATATATTGAAATTCGATCCATTAACTGGCTTAAACTATTATAATACAAGCGACTATAGGCATAATTTTAATAAGAAAACATAGTTATTTTCCGTAGTATATAAATAACATAATATATTATTTTCCAAAGAATTCTTTTTTAAAAAACCTTTTTTACAGTTCCCAGTTTCAAGATCATGGGTTAAAATTGTTCCCCGTTTCCAAACTATGTTTCGTGGTTTAATCACATTTTTAAGCTATCTCAATATTCATTAAAAATAATAGATTTTCTTTTATTACACTTTCCTTAAGTTTAATGATAGATATTTCCAAAAATAAACTGTTGTCTGCTTAAATATATTTTATATCCATATTTCTAGCCTTTTATAAAGAAATCTGCTCTCTTCACTCTCGGAAATAAAAATTAGTTATATTAGTAAAGTTTAGTCAAAAAAAAAAATATATTATATATTTAAGAAGTACTCCTCACTTCCACAGCACTACAGAGGTAAAGGATTTGTCGCATTTTTGTATAACGTAGTATCCCCAAAAATTTGCATCCGATTGTTCCTAAGCAGCTATATGATATAGTAATCCGAAAGTCGCAAACATAGAATCTGTGAGTTTGGCTGAGATATCCCTGACCCTTGACCTGAATGTGACCCACTTACAGGTGGAATTTTGCAAAACGACGTCTTATTGCACGATGAAATTGTCTCATCTATGTTGTGTAAAAATTTAAGTTTTTTTCCTTTTAACCGATTGACCACACATTGATGTGTCAATGTCAGGACAAAGAGTTTTATATATATACATATATAGATTTCTTTTTTTTTACATTAGAATTAGAAAATTTTCAATTTTCATTTGATTTTATTCACATTTTTTAAGGAAATTTTCTATTTATTATTTTATTGAATTTTATCATATTAATAGAGGTATTTATAAAAAGAATTTTTATTTGTAAATTCAATTAAAACTTCCATAATTTTCCATTTTTTAAAAATACGAAACTATTTCTAACACTTTCTTTTTTGTAAATTTTACAGAGCAAGAAAGTTATACTTTTATTACCATCTACCAATACACTCTTCAAAATACGTATACTTTATATTATTTTTTTTTTCTATCTTCCTGTGGATTATTTTAAACTTTTACAACCTTCCATCGATGTTTCTTTTAGTATATATTATCATTATATATTATCAAAAATAATTTCCCGTAGATTAAATTTAAATGTGCATTACCTGAACTTTTGTGGGTTTTCTTAGATGTGTGTCGTCGATAAAGATTTTGGGCGCCTGTCGTATAATCTCATCGTTGTCGAACTCAGAATCGGTGGATATTTCAGTGGCAGAGTTTAGTTCAACTTCGTCAGGAGATGTGCTCTCGGATTCGGTTTGTACCTGCAAATGTAGCCCATAGGCAAATTGGTAATTAATTTCAAAATCTTTATAGATATCAAATAATTAAAGAACATTAAAGCAATGCAACAAATAAAACGAAAACATTTGAACAAAGCGTCGAGAGAAACGGGAAAGTTTAGAGTTTAGGAATACTCTGTTTTTTCTCCCTTTTAAAGGCATTTTTATTATTATGATTATTTTTTATTCTTTTTTATGCTTCATGCTTCATTAGTCAGAGTATTGAGCTTGGTGTTGGGTTAATCAGCAGAAACAGCAGCAGCAGCGGCAACTTCTTATCATGCCTTTAGGTACGATCCAGAAAGGTACAAAACGAATACAAAACACGAACGAAACGTGAACGAAATCGAAGATCGCAGATCGGTGTGTTAGCTATATATAATATATGGATCAGGAATAGTTATAGGCAATTTATTATTAATACAATTATATATACAAACATTGCGAACGAGGACAAAACAGAGCGAAGAACAACGTGACAATACAATTTTATTATACGCTTGCAGAGAATATTCAAATTATACCCAAAAATATGTAGTTTGGGAGATCAGAAACTATGCAAACTATTTTTTATGTTTTCTTAGTGAAACTTGGTACAAGTCAGTATTTTTTCTGCAGTCACTGTATCATATAGCTACCATAGGAACAATCGGTAGAAAATTAAATACTATGCGAATAACTTTGTTGTTTACTGAAATATCTTAACTAATATCACATTTTGTCTAAAATTGGACTATTATATCATTGAAAATGTATCTTTAGTATGTATTAACTTTTTTGTTGCTTGATATTTCTCAACCAAACTTAATGATTGTATATTTAGTACTGTCTCTTACATCCCCAGCAAGTTTAGTTTAAATTGGATAACTATATCATATAGAAGTCATAAAAGCAAAGCTATAAAAAGCTTTGTTGTTTTCTAAAATATCTTAACTAATATTACAGATAGTGTTTTATATAATGTTTTTTACACCCTGATCAAATTTTGTTTAAAATTGGACTACTATATTATAAGAACGACTTAGGAACGATCGGACGAAAATAATTTATTAGTATGTATAACTTTTTTGTTGCTTAATATTTCTCAAACAAGCTTCGAGATTTTATTTTTGGTATTGTCTTTTACATTCCTAGCATGTATAGTTTAAATTGGATTACTATATTATATTATGTGATAGAAACAATCGTTCGAAAATTTAAATATTGAATAAAAATCACTTTTGATTTTCAATATATGTTAACTAATTTAAAAAAAATTACAATTCTATTCTTAGTAAATCATTACATATTATTACATTTTGAATTTTTAGTACGAAAATCACTTTTTTTTAAATATAGGAAATAAAAAAATCCTATTATATTCCTATTATTATATATTAAATACTACTAAATTTGTAATATTTCCTTTAATTTATAGAGCTCTGCAAGAGTATTAAATCTTCAGCATGCCGAAGATAAGAATTTTTTATTTTTTCTAAATTTGTTTTTTTAGAGACTACAAACGTTTTTGCTCGGGCTGATATCGGGCGGCTCGGGGGTTAGCGCAACATTTCGTGTAGAATTTTGATTGAATTTACCTTCATAGATCGTACCCAGACGCCTAACAAAGGTGTAATTCTTTCTCTCTCTCTCTTTCTCTTTCTTTGATTTTATCTCTCTGTCTGGTCAGACAGTTTGTATTTTGAGGTGCATATATATAGAAATATATATGATTAAATTTGGTAGGCGTGGCACATCAAGAACTGGATTGGGTTGTTGTTTAGGTTGATTGATTGATCATTGATCATTATAAGTTCCTAGTTGTCTTGTTGGGGTCAGGGGTTAAAGGGTATTTCGTGGGGGGGGATTGTTTATTTTTGTCATGTTTTGTTGTTGGTTTCGTTGAGTTGAGGATCTCGAGTTCCTCAATATAGATAATAGTTGTTGTAACGACGTCTGCAATTGTTGTTGAAAAGAAATTTGCTGTTTTTGATCAAAGTTATAGAGACTATATCAATTTAGGAGATAACGCACGAATCTTTGCTGGTTGTGGGCAATCCATAACTGGACACGGATGCGGGACTGCGACGCCGGAAGAGATCACTCAAATGGGAAGTGGTTGCACTTGGATAATAACTGGAAGATGTTCCTGTTGTTGTGGTTGCTCCCAATCCGGAGTAGGGCCTTCTACTTAAGTAATCACTGCTGTTGTTGAGGTAATCATAGTTGTTCCTTCTGCCATAGGCTGTGGAGCTGGGAAAGCGACTTGTGGAAGCCTTTGCTGTGATGCCACTGGAGTAATGACGTGGTCTATAACTGGACAACTCCTCATCCGGTTCGTAATCAGCGCGATCTGTGCTCCTTATCACATCCCGCATATAGGGATTACGTTCCACGACACGTTCATTCACAAAATCCCTTTTGCGATTGTGCAAACGCTTGCTCCGATCGAGCAACGCCTTTGTGCTGGCGTCCACCGGCTCATCATAGTTGACATAGCTCATGGGTCGCGAGGTCGCCACCGTTGTGGCCGTGGATCGTGTATCCGTATCCTGACTGGACGGTGCCGACAGCGAGTGCACTGAACCGGAAACGGAGGTTCCCTTTTTGAGATCACCAAAGGATTTGGAGCTGAGACGAGCGCTGTCTGTCAACGGTTTAAAGGGTTGCGGGGACTGTGATCGTGGTTTGCCAATGAATCTCTTGGAATTCCGCCGTTTACCCTCTAGCAAACCCAGTATATCATCTGGATGCAGTGCATCCTGTTCTTTTGTTTGCTCGAAAATCGTTCTACCGTCTGGCCATTGACGATTCTGGAAAGCAGCCGAGGGCGGCGAATCGGATCGTGCATATTCCGGCAGCTTCAACTTTACATCCTCTTCCTCATCCTCGCTGTCTGCATGAAATTCTCCCAGCTGTGGCTTTGGCCAGGCACGATCCTTAAACACTTCCGGCACGGGCTCATCCTTGGGACCCACTTCCGGCACATATTTAGGTGGCTCCAGCTTGGGCAGATGGAGTTTCCTCGGCATGGGAACAATCACCGGCTTGTTATCCTGTAACTCAATAAATGCAAACGAACTGCGTCGCGTGGAATCCGCCGTGGAGTCCAACATCGAGCTGCAGTCATCGCCCAGATCCAATTTCTTAAACATGGGCGGAGTGCCATCCCTCCTCGAGGATTCCCTGCGGCTGCTCGTATCCTGTGTGGTGCCGCGTCGCAGGCTGGCGGAGATTGGCGGCGTCGGAGGTGGCAAACTTCGCTTGCCACTGGAGGCGCTGCTGCTCTGCTGTGAATCCTGACGACGCTGCTCCGCTGCCGCTGCCTCAAAGCTCTCATCCCGCTTGATCAGCGCCTGGCGACGTTCCCGCTCAAATTCCTGTATAATACGCTCCTGTGCCGCCTCCTCCTGCTCCTCCGATCCGGGCAGATTATTCAGCAGTTGTATGGAATTGCTGGGTGACACATTGGAGGATTTGGGCAACGCAATGCGACGACGTGGTGGCATGGGACTGTTGGGTAACTTCTCCATGTCCCATTCAAGGGAACTCTCCTTGCTGGCCATGGGAATTTGCTTGCGACGTGGCATTGGACTATTGGGCAGCTTCTCCATGTCCCAATCCAGGGAATTCTCCTTGCTGCGCAGCTTTGGCGGCGTCACTAGCTTCGGTGGCTCATTGAGGCTGCTCCGCGAGGAGGAACTGGAGCTTTTATTGGAGTTGTTGTGATTCTTTGCGGATTTTGTGGTCGGAGTTGAGTTGGAAACAGTTGGAGTTTGTTTTAACAATTGTTGTGGCAATCGATCTTCCGTTGACTTCACTTTGGGATGATTAATCACATCTTTAGTTTTATTATGATTTGGCATCACTTGATCAATCACTTTTTTATGGGTTAAGTGATCGGAGATAGCTTGATCAATCACTTTTTCATGTGTAAAATTGTCGGAGATCACTTGATCAATCACTTTTTCATGTGGGATCACTTGATCAATCACTTTTTCATGGGTTAAGTAATCAGGGATCACTAGATCATTCACTTTTTCATGTGGGATTACTTGATTAATCACTTTTTCATGTGTAAAATTGTCGGAGATCACTTGATCAATCACTTTTTCATGTGGGATCACTTGATCAATCACTTTTTCATGTGTTAAAGGATCGGATATCACTTGATCGATCACTTGTTCATCTACAAAAGGATCAGTGATCACTTTGTCAATCACTTGCTCATTTTTAAAACGATCAGGCTTCACTTGATCAATCACTTTTTCCTCTACAAAATGATCAGTGATCACTTGATCAATAACATCGTGATCCATCACATCCTCATCTACAATATGACTGGGAAATTTAAGATACTTCCCAACAGGCAACTTTAATTTCTCCTGCTGCTTATTTTGATGGCTCAATTGCTGCAGTAAATCCTGCACTGAAGGTGGCATATTCTCCGGATCCAATTTGGCCAGTTTCTTCTTCAGACGCTGCGGAGCAACTGGCAATGTGGGCTCACTCGAGGAGGAGCTGCTCTTCTGTCTACGCTGTGGTCTGGAAGGGAAACAAGCGCCATCCACTTCATCCACGCCAGCATTGAGATTCTGATTAAATCTAGTTCTATTTAAATCCAACTCATCCCGCTCTAGTGACTCCAGTTTATCCACAAAATCGCGCTCCGCCGAGCTGTTGGCATTTAAAATATTTCTTGGCACCAGATCATCATTGGAATCGAACTCCACATGGTTGAGCATCTCATTGGAACATTCACCAAAGAGTTTCTCAATGCTTTGATCCTCGGAGCTGCCACGTTTAACCACTGTGATGGGCTGGGCACTTGGACTCTTGCTGATCGTGGTGCACAATGAATCCGCATCCAATTCATCATCCACCATTTCCTCAATCATGTTTTGAAAAACTTCATCCACATGCTCCTCATCGTTAATTGCCTCCCTTTCCAATTCGATGGTGTTCAACACATCAAGTGCATCCTGATTGAGTTTTTCGGTCAAAGAAATCTCCGATTGTCGTCGGGATAACACCAAACTGGACTGTGAACCACGTCGGGAATTACTTAGGGATTTATCGCAGCCCGTTTTGGGCAGATTCTTGATGTCCTCCACAACAGCACGGATTTGAGGTGTCTCCAACTCCAGTTCCGTTTCAATTTTAGCTGGCACAAGTTCCTCTACCAAAGGACTCTTTGTTTGTGAACGTTCCAGCTCCTTGGCCGCCGTCCCTTTGTCAATTAAATCCAGAATCTCAAAGTCATCCGGCACAGGAGTTGCAGGTTTCAACACGGATTTAACCGGAGTCTTTAACTCAGTTTTATTAATTTTAGCAACCGTTTTTGGGGTTTTCTTTTCGGCCTGTTTGGCCTGTCGAGCATTGCTAATTTTGGCCAATTCCTCGAGAGAATTATTTGTTTTTCCCATTCCCTTTGGATTCTTGCTGGGTGATTTCTTCTTTTTAATTGGTGACTTGCGTTTCTCGGGTGATTTACGGCTGGACAGACCAAAGAACTTGGCCAGCTTGGAGTCGCGATATTGCACCGGCATATCGAATACTCTTTCCGCTTCCTTCTGCTTCACCTCGAGCTGCTTTTGTTGCTCCTCCTTTTGGGCATAGAACTTGTCACGTTTCTTTTGCAAAAAATTGGTCGCCTCATTGCGCCATTCATTTCTCAAATAATCCATGGTTTTCTCCAAATCACTCATTGAATCATTTGTGGAAACAATTGATTCACGTGAACGATTCAAACTACTCAAATTGCTGGTACTCGATTCCATGCGACGCAATTTAAATGACGATTGTTCATCGCTCTTCTCCGAGTGCACCGAACTCATCGATTCAAAGCGTTTTAATATATTTTGGACTCCACTTAAACGCTTCGATTGCAAGTCAAAATCTCCCTCTCCCAAGGATTTGGTTTTCAACAATTTCCTGCTACTGCGACGTGGTAAACCCAACTCCAAATCCAAGCCTGTATCTTCTAATATGCGTTCAATTTTATCCGATAAATCACTCGGAGATTTCTCATCATTATTAAAGAGTTTTTGATACTCGGAGCTGGGTGAACGTGTCGCTCCATCTGCCAAAATCTCATCAAGAATTCGCTCAGCTTCATCACGTGGTTCCGATGGAATCAACTGCTGATTTTCTGCTGCCTTTGCTGCTGCTTTTTCAGCTGCCTTTTTGGCTTTTGTGCCTTTGGGCACAATTTTCTTAACAATTTTGATTTTGGCTTTGGGCGCAGTTGTGGATTTGTTAGATGTTGTGGCGGGAATTTTTGTTGTTGTTACCAATTTAACTGGCGTCTTTTTCTTGCTTAAATCCAGAGCTCCATCCAATTGATGATCACGCAAACTGAAAGTGTTGAGGGAGCTTTGTCTCTTGGGAGGAATTGGCTTTGATTTTGACTCCAACTTGGACTCCACTTTAGTTTCCTTTTTCAGCGGCTTTGATTTTGACTCCAACTTGGAATCTATCGGCTGCTTAGAATCCTTCTCCAACTTGGACTCCACTTTAGTTTCTTTTACCTCCTTTTGTTGCACAATTGCCGCCTCTGTTTGTGACTTTTTCAATCTCTCCGCCACAGTTTCCACAGCTCTTCTTTGCGGTGCCGGACTACTCGGAAAATATCTGGCTAAATCCACATCTTTTAGCGTCTTTTGATTTTTATTTATGTTGCCCGCGTTGCTTTTCTCTGGCTTTTGATTGGGAAAATATTTGGATAGATCGACGCTAGCTGTGTGCACAGTGGGCATCACCATTTGCGATTTAATATGATCCATAGTACCAGCAAAGCTACTAGCGCCAATTTCCTTAAGTTTGCTGCTCATTTGTGGATTGACTTCGTCTATATCCATTTCCAACTCCATCTCCAACTCCTCCTGATCATCTTCTTTATTATTTTGCTGCGTTTTCTTTAATGTGCTTAATATATTTTCGATTTGCATTTTATTGTCATTAGGCAATGGAGATTTTCGATGGGAGCTGGCATTACTTTTCATGCTGCTGGAGCGACTCACATTGGCGCTGCTCTTGCGCTCCAGTTTGGGACTCAATTGTGGTGGCTTCTTGAGACTTTCGGGTCGCTTCAGCTGCTCCTTGGGACGCTCCTCAAAGTTCGGTTTACGTGGCTTCAGTTCATCCAAATTGAAATCAATTACCGGCTTTGCTTTGGCCTCAACTGCAGTTGGCGGCAGACTGACAACCTTCTCATATTTCTCATCAAACTGGGACTTTGGTTGTGTTGGAGTTGAAGTTGGAGCTGCAACTGTCACCGAAGTTGTTGGCTTTATTCCCGCTGCAATTGCCGCATTCTCCGCCAGCCATTTCTCCTTCAGCGTCAACTTGCGCAATATATCGCTCTTGACCAAATTCTCCTTGGCCAACACTTCCAGATCCTTGTTCATTTTAACCATATTATTCATATGATATAATTTCTCGCTTATCGCTTCGATTTCACTACTGAATTTTCTTGGCGTATTTCGCTCCAGTTGCTCCATTTGTGCCCGTGTGGGCGTGGCAATGGGCGTGGCCGGTTGACTTTGTGCCGACTCAAAGGAGTTGGTGGATTTCAGAGAACTACGCTCCACATTTTCTTTATTTTCTTTATTTTCTATGTTCAATTTGGGCTTCTAATTTTCAAATTTTCATTTAAAACCAACACCATGATAAGGACAAAGTATAAAGTGACAAAAATTAAATACAATAATGATAATTACATTAGTTTTCCCATAGCCAAGTAATGATTTCATTCGAGACTTACCTCCGTTTCAGTGTCCGTGGGCAGATTTACGGGCAAAGGTTGAAGACGCACTTCCTCACGGCGTAGTTCACGTGCCTTTTTGAACTCCTCACCCTCCGTGTCGTCCTTGCCATCATCTAAAATAATTGAATAATTAGTAAATGCATATTAAATGTAATTTGCAGGGATTAAAACCTTAACCGAAACCGTAACCTTTAACCGATGAAAACCGATTGAAATTTGTAACCGTAACTGAAACCGTAACCGGAAATAACCATAAGCCGAAACTCTTTAAACCAAAATAACCGTTTAGTGACCGATTCATAAGGATTCAGTTCTACATTTAAATTTTGTTAATTTTAAAAATTCAAAATTTTCGAAATTTTTTGAAAAATAATATTTTTCAAAAAAAATTTAAATTTTCAAATTTTGAAAATTAAAAAAATTTAAAAGCAGAACGAATTAAGAGATAAAATCATGCTCAAATTTACATTGCGCATGGAAATCGATTGAGTTTTGATAAAGTTATGGCAGTTCGAAGTTATTGAAAATCAGTAAAATCGAAATTTTTAAACCAAATTTATATAATAAAATCGATATTACACTGGACCATTGGATAACATTATTTTCCAGGCTAAAATTCATGTAAAACAATGAATAACGCTTCTTATTTTGGTCAACCGAAAACGTTAATTTATTTATTTTTTTTGTGAACCGAAATCGTACCGATATTTTTAAACCGAAACCGATAACCGTTACGAAACCGATACTCCAAGATTTTGAATAACCGATAACCGAAAACCTTAATTCGAGCATAACCGAAACCGTAACTTAAACCGATATTCGTTTCGGTTTTAATCCCTGTTTAAAATGTAATTTGACAAGTTACTCTTATCAAAACACACCTGCTATACCTTCACTGGAATCGTAGAAATCATCCGAATCATCGCTATCCTCGCAGTATTGTTTCCCAATCCAATCCGATGCCAATTGCAAAGTCTGTGCACCAAATGGCGAATCATCTGCCTCCTCAAACAGCTCCGAATCCGATTCCGTATCCGACTCATCCGAACTGGAAAGTTCCGACTGCGAATCATTGTTGGATTCAGGCAGAAAATTGCGTCCAGACCATTCGTGTTCATCAATCACATTGGCCTCATCATCGGACATGGCATCCGCGGAGGCAGCTGCCCTTGATGTGTCCAACAAATCCACTTGATCCCTGGCCGGCAAAGTATCCATGGCCTGCACCGTCGTGGCAGCGGCTGCCGTGGCAGCTTGTGGTGCTGCAGGTGAGGCAGGTTGTGCCGCCGCGGATCTCTAAAGGAATTAATGAGGAATATTAGAAGAAGGTTATAAAAATACATAATATAAAATTAATATAATACTATAACTTTAAATTGTATTTGTAATTTAAATGTGTATAGTTTAAAGTGCATATATAATTTAAGTTTATAATGTTGTGACGTCTGATTTAATTTATTATGATCTTTCTAAATGTGAGCGTAGTTAGCATTAATCTTTTGTTCACAAAATCTGCATAATTAATTTAATTGAACTTCTAGTCTTATTTTTTATTTCATTATAATATTAAATTTTATTTATATCTGCAATTTGAAATAAAAAAAAACCTTTTCATTAGCAAAGCTGAGTTCAATTTAAATTTAACATTTTCCTTGGCATTACTTTTTAAATAATAATTACAAAAATGTCGAATTACTTTTTCCATTTGCCGTAAAAAATATTTTTAATAATATTATTGTTATTTATGTTATACGTATTATATTATATTCCTAAATTTATATGTGCTAAAAAAATTCATTTATTTTTACTATCTTCAATGAAATTATTTCAAAATTATTTTATTTCAAAAATCCACGGGCTTCGTGCCTGAAAATCGTAAACGGACTTTTATTCGTTTGGGTCCGAGCCTCAGCTAAAAGCCCGGTAGTCCGAAAATTAACAAAATTTTTCTGTAGGTTGCACAATTAATATCAATGAGATGCGTATCTATTATCGATACGTATTGATATGTTTAAAATTGTCGCTCTAAAATTTAAATTTGGTGTGATTTAATTTAAAAAAAAGTAAAAAATAAAATTCATTAATAAATATTTTTTATATACTAATTTCGGGCCGGGCCGGACTTTTTGAAAATTTATCCGGACTTAATATTTGTACTATTCAAATATTATAAAGATATGTTATAAAAATATTGTTATAGCAATTTTATTGATCGCATTAACTTTTCACTTAAGCAGTTCTTATTATTTCGATAATTTGAATACGAATATGTTTAATATTAAAATAATATAAAGATATTAATATTATAAAAATATTATAATAGTAATTTTGTTGATCGATATAAGTTTTCACTTAAGTTGTTCTTGATTTCTAGTGATTTTACTTACCCTGGCTTTGTTGACACGTTGTGGCATCGGTTTGGGTGGCAATCTAAAGTGCTGTGTACAATAGAAGCGTCCTTGTGGATCATCACGATCGAAGGCGTAGCCGCCGAGTCGCAGATTCGTGTGGCAATGATGACACTTGAGGCAATTGCGATGTAGCACGAGTCCCTCCACGGTGGTCTTCTCCATCAGATAGACGGTCTGTTTGCAGAAGCGACACTTCTCCGAGGCAGCCTGTTTCTTAAAGGCCAAGGCAACCTTTGAGCTCTGTGGGAAAAATCAAACCGGAAAAGTGTCAATAAAACATGCAACAATTTGTTGTAATTGCAACAATTAATAAACAATTTAAAGTATTGCGTATGTGCGTCTAAATACAGATGAGTGTCATGTACATGTGTGTGTAGGTGTGTGTGTGTGTGTGTGTGTGTGAGCCTAAAATAGAAGCACGCTAACAACAATAACAACAACAGTAACAACGATAACAACACGCTGATAAACCTTATCAACCAAATTAAAAATAAATAAAGCATAAAATATACAGAATAAACATAAACGTAAACAAATAAATAAATGATATTCATTTGGGTTTTTGTGAATACACCCAAACTACTCACAGATTTTGGTATGACAGTGTTGGTGTTCGTTGTTGCATTGCTGCTCGCATTCTTCTCATCCGAATTCGTTTCGTCCTTTTTCACAAATTGTCCAGCAATGGAGGCAACCTTATTGCGTCCTCTTTCGCCCACATCCAGATTGTGTCCCTCCTTCAGTTGCTTGTCGAGATTCTTGAGCGTTGTGTCGATCTCCTTGAACTTTTCCGCTTCACGCGAATCCTGTCGCTGTGGTTTGGACATTTTGTGCTGACGCGCCTGGAATTGTTCCTTGCTCCACTTGGGCACCTTTTCACGTCCCTTGGGACCGTGTATCTCAGTTTTCTTTGACAATTCAATCTTCTTCTCAATCTCACGCACATTCCAATCATTTGAATCGATCCTGCCAATGGCACGCATCAGATCTTTGGGTTTCTTATCACTGCCATGTCCTGGACGTCCCGTCATCCGCTGTTCCATGTTCTTAATGCGATCACTGAACTGCTCATCGGCGGCATTACGTGGCAAGGCGGATGGTATATCACCACGCTCCCGATCCTACAGTGGAGAGGTTCATGGTTCGTGTTTCGGTGGTGCAGCGAGGCCATCAATGTGGTTGTTGTCAAGTGTGTATTTATTGTGGGTGTCAGGTAGGTTTATATAATATTTAAGGCAGGATTTGGGAGTGAAGAAATCAAAATTTATAAAATTTTAAATATATATTCGTTTTTTCAATAATTAATAAACATAAACAACAATAAATAAAAAACCAAACAAGGCAAACAACAAACAATTATAATTATAATAATAATAATCATATAACTTTTAAGCTAAAACTAAGTTAGATGAACACTTAATTAATTTTGGGCATCTTATGCAGCAATTATTAATTTAGTTAGGACAACAACTTAATTAATAACCAGAGAAAATCAATTAAAGCTGCCATTCTGGGAGTAAAATATAATATATAAAATCCAGCCGGATTTTGATATTTTCTTGCTGTTATTTTTGCAAATTTCTTTGTTAGTCAAGGCAAAAATTAAAAGGACAACGACGAGAACGCAGCGTGCAGCATTTTGCGTCCTTGGGATCAGGCCAACATGGAGTTGAAATCAACAGGCAATTTCTAGATTCGCATCCAGATTGCTTACGGGAAAGAGAAGTTTGCGTTCGAGCTCCTTCACACGATCATTGAATATTGGCGCCTGTTGGCGATATAGGAATATCGAATAATCCTCAAATGGAGTGCCATCCTCGGCCACGCCCTCAATTGGACCATCGCCGCCCTCTCGGAGCAATTTGCCCGCCTGCAACAGCTGCAGACTCTTGTAGAAATTCTGCGTCTGATGGAAACGCTGTTGGCGTCGTCTGCTCATCCGATCCTGTCGATTCTCCTCGATCTCTTGCAAACGCTGCTGGCGCTCCTCCTGCGCACCAGATTCAAGTGTCAACATTTTAACAATTTCATTGTGTTTGTTGTTGTTTTTTTTTGTGTAAAGGTTTTGAATAATGCATGAAGTTGACATAAATACAAAGACTAAACTACATGACTTGACAATTGGTTTTTGGGAATTGGTTTTCAGTTAGTTTGAGATGAGATAGTTTAAAATTGACAGATGGTTGTTAAGACGGCAATACTTGGACACTGATCAAACTGACCTCGTTGATGGATTCATATGCGCTTATGACGTTACTGATTTCATGAAAGAGAGCTGTTTTCAGTATGAGTTTAACCTTGGTTTATCATAATTCGTATTCGTATTCGGTTTTTTTTATGACAGGCGATCAACAAAAATTACAATTAATTTCATTTCTTTTTCTTGTTCATGTATGAAAGAGTATAAATTTATGGGAGAGTATGAGAGATTAAGAGAGAGAGAGAAAGAGTTGAAAACAGTTGCAAATTGATGGCCAAATACATGATATATACATATATATTTTAACATGGCATTATAATATATTTTAACATTGCCATCAATTTGCAAACTGCTTTGAAGGCGCGGGTTAACCAATCCATGAGAGAGTGAAAACATCTACTCACTATGTTTGCCGTTTTGTCGGCCTGGCGACGTTTCTTCGACCGACGCGGCGTTTCATTTTGAGCTGAAAATGGAAACAGAAAATTAATATTATGACCAAGAGAAGATAAAATTAAAGTGTCAGTTGCCACATGAAAGGAAAGTTCAAGATATTTAATAAAATATTTAAATGTGACTTAAATGCATTTTGATAAATCGATCAATGCTACTACAAAATATATTAAAGTGAGATTTAAATAAATTTGTAGATGGTAAATAAAATATTTAAGCTCAAATTAAATTCATTTGAGAATGAGAAGAAAGTTCAAGATATTTAATAAAATATTTAAATGTGACTTAAATGCATTTTGATAAATCGATTAATGCTACTACAAAATATATTTAAGTGAGATTTAAATAAATTTGTAGATGGTAAATAAAATATTTAAGCTCAAATTAAATAAATTTGTATAGAAATTTCATATCAAAGTACACACATTTTAAGAGGAAGAACAATCTTTATGGGATATTTATATTGAATTTAAATGCAATTTAGGAAGAATGTTTTGTGTAAGATCGATGCAAAATAATAGGAAAATAAATTAAAATTTGTAATGCATTTAAAAAGCAAGAATAAGACGATTCACATCGCTACAATTTATCAAGTTATTTGATCATGAAATAGATAATGATTTAGAGAAAGTTGGAGACAACTTTATAACACATTTAATTCGAATCTAAATGCAATTTCAATTCGATAGGAAAATATATTACAAATTTTAATGCATTTAAAAAGAAAGAATAAGACGATTGACATCGATTAAATTTATCAAGTTATTTAATAATGAATTAGATTATTTTTTAGGAAAAAGTTGTATACAACTTAATAATATATTTAATTAGAGTCTAAATGCAATTTCAATTCGATTTCAAATGCATTAAAAGATATTTCGCTCATTGATTCAAGACTTCAATGCATTTTTATAAATTATTTTTAAGCATTACAATTACGAATTAAAAGCATTTTTATTTCGACTTTTACAATTTAGAGGAAAGGAGGCAACTGACACCCACATGATGAAGATGATGATGATCTTCAGACCCTTCGTTTTATTATGGTTATCTTCAACACACCTTGCTGCAAATTGTTGCTACCTGGACTGCTCGCAGCAGCAGCAGAACCAGAAGCTGCCACTCCATTGCTGTTCAACAGCTGCTCGTGGCGACGCTGTCGCTTGGCCCGCTCCTCATCCAGCACTGAGCGACGCTGGACAGTTGTGGGGACATCGACGGCATCCTGCATGGGTGACTTTGCCTTGGGCTTTGTCTGCAGCAACTTGGAGAAGTCCGGCGGTGCATGCGTATGATTAATGCGATATTTCTGCTTCAGATCACTAAAGTCCATCTTGGGATGCTTAATGTGCGGTATTTCGCCTCTGAACAATTCACAGATTTGGTCCAAATAATTTAGCCAGATGCGTGACTCGACATCTGTCAACTCCAGCGATTGCTTGGCATTCATAATGCGATCAATGTGCAATTCACGCTCCAGCACGGCAAAGGCAAGCTCATTGCACTCCAATGGACTCATCTCCTTGGTGGCCGCATAGTCGATTAAATCAGGGCGATAGCTATAAAGAGTATAAATATAAGTTGCATATACCTTACATATAGTACATATATTATCAACTAACCGACTGATAAGAGCACAGAGCACACGTCCATTGCGGAACACATCTGAGGGTTCCTTGAGCTCAGCTGTAAACTGATAGGCAGACAACTGCGCGCTGATCCAACGCAACAAAGAAGCACCTTGTGGCAGAGAGTCTGAAGGGTAGGAGAAAATATTAAAGATTTATATTAATATTAATATATTTCTAATATTTATATATAACATCATAGTCGATTGGTTGACTAACTATAGAATACCCGAAAATGCATATAAATCAATATCAATTGTGTCCCGGGACTAAAACCTTAACCTTAACCGAAACCGTAACCCTTGACCGGTAAAAACCGATTGAAACCGTAACTGAAAGCGTAACCGAAAAATATTTTTTCCGCTGTACCGAAACCCATAAACCGAAACTCTTTAAACCGAAATAACCGTTTAGTAACCGATTAATTTATAAGGGTTAATTTCGGTTCTGGCCGTCGCAGCTACTGAGCAACTTTGATAACTTTGAACTGTCATAACTTTGTCAAAACTCAATCAATTTCCATGCGCAATGTAAATTTAAGCATGATTTTACCTCTATATTTGGTCTGCAGTTAAATTTGGTTCATTTTGAAAATTCGAATTTTTTCGAAAAAATCAAAAAAGACAAAGGGGTAACACTGTAAATTTTCAAAAAATTCAATTTTCAAAAATCTTTAAAATTGAACAAAATTTAAATGCAAAATTAAGAGCTAAAATTATGATCAAAATGACATTGCGCATGGAAATTGATTGAGATTTGACAAAGTTATGGCAGTTCAAAGTTATTAAAAATCAGTAAAATCAAAATAATTGAAATGTTCAAACCAAATGAACCAAATTTATATGAGATCAAATTATAATAAAATCGAAATTATGCTGGACCATTCCAGTAACCAGATAACATTGCTTTCCAGGCTAAAAAGAGCATTAAGTCTTTTATCATATAAAACAATGAATAACGCTTCTTATTTTGATCAATGAAAACCTTAATTTTTATTTTCTTTGTGAACCGAAACCATACCGGTTTTTTTAAACCGAAACTTACGAAAAAAAAACGATAACCGTTACAAAACCGATACTCCAAGATTTTGAATAACCGATAACCGAAAACCTTAATTCGAGCATAACCGAAACCGTAACTGAAACCGATATTTGTTTCGGTTTACATCCCTGATTGGGTCTTTAAAATATGAAGCTGTATGTTAGTTTTCAAAATGACAAAAAAATTAAATGTAGAACGGATTTAGAGGTAAAATCTTGCTCAAATTTACATTGCGCATGAAAATTGTTTGAGTTTTGACAAAGTTATGGCATTTCGAAGTTATCAAAGTTGCTTAGTAGCTGCGACGGCCAGAACCGAAATTAACTTTTATAAATGAATCGGTTACTAAACGGTTATTTCGGTTTATGGGTTTCGGTACAGCGGGAAAAATACTTTTCGGTTACGGTTACAAATTTCAATCGGTTTTTATCGGTTAAATAATAATTGATATAAACCCACCTCCACTGCGTCGCTTGCGTTTGCCAGGTGTCTCTCCATGTGGCATCTGCAACGCATGCGTGTCCATGAAAGTTTGCTCCAATATCGTTGGATCATCGGTGTCAATGAGATGCTTCACTTGCCAACTGTTGACCGACTCTCGATTGAGGTTTGGATAACGTGTTGCCGGATCCACAGTATAAGCGCTGATATCACGTTGTAGAGTATCTGGAGTAGTCTGATTTAAGAGCCTATAGATACTCTCACGTTGTGCCAGAACACCAAGTGTGCTATTCTGTGGATTGGACCACAATTTGATGGCATAAGCGGCATCCATGCTGGATAGAAAGCCACGGGCACAGCCAGATCCTGTGGGCCAAAAGGGCTCCAACAGACTGTCACCGACGAGGCACTGCAACAGGCGGCAACCCTTGCGAACGACAACCCTGCAAGACATTTCCGCAGCAAACATGGATGTGAAATCAAACATGGCCACATCCGGTTTGCCATAATGATTGACGGCAAACTCCAGATTAGGCATTTGATATTGGGTTGAAAATTCGGCTGCTTCACGGGCATAATCATGTAGCTTCTGTGTGTCCACGTTGGCTTGAGCCAGCAGCTCGGCAGGATCGGCCATATCCTCAATGATGACACCCTTATCGATCAGACTGTGCTTCTTGGCCGTCATCACAAAGTAATGCGTCTCATCCTTGTAGTAGACAATGTTCTCGAGATCGATGCCAGTGCGACTGTAAAGCTCCTTGAAGAATGCCTGATTGAAGATGAAGGCGACACCGCTAATCTCCTCCACTTTGGCCTCCGCCTCCGTCTTCTTGTTGATGAAATTGGCCGTAATGGCAATGGCCAATTTACCACGAAACTCTTTGCGTCGAAAGTCCAACATATTTCGTTTGCCATCGGCGCCAATGAGTACATCGAATTCGTAGTGGGATACTGCATGATCCGATGGAGTAACTGCAGCATGCCAACCTGTACCATCGCCACTTGGCTCCAACACATGATCAAAGCCGACGCCCTCGTGGATCTCCACACCCAAAAGAAGCGCCACCTTGAGCAGCATGCACTGTAGCTGTCGAATGGAGATGTGATCAATGGATCCCGCACAGAATTTGCCATAGAACTTCTTGGCACCGAGATTCCTCAAATCCGTGATGACAAATGGCCACAGATGGAGCACATTGTTGCGCGTGATGCGATCACGTTTCTCCAGCACCACAACCTTCGCACCCAGCAGCTGTGCCTCGATGGCAGTGCGCAAACCACATGGTCCGGCTCCAATAACCAGGACACGGGTTCCCGAGCACGCATTTCCCTTGCCGTAGACACGATGAGCAGCTCGGGCATCGAATTTCTTCCATAGCGCCGCCGCTTTCCATGATCGCACCTTGGCCTTGAGCTTCGGATAGAAATCGTTCAATGGAGATGGACGTAATCCCACCGCTTCACACATGGCCCGATGCAGTGCCAGGATCTGACGCATTGTGGTTGCCACACAGAGCAGATCAAAGAGCTCGGCGGCCTCAGCAGCTGCCGCATGTTCCGCCATCAGCAGCGCTTGTTGTTGCTGCTGTTGTGTCGTCAGCAACTGTTGCTGCTGCTGCTGTTGTTGTTGCTGCTGCTGCTGTTGCAGCTGCTGCTGGTGATGCCGCTGATGTTGACGGCTCATGCTGCAATTAGAGAGAGAGAGAGATGGAGAGACTTGTTAGACGAGTGACACTTGAAATTCACATTCGAAATTTGAAAACAAATTCATTTTCTACAATTAGCTACAGTGGAACTTCTCTAAAACGAACTTTTAGACAATCATAAGAATTAAGTTTATCTCAAGTACAAAGATTTTCTATTCTACGAAGATCTGCAATGGGGAGAATGGGAATTCTGATTTTAAAAAAATTAATCCTTAAAAAAATAATCTGAATAAATGGGAAATTCTTATACTATTTTTGTAAGGAGTATCCTGGGAACATGTTTTTTTTTTAATTTGTATTATTATAATAAGTTCAGTTTTTTTAATCTACTTTCACATTCAAAATTTAAAAACAAATTCATTTTCGACAATTAGCTACAGTGGAACTTATCTAAAGCGAACTTTTAGACAATCATAAAAATTTAATTTATCTCAAGTACAGAGATTTTATATTCTACGAAGATCTGCATTTGTGAGAATGGGAATTAGGATGGAAACAGTTCAGTTTTTTTAATCTACTTTAAAAAAATTTTGAAATAATTAAATTTAAATTTTTATTCAAAAACTCAGAGAACATCTTTTAATTTGTATCATCAAAATAATAATAATATTACTATGAAGTTTTATTTTTTACCAAAACTGAAAATATATGAATGTTATTTTTCAATTTTTATAATACAAATTTAAAATAAAAATTGAATGCACATAAATTAAAAATAAGTTTTCTTTTATGAGTTTAAAATAATTTTTATAAGTTAAATAAATATTTCATAATTTTTTATAAAAACCATTTAATCGGTTCCCGCGCTATAGAACCACTTTTTTATATAATGAATAGACTTTCTGATGACCTAAAAATTCACTTCCCTTAAAACTCGACTTTATTTATGTTCAATGTATTCAATATTTGACATCCTAACAGGTTCGGTTCGGTCTGCCTTCTTTCCAATTATTTGCCTGCCTGTCTGTCTTCTTTTGTTTCCTTTCCGACTGTCACAATTTCATTAATTAATGACACAAATTGTTTACGTTTCATCTCGAAAAGTTCAACAAACCATTAAATGTTTTCGAACGATACTTAACAGAAATATTAAATGAGATTGAGAGTGTCTCACTTTCTTATATTATATAACTCTTAACCACAAATGATACTAAATATCTATAAAGAAAAACTCTGGAATTGTACTTAACTGTGAACAGTTTCCAGGAAACTAAATACAATAATTAAAATATTTTTCAAGGCACACTTTCACACACAATTTAATAATCTGAATGTATCTATGTATTTATTGCAAATTTTTAAAATAGAACTTTTTAAATTTACATAAAGTTTGTTCAACTAACTTGATATTTTAATGGAAAATATAATTAATTAATAAAATATTTGTTTTTCCCAGTTCTTTAGAAGAAAAATACATTCGTTTATTGTGTATCTTTCAATGGAAATTAATATTTATTTTTCTCAGTTCTTGGCATTGTTTGAGTCTTATTTCCTAGCAGATGAACAGTTGCACTTTATTTATGTTTCAGCTCTGCTTAAATCGGTTTCCTCATAAATGTCAGGCAATCTTTTAGCTGGAACATCGTACATCAATTAATTAAAATAAAAGCAAAAATAAATCAAAATTAAAGAAACGCATAAAGCGGTCAGTCAGGCGAAGATTACTCATGCAAATGCACAGACTGACGGACAGACAGACAGACAGAAAGACAGTCAGACATAAGAACGAAGCACCAGGAAAGGCAGCTCTCGGTTTTAGCTTTGTGTTTGGATGAAATGATGATTCGACAACAACAAAGACAGTGAAAGGAAAATTGCGTTGCCATTTAAAGCAACCAGAGGGAAATGAGTCAATGAAAAGCTCAAGTTTTTGTGGCATAGACTTGAACCTTTTTGCTAGACAGGCAACAACCTGACAATGACTATGAGCACCAGGAACAATGCAATGTGGATGTAGGTAGCTTATGAAAATGAACTTCAAAAGCATTGAAAGTTTGCAATAAAAATAAAATGTAAGCCATGCAAAACTTGCTCTTTGTTTGCGAGAAATATGTGGAATATGTTGAGAGAACCGACAACGACAAAGGATAAAAACCACAGGCAATTACTGCTGATTGACTGAGAGTCATTGCCCCATTTTGTGCTTACTGAATGAGCCGGAAAGTAATCGCATTGTTAACAGCAGGAATGATACACAGAAAAAAAAGTTCGGAATTCCGGAATAAATTCAATTCCTTAAATGAAAGTACAAAATACTTGATTTTTCTTGGCAATATTTTGAATTTCGGGGATCTGTATATTTTTTTTTAGTTAGATCAAATATTTTAGTCATCTTTGACTTTTTAATGTGTCCATTTTATTCGCATATTGTCCTAATTTAACAATTATATCGTGAATACATACTTAAGAAATGCATGCTAAAATCAAGAATTATAAATTTGAATTTTAGAATGGTTTTTTTTTCTGTGTACTGCACTGAGTTTTCCGATGTGCTGTCAAATGTATACTTTAAAACACGGCACATAGTGTCTTAAAGAGCACTTTTCGTTATTTTTGTTAAATTGGCGGATGCATGTCGACTTCTGCTTCGTCGGCGAGCACACAACCCGTAGCGGACTAACTGGAATTAAATTCTGTTCGTTGAGCGTCTTTTGATATGGAAAAAACAAATTACTTTTTGAATAATAAAGATGTCTTTCTTATTTGAAATTCTTTTTTTAGAATTTGGCTGACAAATTATGCAAAATATGGCGGAAAAACTAATTTAAGTGGCAATTTTAATCAGAAGTAGAGCAATTAACAAATATATATCAAACGTTAAAAACTCCAATGGATAAAAATAAATTTAAGAAACTATTACTGCCATTTGTTAATGTTAACTTTGGCATTTAACTTGTCGAAAAGTAATCCCATTATTAAAAGTAAGAATGATACTGGACTGCCCTTACTTCTTTTTGTTATTTGGGGCCCGAGTTTATTTTCAGCGCACTAAACTCCACGACGAGCGATTGTTGTGCTGTCAAATTTACACTTTAAAATCAAGCAAAATCATGTGAAATACATTTTCGGTTAGGGGAGAGGGGAAATAGAACAGATCCAAGGGGGGCAGATGGCAGTGTCAATGATGAGTGTGTCTGGCAATTAATTAATTAATTAATTTAATTAATAGGTAGCAACAGCCGATGATGCATCTCCAGGTGGCGTACGCTCGCGCAGCTCCCCGGATGAAGGCGAAGGCGATAGTACGGATTGCGGCGTCACAGGCGGCGATCCGTCCAATTGCTCTAGCTTAATCATCAGCGGCGATGGCTGCGGTAATACCTCTTCTTCCGTTGATAGCATCTCATCCACATATTTATCAATCTCCAGACGCAATTGGTCAATGGTCGATTGGACAATTGAATACCGATAATTGGTGCAACGAAAGAAACCTTCTTGTACGCCAGCTGTGAGCACATCCCCAACAACCGGCTGGATACGTTCACGGGCTACTTTATATATATTCGCCACGCGCTGAGATACTTCCTCTATGGTCGCCGGATGACCCAATACTTGAAGGACCTCCAATACTAATGCACCATTCTGTTTGCCCAAATTTGATGGATTCATTTCTTTTTCTTCTTCTTATTCTTCTTCTTCGTTTCTTTCTTTGTTATTTTTTTGAACTTGTATTTTTCGTTGACTAGTAAAAAGGTACAAGGAATTTACGCTTCACGATGCTTTGGCTAGCGATCAGAAATGATATCCAAATTGTTTCTTTAAAAAAAAATATATGTTTGTTGTCGATAGTTGAAAAGTAAATTATAATTTGAAATAAAAGTAACGAATGTCAGTTGAAAACCAAAAAAGCTTCAGCTTTGACAAGACAATCTCAAACAATATGAAATTTACAGGAAGAACATATTTTATCTAACTGAATTAAATTTCTAGGAAATTAAGGACCATTATCAAAATTAAAAAGGGTAAACTGGAATTTCTTTCTTCAATTATTCCTACAATAAAAAGCATTGTGCTCCCCTTCTTTCGACCATTCTATTATTCAAAGCTCACAATGGAATGTCTTTCAAGTGTATTTCAATTTGAATAATATGATTAACCCTATCGTTCACAAATTGTTTACTACTCAAGAGACCCTCTATTTAACCATCTACCAATGTCAGAAAATTGTTCTAATTTCTGTTGTCTCATCGCCCATTAAAGTTGCACATTGAGGAAAATTCGATTGGCGCCATGAAAGCCATAAAAAACGAACGCACTGTGCCTCCGCAGTCGAGTGGCCCATGCCAAAGTTCGTCAAGGAAAAACAAGCAATTGGAGCTTTAGGGTATACTCGACTGATAGCTACCCTGTTCCTAAAAACTAAATTATTGTGGAATTTGACAAGACAAACAAACATATTTTCTATTTAAGTAAATAGAATATAAAAAATATAAAAATAATTGAAGCTTTAGGGTGTACTCGACTGACAGTTGCCCTGTTCCTAAAAACTAAATTATTGAGGAATTTGACAAGAGAAACAAACATATTTTCTATTTAAGTAAATAGAATATAAAAAAATATAAAAATAATTGAAGCTTTAGGGTGTACTCGACTGTAAGTTACCCTGTTCCTAAAAACTAACATATTATGGAAGTTTACAAAAATAGAAACAAACATTTTTCGTTTTTCTTTTAAATAGAAAATAAAAGATAAAAATAATTGAAGCTTTAGGGTGTGCTCGACTGACAGTTACCCTGTTCCTAAAAACTAACATATTGTGGAATTTTACAAAAGGAGAAACAAAGATTTTTCAAGTTTAAATAAATAGAATATAAAAGTTAATAAAAATAATTCATTAAATCTAAAGGTTGTCAGAAAACATAAACTCCCCATTTGATATTAAATAATATAAAAAAGGACGCAAATTTGCCTTGTGATATCTATAAATTGGGATTCTTAATATCAAAATACCCACCCAATTTGTAGGGTATTATTTGAAACCACCTACTGGGTTGGGCATAGGCGACATTCTGACGCTTGTTGTTTCTCCTCCTCCTTTTCATTTCATTCTTTATTTTTTTGTGTTTGTTCTCTTCTTTCCTTTGGCGTCGTGTGACACATTGGGAACAGCATATTATGTCACTGTGGGAGTCGACAGTGGGCTCAATATACTAAATAAAACATGCAAATGAAAGTCAAAAGCAACGAGAAAGTTAAACGCTTATCGATTTTTGTCTCATCTGTTAACCGGCGTAATGTTTTGTTTGTTGAGGCAGGAAAATAGAGGAGGGAAAAGTGAAGTTGGTTAACACGTGGCGGGTTGCTAAGCCAAATACGAGGGATGCTCAACGAATTGCGGATGACTCATCGAGTACTAGGGTTGTATCTTTTTATTCGCATCAGCGTCATAACAAAAAAAAATATAAATGAAAAACATTTCATAACTGAAGTGTTGCACATGGCTGCCGGACAAGATCAAGGTTCTCTAAAATTTATTTCATTCTCTGAGAGTCTTTTTTGGCCAATAGCCAACATATTTTTCAATTATTAAAAATTCAAATTAAAATTCAAATTGTCAAAGGTTGAAATTGTCTTATTACCTGTTTTGTTTTGTCGTCCGTCTGTTCACAATTGTCAATTTGCCTTTGCAACTTTTCACAAATTATTTGCACAATATTATTATCTTTTTTCTTTTTTTGTTTATAAACTTTTCTCGTTCGTTGCGCGTTCATTAATGAAACATCTCTGAGACAGACGAGTATATTTTAAACATTTGTGAATAAAAGATATATACACGTAGATAAAGATACTCTACAGGTAAACAAAAGCAAAATGGAAATGCAACAAAGTAATATACGAGTAATAACATGAACTCTAATTATAGATTTATAGATATTGTATCTACACAAAAAAAAGAACAAGGCGTTATACAAATGTTTTCATAATCAACGCCAACAACAACAAAAACCACAATAGATAACGTGATTTATGAACAGAGCTACAAACAACAACGATAAGAAAGTGACGAATTGTTTGTGAAACACTTTCTAACAACATTACCAAAATATATACTTGGATGCAGACAGACGACAATTTCAACTGCATTTTTTACCAAGTCATGTAATTAACATACACACATTTTTGACACATTTTTTTGGTCACATTTTATGAGTGAGAATATGGAAAATATGTGAAATATTTTCCAGAGTGGCAAATGCCATAGGAATATCTTAGATAAGTGGGCTGAAAGCTTTAAAGAAATTTATTGGCATTCCTTTAAAACACTTTTTGGAAATAAAAGTGTTGAAAAATAAAAAACTAAACTTATCTTACTAGAGTTATCTAAAAATATTGTTGAAATTGAATGAACATTTAACTAATATTATTGTAAAAGGAGAAATAAAATTAATTTTGTGGCATAAGAGAATATCCTATAAAAGTTAGGAAAATATTACAAGGAACTTAATCGAATTACCTTAATTACTGCCCTTACAACACTTACATTCGAATTTCTTAAATTACAAGCTGATATTATTTACTTGTTTTATTTAATTTGAATCAATAATCTATAAATTCTAAAAGAAATTCATGCTTGACAAAACTTTTAGTCACAATACTCTGAATTGGAGTTCAAATTTACATATTTATGTACTATATGTCTATTCAGTCTGAGTTTATATATAAAACTTTAGCTTGGAATTTCAAACTTTCAAGTGAACTTTTCTGTTCGATTTTTTTGTTAGCAGCTTAAAGAACAAAAAGTATGCAAATAGCAAAACGCTTGATTGATTTGTTCGCATGTTGCCAGTTGTTTGCGGCAAATGTTTTCTAATTTTGGCAACCAATTGTGGCAATTGGGCGGCAAAGCGGCGCAGAAATGTTGAAATTGCAACAAATTGATTTATGACGAGCGAAACAACCACAAAGACAACAATAAACTCTGATCAGCAACGAGACGCAATGCGGAAACAATACGAAATATCTGAGGGGGTTTCAATCTATGCATATGCATATATTTTTATAATAGGGGTATTCACTATATATTTTAATTTTTTTAATGATTAATATTTTATCTATATTTTTTGTCTGAGTGTTTCAATCTATACATATGCATATATTTTTATATTAGGGGTATTCACTATACTTTTTTTGTTTGTATCTGATTGATTGATTTCTATTTTATATATAATATTATTTATTTGAGTGTGTTTTAATATATATGCACATATGTATATTTTAATATTAGGGGCATTCACTGTACATTTTATTTTATTTTTAGATGAAAATTTTATTTATATTTTTTGATTGAGTGTATTTCAAGCTATACATATGCATATGTATATTTTTATAATGGTGGTATTCACTATACTTTTTTTTGTATCTGATTGATTTATTTTTTTATCTATTATTTATCTGAGGGTATTTTTGTATGTATTTTTTTTAATATTAGGGGTAGTCACTACTCTTTTTTTTGTAATAACTCAATCATATTTTATCTATTATTTAAGGTGTTTCATTATATGAACAATTTATTAGATCTTATTGAAATGTATTTTATCTATTATTTGTTTGTGGGCAAATTAGTTTTATATTTTTGTGGTATTCACTGTAAGAGAAATTTGTTGTATCTTATTGAAATCAATTGTATCTATTATTTTTAGTTTCTCTTCTGAACAAGATGACAAGCAGTAGGAAAAAAAAGTTAAACAAATTTGATTAGATGCAAGTTGTTGCCTAATTTGGTTTCGAGCCAAATAATTTTCCCATTGTTATAAATTTCTTAAGATATCTAACTTGACAGCAGACAGACAAAGGCAGATAAATCAGATATAATTAGGGAAATAATAGAAAAGGTTCTTTCTTAAATTTATTTATTAAGTCAATTAAAATAAAGATTTAGTATTATTTATTTTCTGAAAGTCGTCAACACTTGAAGTGCAATTGTAATTTGAGGCAAAAAGTGCAAATGTTTAAAGTGTTTCATTTAAAATGTCGCTATTCTTAGTTGAGGAAAAATTGGGTCAACAAACGATGCGGTGGTCAGAGAAGCCACCAAGCAAACATTTGGCAGCCACAGCCGCATAAAAGAGAGACAGATAGAGAGAGTGAGAAAGGAAGAGAGTATCTCTCGACAGAGCGGCGCCTGTAAAGCTATTTATTTTTTTCTATAAATATAAATGGCATTTTAATTGATTTTGAGTTTGTGTAGCGAGGATATTTTTCAAAATCGAGTTAAAAACGCAATCAATTTACTGCTCACAAAATGACATCATAGGCACCACAATTTTGTTTGCATCCTTCTCATATGATACAAGCAATTTGTCCTCAATATTAAATCCTTTCATTTCCTGACTGACATCATTTGTAAGCCACTCCAGAGTATGTCGAGTATGTCTATTCCGATTTCCGGTGCTGTATGCCTATTATGTGCTCCCATGTGGCACCTACATTTAAATAGAATTTATGCCGCCCTCACAATGTTGGCACACCCTACTGCTCCATTTATAACTTTGGAATCGGGTCAGACAAAGTTGCATTACAAATTTAACAACAATTTGCATAAATTTACAAACTAATGCTGCACAATTTATTGGCGTGGGGACAACGCTAAGCCATATTATAAACTCAGAAAAAAAACAGTACGATTTGTTCTACAAAAAAGAGTTCTTAAATTTATCCTGTTGCGGTATAGATTTTTTTAGAACGATTCAGTTTTTAATTTTATTAAAATAATAAAAAGCCTTTAAGCAATAAGAAAGAAGAACACAATTTCTAAATGAAGAATTATATATATTAAATGAAGACTGTTTTGTTCTTAAATATAACCTTGCTCAGTTCTGATAAAAAAATACAATATGACAAGAATTCAAGAAGATTTTAAATTCAGAATTTCGGTTTTGAATTTTCAGTCTTAGCTGACTTTTTATACTTGAAATTCTTGATTCAAGTAGGAAAGTAATTTATTTTTCTTTCAGTGTACTTACTTCTCAGTCTCTCTCAGTCGAAGGCGTTATCGTTTGGTTCTGTCATATGGTAAGTACATGCAGCACTAACTGTAAGAAAGCAACAAGATATTATAAATTAGACAAGTGTTTATAAATCATAGAATTAAATCTTATTTATGCTTCTTAATTACACATTTGCCACTTGTCAATGTGAAGGTTAATTCAAGTTATTCATTCATTCATTTATGTCTGACAAATGTACATTTATAATACCAACAAGAAATGATTTTGTTTTTAAGGTATTGTCTTGTCAATGTCTTGAATGCTGCGTGGGTTGCTCGACAACTTTAAAGACAATAATGCGAAACTCGACTTAAACTTGTAAATAATACAACTTGGATACAATCGTGGGCAGTTAATTGGAGCTTCAGCTAATCTTTTATAAGGAAAATGCATACCAAAACATCTGGTACTTTTTAGAGTTATTCAAATAGAAATCCATATTTCAATTTCAATTCTCAGTCTACCTAGGAAGTTAATTATTAATTAATTCAATAAACCTCAACTAAAAGAGTTATTAAACAAATTGTTTAGCATTAAAAATACATAACAAAAATTTATAATTTGGATTTTAAGTAAACAAAGTAATATTTAAAAAAATTGTAACTCAAAAATAGAAAGTAAATCAAAGATATTTTTATTATATTTGAGTTTGCAAAAACAACCTGTAAAATGCAGCTAAATTATCAATTTTTTTATGATTTATGAAAAATGTAGGTTCACACTGTGCATACAGTACTTGCAAAAAGTACGCGCACAACAACAAAGCTAAGCATTTTTTCCAAGCCGCTGCCGGCACGAAAATGGCATTAAAATCATCGACTAAGACGACGGCAATGGCTGCAACTGGACAACAACAAAAATAAGCATTGACAACGACAACAACGACAACAACAACACCTGCAGCTGCAACAGCAACAACAACAATAAAAACAGTTAGTAAAGGTGCATAACGTAGCAAGTTGGCTACAAAAGTAACTGCAACAAGGCACAAAATCACGTGGCCAAAATCAACAGCAAACACAATAGAAACTGTAGAGTTATGTGTGTGTTAGACTGCTAAATACCCTGTACTTTACAAAATTCATTAGGTATAAAATTGAAGTAGTAAATTTAAAAAATAAATATATTTTATTTACCTAACAAACTTTAATTAATATATTTTTTAGAAAAGCATTTTGAAACTGCAAAATTCCAACATATGGTTGAATTAAATACCTAAATGTATTTTATTTACCTAAATAAGTTTTAATTATTATTAATTATGTATTTTATTTACCTAATAAATATATTTTATTTACCTAATAAATACATATAATTTATTTACCTAACAACATAGAAAAACATTTTTAAACTGCAAAATTACAACTTATGGTTGAATTAAATGCCTAAATATATTTTTAATTTTCCTAATAAATTTTAATTATTATTCATAATATATTTTATTAACCTTATAAATATATTTTATTGACCTCAAAAATTATTATTATTTTATAAACACATTTTTAAACTAAAAAATTACAACTTATGGTTGAATTAAATGCCTGAATATATTTTATTTATTAAATAAATTTTAATTATTATTGATATATTGATAATAAATATATTGTATTTACCAAAAAAATTATTTTAGAAAAATATTTTTAAGCTGAAAAATTACAATTTACAGTTGAGCTAAATGCCACAACATGTTGCAAGCTTATTGAGTAGACCGTAAATAACCGAGGCAAGTGCATTGGCAATGCCACAGCAAACGGAAAACAATAATAATAACAATGGAAATAACATGAACAAGTTTTGTGCCAACGCGTTTTATTTATTTTTTTTTGTTGTTTCTTTAAAGCCATTTTTGGCAGTTTCGACTGCCGATGAATGCAATGAATGAAATTAAATGTTTACCCCGCTCTGAGAGGGGGGAAAGGTAAATGCAAAAAATAGTTAGCCCAATGCGAGAGCAAGACAGACTGAGTTTTGCTTTTTGGGCAAAAGAGTTGAACAACTACAACAACAACAACTGCAAACGGCAACTCGTTTGTTGTAAGCGTCAAGTTGCCAAAGTTGGCCAAGTGTGCAACGGCAAGTGTTCAGTTATTTTTATAGCCAACAATAACAACAACAACAATCGACAACAACAACAACAAGTGCAGGGAGTGAAATATGATTGCAAGCCATTGGCAGCCAGAGGAGGATGCCTTAAGGAAAACTTCAAGCTGGCCAAGAAGTAACTGCCTTCCATTGTTGGCCGGGATAAAGTCGACGTCGCAGTCGACGTCGACGTCGCAGTCAGCGTTGGCGCTTTCACTTGCGCCGGCGACTTTTCCTCGATATTGAAACTTGTTTGCTTTGCTCTTTGAGCTCACTCGTTACTTGTTGGTGTTGCTTTTGTTGTTGTTAACTTTATATTTTGGCCTAATAAACAGCAAACAGTATTCTATGAATTTACCGGGTACTGACCTGACCACACCCAAAAAAAAAAAAAAAACTACAAAAATATGCAAATCAAAAACTGCCAACAAGTTTATTGTAAATATGCAAAAATATTTATTTTCAGTTTTTTATTGTGCTTCTGACAATATTTTAATAAGCAATTTATTAATGTCTGCAGAAACGAGAAGCGATAGGAAATAACGCAACAAACAACAACAAACAACAAATTTGAATGTTATGCAAATATTTGTTTAAACAATTATAGATTTACGAATGATATAATAGTAGTTAGAAAGACCTCACGATGCCCCAAAGGTGTCAAGTGACTTGATTGAAATATCATTAGGTGTGAGTTTAGATTGGCAAGTGGACCAAGTTAATTTCATAGAGATAAATGATTATCTAACTTTGATTCGCATGATATCTATGCATCTATGACTAATGTGTTTGTTTTACAAGATTTATATGCTAGCTTAACCCTAATTAAATACCAACTCATAAACTGTGAAAACATAAGAAACTGCAAAGTCTGTTGACTTGGTAAACCAACTCAAAATTGAGATAGAAACCAACCTGTCGTCGTGTCAACAAAAATTTATCAATTAAATCACTAGAGATACACTCAGAGGTTCATATAAGGCCAGAAATATTACTTTAAACATGACTAAATGTAGCAGTAACCTTAGACACCATTTGAAGATGCAGATACATATATATTTAGATACAAATCTACCCATTAGATTTATTTATTTGCCTTAGCTTTGATTTAGATAAAATTTTTAAATAAAGATTTAAATTAACATTTAAATAAAATCATATAAAACTTTGAAAATTTCACACCAGAGTTATAAAAACATTCGTAGATTCTAGAAGTGCTCACTAAATTTTAATTGATTCAACATTTGTGGAAAAAAAATTAAAATTTGAAAGTTGAAATTTAATCAAAATTATTTAGTTATAATATTAAAATAAATTATAAATGAAGGGAAAATTAAATAAGAATTACATTTAAATAAACATTTAAGGCCACAAAGTTTTCTATTTAAAAATAAAAATTAAATTATAAATTGCATAAAAATTAACTGAAAATTAAATAAGAATAACATTTAAATTAACATTTAAGGCCACAAAGTTTTCAATTTAAAAATAAAAAGCAGATTAAAAATTTAATAAAAATATACTGAAAACTAAATAAGAATTACATTTAAATTAACATTTAAGGCCACAAAGTTTTCAATGTAAAAATAAAAAAAAATTTAATAAAAATGAACTGAAAATTAAATAAGAATAAAATCTAAATTTACATTAAAGGCAACAAAATTTTCAATTTAAAAATAAAAATTAAATTTAAATATAAATGTAAATCTTAAAAGCTTAAATATGATATATAATGATAATCTTCTTAGTTTTTGATTCTTAGTTTTCACGGAATAATATTTAAGAAAATGATTGAATCTCTGGATCACAAGAAGACTTTGTCTAAAGTTTTCTGGTCTTTGTTGCAAGTTTTTTAGGTCTTATCAGTAGCTTCAACTGTGAAAATGTGCGGGCGATTGTAGTTAATTATCTTTTATATCAAAGCATAACAATAGCATTGACCTCCTGCTTGAGCTTAAGCCTACACATTAAATTGAGTACTCTCTCTCTCTCTCTGTTTTCTACTCTTGCATCTCTATCTGTTCGTGCAACGTTTATTGTACAACATGCACTCTGCGCTGTCATAATTAACATCTAAGCAGCGATAAATGCAATTAGCGCTCTGCCAGCAGTCATTGACGTTGTCCCCAGACCCAAAACGTAAGCAACCCACCAACTCAGGCCATGATTGCACTTTCATTGTGGGTTCATTGTCAGCCCCCAGATACGAATATAGATGGAAAATGAGAGATGGGATGCTGTGATGTTAATGATGATGTTGATGGTTGCAGCCAACGCCCTGCACCTCAGTGTCAAATGTTAAAGTATTGAGTCAACATTTTATTGCAGTTTCAACACAAAATATCTCTGTTGTATCTCAAAGATACACAAACAACAACAACAAATGCTAGAAAATAAACATTTGGTATGCTAAACGGATGTGTTAGAAAAGTGTTTAAAAATACCAAACTAAATGCAACTGCTCGTGCATGTTTTTTTTGTATCTACATCAAAATCTAAATGAAAATGAGAATGAAATTCAAAAACAAAAACAAAAGCGGAAAATGTATCTGCATCTGGTGCTGCAATTGTTGATCAAATAACTTAAAAGATGTGGCTAGCACTAGATATTTATATCAAATGGTATTGACATTTGATATGCTTAAAAAGAATTGTGTTTCAATTAAAACGATAAACAAATTGCGTTCAATTGTATACACAATATTATTATTAAAAATAGTTCTTGAAATACAAATTGTAAAAGGAAATTTTACCATACAAGATAGTTCTGAAATATATTTACATGGAATAGCTGATGTAAAAAATGTTTTGTATTATATTTTTTACAGATTGTCATTCAAAACCACAATTTTTTAATATTAAAAAAAAATTTGACGAAAATTGTGTTTGAATAAAATCAATTAATTATGTTTCTTAAATTTTGTGAGGTTTTAAATCTTGTTATCTTTTAAGTTTAATACTTAAAATTTATAATTTATTTGGATAGTATTTAGTAAATTTTTAAATATGTAAAATCTTTCTATTTGTAATATATTAAAAAATGTATAATTATTTTGAATTGTGTTTAAAAATTTAACTATTAAATATCGTTTTAATATATACTTGGAATTATTATCTTGAATATCTTCAGAAATATTATTTAAACAGATTGTAATTCCAATTATCCTCGGATATGAATTAAAATTTAGTTTAATATAATTTAGTTTTTAATTTTAGATTATAATTTTGTAATTATATTACAAATTTAATTAATTACTCTCTGTCGACTGCCTTTAGTCGACGTTAAATAAATAAATAAAATAAAAGTAAATGTATATATTGCATTTGTACAAAATAAAAAAGAACGGATAAAATATAGATTAAGTATATGTTGATACATATTATAAAGCAGTGTTCAGAATCTCAGCATTTCAACATCTGTTTTCATTTCAAGTACAAGGAGATTTCTAACTCAAAAGAGGTCAAGTTTTGTGCTTCATGTATTTATAAAACACTTGACTAAACTATATAAATTGATGCCTCTTTTCGCACAGTGTATCTGGTTGAGAAAGTGTGCACTTGGTGATTTACTTGAGCGACCCGAAAAGGCGACAAGACGACAACGTTGCTCGAGGTGCATAAATCGCCATTTTCACGCATCTATCCAGCAATCCAACAATCCAGCTGTGTTGTGCTGCTTTGATGTCTTCATGTCTTCAGGTCTTACATACATGTCTTCTGGCCAACAACAAGTACGTGTACATAGACGGGGTGTATACGGGTTATGGCATTGGCTCAACGACCGTGCGTGAAAAGCGGCTATTAAAAAACATGTGTGTGTGTGTTTGTCTCTTGGCAAAAAGGCAATGCGCCTATTTTAAGTGCATTGGCTTTGACAGCTTTTGGGCGGGACGGGCTGCAAGTATCTACACTCAGAAAAAAAATCAAGATTTCCCTACTTAAACAGGCGATATTCAAGTACAAACGATCTTAAAAGCTGAATTTCCAAAACTGAGAACAAAAATCTTATTTGAAGTTCGAATTAGATTTTTCTGGGATACTTTAAGTACATTTTGAGATTAATTCAAGATCGAAACATACTATTTTAGGTACCCAAAAATCATCTAATCCTAAAATGTACTTGTTTCTAGTACAAAACATTTTCAAATTTAATTTAATTTAATCTTCTAACATACACTAGAATGTATACTAAAATTAGGCAAATAACAAAATTAAATACAATTTAATAATTGTGTATTTTGTTGGTTAGCGACCTTCGTACTTTGTTGTAGGTGCTGACTTGACCAGAAATCCAAGCTTAAGGTTATCTTAAGGTTACCAGTTGAGAATTCTAAGGTTCGACAATGAAAGAAAGAATTTGCGCATATCCCAAAATGGACTTGATTCTAGTACAAAACGATCCCATTTTCAAATTCATTTCAATCTTGAAAAACACTATTTTAAGTACAAAAAAATCTTAAACTAGTTTAGTATGGATAACTCTGTAGATTTTGGAGGTATCTTAACGATACATACAGATTTTATATTTATCATGATCTAATATATACTGACTAAGTTTGATTAAAATCGGACTATTATATCATATAGATGTGTGTTGAAAAATTAAATTTAAGATCGATTTTAAGATTTTTAGTACACAGCAATATTAAAATTTTAAGAACAAAACGGTATAAATTCAAGTTTGCTCATACTTAATTTTAGGATAGCATATTTTTCTGAGTGTATGTATCTGCATATGCGTACTGTGCAAATGTATCTGCAAGATACACACAGGTGAAAGTATTTAATTATTGCGACTGCCTGCATGACAAATCTTTTGGTGTTGGTCAGCAATGTTGATGAATTGCGCTCGCCACACAACAACAACAACAACCTTGAAAAAATGTCACGTTGCATTTGAAAAATGCGCTTTAATGAGGCACATCAAAGCGTATAAAGCTGCCTGCTCATACTCAATGCTCAATGCAGGCATATAAGGCTGGAAGAGAAATACATACAATGATTTGACCGGAAAGCAATAGACCAAATTGGTATTGTTGCTTTTCAATGGAAAAAATGCCGCAAGGCAAACGGCCAGCTGCCTTCTGGCATCGATAACAAACATTTATCGATTGCTAAAACAAACAAACAAACAAAGTCTCGCAACGTATTTGTTTGTTTGTTTATTTATGTTTTTATAGCCAGAGTTTGGCAAATAAACGCAGACGGTTTGAATGCTGCAAGTCCTTCAAAAGATTCCACTATGGGGAATTTGCCGATTTCTTGGAATAAATTAATAACTCAAGAACGAAACAAGATATTTTAATCTAGTTTTTTGCATTAGGCATATAATATCAATATGCAACAGGCCTTGATTTCGCGATATTCAAATTTTTTGTTTTTCAAGCTATCCGAATTAAACTTTCAAGTTTGGTGTGTTACTAGGATACTGACTTGTTGCTTAAATATGATTCAACTATATCATATCGAAATAATAGGAATTGTCGGTTGAAAAACACTTTTTTCCTGAAAACCTTGTTATTTTTCCATATTTTCAGGAAAAAATTTGAATTTGTTCCAAAAAATTAGGCAAATTCCCCATAGTGGATTCCCCCCAGTTATCAGTTTGCAAGTGTTACTCTCAAGTGGTCTGGGCATCAAAGACAAATGGCAAACATATGTCACATCTTAAAAGCGAATTTCACTTTCAAATGCATTAGCAACTGTGCAGACTGAGAGAATCTCTGCTCTCTGTTTGATATCTTGGACAGGTTTATGACTTGGCCAAGTGCGTAAGTGTGTTTTGTCTTTGTGTGTATCTATGTGTGCATAATGAAAGTGAAACGTGCCTTTGGCAGCGCATCGAATGCATTGTACGCCTCATTTAAGTTGCGCACATGCTGCAAATATTTGCCAAAGCAAACAATAATTGTTCTTTAATTGAGAGAGATACACAGATACTCAGATACACACACATATACATACACATCATGTTGACTGTTGACTGTTGCTCAGCTGCTTTATTAGCGTCGTTTATGGCAACGTTTTCCTTGGAATTTGTGTGAAAGGCTCTAAAAATCAGTGCCACCCGGTGCGTATGAGTAATATCGCCAAATGTAATCAAGCTACATTTAGTATATATAAAAAAGTATCTCGTTAAGCGATAATAACGTTTATAATTGTTTACTAATATGATAATGATAGCTGACAATCTTGTTGTAACTTTGACTGGACAACGGCGCGTATGAGTAATCTTTATTATTGTGAAATAATCAACAGAAGAATGTAGAGATTTTATATATGCAAAAAAGTAAGAGTCTTGATATTAGTTTTAATAATACACATTAGTATTATTAAAGCTCAAATAAAGTTTTTTGATTGAATGAGAAAATCTCTTGAAGTATCCAGAAAAAAGATAAATAAAAATTCCTTTTAAAATAAATAAATTTTCATTTCTTATTAAATTAAAAAACAACTATAAAAATTAATTAAAATCCCATGTTCATAAAAAATTCGAATTTTTTATTATTGTGATATAATAAACAGAAGTTTGAATTGATTCTTAAAATGAAAAAAAGAGTTTTGATTGAAGGTTTTAATAATACAAAGTTACATTGAGAGTTGTGACTTTAAGAAAATTTTATCTTAATTAAAAAATTTATTAATATTAATGAAAACTCCATTTTAATTTACAAATAACAAAAAATGTATAATAAAGATTGCATAATTTTTTATTAACTATTGTGAAATAATCAACAGAATTCAACAGTGATTCTTAAAGTGAAAACGAGTTGAGAGTTTGGATTTTACTCTTAATAATATTAATAATAAACAATCAGACAACAATCAGTCTCGCAACGAAAGTAAATTGAGGCAACTCACAAAAAAAAATAACAATTTAAAGTGCAACCAAATGAAAACCAAAAGTATTTTTATACAATTTCTATTTATACATAATGTATTTCTTGTTGTCTTGTTTCGATTTGATTTTATTTTATTTGTTGGCATTTTCAATGCATATTTTTAAACAATTTATCCCCTCTCGTATCCCCTTGTGGCAGCAACCGAAACAAAAGAAGAAGAAGAAACAAAGTTGCAACAATTGTTGTTGCTCTTATAAAAAACATTAGATATATATATGCTTGTAAGACAATTTCATTTGCAGTTAAGTTAGCGGCAAATATTTGCACAATCCTCGGCCCACTGGCAACACACACATATACAGAGACAATGGTTGCCACTGCCACAGCAACTGTTGCTGCTGCATCAACTGCAACAACAACTGAAACTACAACTGCAACTACAACTACAACTGCTGCTGGTTTTGCTTCTGTTTCAATTTTTATTTCGGTTTCGGTCCTCTGGGCGCTAATTGAGTGAGCACACGCCAGTCAGTCAGTCCGTCAGACAGACAGTCAGACAGATAGACGGATAGACAGACAGTCAGCAAGTCAGTCAGCCAGAGGAGAAATGAAAAACGCGACGAGGCCAGCAAAATACTTTACAATAGATGTAATGATATGTGCGAGTATATATCTATCTATCTATCTATGTATATTTGTATCTATGTATGTGGGGCGTCTCGTATCTGACTCGACAGACTGCAGAATTTGGTTTGGTTATGCCTACTGCAGTTGTGGCATGCAACAGCACATGCAACACACTCCATAAACTTCAAGGAAGTGCAACAGATGCACAGAAGAAGGAATGTTTTAGGTCAAATTTAAATAGTCGCCTAAAAGATACACTTCAGGCTGTAATATCACTTATCAAATGTATCTTTTACTGCATATAAACAAATAAAAAATGTTTCAAATAGAAAATAAAATAGTCAACTTATATCATAAGTAGTTCTTAACAAAATAGATAATTTTAATTCATGAAGTCAATGAAAAAATATATATTGTTTGCAGAAACAAATCAAAACAATGGTATATCTAAATAAAATAGGGAAAAAAGAAACTTTCAGATACACAAATGAAGGGATGTTTAATTTTAAAAGATACATTGCTTGCGGAAACAAATATAAACATAACTATTTCTTAATGAAATATACAAAAGTTTTTATAAAATACACAAAAATAAGAAATGTTACAATAAAAATGTAAATTATCAACTAAAAGATACTCAATTTTTAAAATACAATTAAATTACAAAAATATTCTAATAAAATAGACAAGAATGAAAAGCAAAAAAGAAATACTTCAATACGAATTCATATAAAAGATGTACTGCTAAAAGTATCTGTTAATGAAATAGACAATATAAATGTTCGAAATATACAATATTCAAAATTAAATGAAATCTAATAAAATACATATGAATGAAACAAAAAAAAAATATATATATACTTCAATACGAATTCATATAAAAGATACACTGCAAAAAGTATCTCTTAATGAAATAGACAAGATATAATCTCTAAGCTCTCTGAAATATAAACATATGTATCGCCTAGTGAAATATACAAGAGTATTCTTAAAATACAAAAAAAAATAAGAAATGTTACAGTAAAAATGTAAACTATTAACTAAAAGATATACAATTTTAAAAATTAAATTAAATCAAAAGAATATCCCGATAAAATAGACAAGAATGAAACTTAAAAAAAACACAAGAACATACATATATACTTTAGACAATATAAATGTTCGATTAAAAGATACACAATATTCAAAATAAAATTAAAATAAAAAAAAAAACAAAATATACATATACTTTTATACAAATTCATATAAAAGTTACACTGCTCAAAGTATCTGCTAATGAAATAGACAAGTTATAATCTCTAAGCTGCCTTGGATTTAGTTCTCTAGTTGATGGTATTTAAACCAACACACTTTCAGCTTATTAATGTTGATTGAGCCAGCAGCGTGTAATTTAACGTTCGACTCGTCTGTTGCCTTCAATTAGACATCAGTTTCAGAGTTAATAGTACTCTGACCTGCAGTATCTTCAACTGTTGCTTTATCGCATTACAGCATGAAATTGTCATAAATTTAATCCGATAAATTATATTTCATTTAGCGATGACCGCAGATAATCATGTTATCAACATCATCATCATCATTATTTTCACTATTATTATTATTATTATTGTTGCTAGTTGTTGCTGTCAGTCAGCTGACAGTATATTTCAAATAGACTTCACTTCAATGCGCACACACAACGAATTTTCCAACAATTTTTGTCTTTTCATTTTTAGGTCAAATTTTCAGAGTGCGCGGTTACTGAACTTTTTCTCAGTGACACAGTTTTTAATATTATTCTGTATGATTGACAGACTGACTGATTGATTGAAATAATTATGTGTGTATTGTATTCTTCAATTCAATTACAGAAATTTACATAAACATACACATTTTCCCAGCAATTTATTTAAACGAAATTAGCTGCAAATAAAGTTGCGTAATTTGCAGTGTCAACAAGTTTACTTGTAATCGAAATCGATAAATTTACCACTCTATCTCTATCTCTCTCACTCTGTGTGTTGCTGTCTTTTTCTTGAAGCGATTGGCACAATTTCCCCTACGCTTGGCATTTGCAATTTGCTCAAGAATGTTGTCGTTGTTAATTTAAGTTTTGTTTTTAGAATAGCATCCACATGTTACTCATACGACATGTTGCACCACATTTAGATATAACAATTTAATGTCCACTCACTGCAAAGTCAGGTATACAATCAAACAGCACATACATTTATTTTATTACATTAAATATAGAATTAGTTTTTATTAAGTTGATGGTTTTAGTTATTGGAATGATTTATGGATCAATAAAAATTTATTTTTAAAATAAATTCGAAGTTTTTTACAAGTTATGTTTACCTAAATTTAAATTTAAACAAAAATTGATGATCTGTAATGGTAAATTGAGTCACGAAATAAATTATACTATCTAAAATTTTAAATATTTTCAGAAATCTCAATGAAAATTTGAAAATTTAGTTCTAGAAATGATTCATGATCATTAAAGATATATATTAAAAATGAATTCGAAGTTTTTCACACGTTTTGTTTTTCCATACTTGAAATTGAACAGAAATTTTCTTCTATTTATGATATTTAGTAATAAGTTGGGTTGTACTATTTAAAATTGTAAATATTTTTAGAAATCTCAATGAAATTTATATTTATTTATATTTCAAAAGTAAATTCGAAGTTTATCACTAGTTTTGATTTAATATATTAGAAATTGGATAGAAATTTGTTATATTTATGATATTAAATTGGGTCATCAAATAAATTTGACTATTTAAAATTGTAAATATTTTTAGATATCTCAATGAAATTTAGCCAATTTGGTTAACATATATATTTTTTTAAGCATATTTTATATATATTTTATATATTTAAAATTGGATAGAAATGTGTTATATTTATGATCTTAAATATTTAATTATGTCATCAAATAAATTGCACTATTTGAACTCGTTAATATTTTCAGAAATCTCAAAGAAAATTAGCAAATTTATTTAACATTTATTTTTTTAAGCTTATATAAAATCGAACAGAGTATTAACCCCAGAGAGAGTTATTATTTCTTTCGCTTTTAGCCCATTATAATTCCCCACTTTTGAGGCACGTGCAGCGTCTTAAGCGGCTTAGCCAACACCAGCCCTAAGTTCACCTTGCCTGTGACCAGTTGTTGTTTTTTTATTTTTATAAACTGTTTATAATTGTTAACTTTTTGGCGCTTGCTCGACACTATTCAATTTTTTTTATTTTCATTTTTGGCCATTAAATTGTCAGCTACTTTGCCATAAAAGGCATTACAAATGCGTAGGCGTGGCACCACAAAACTGAAAATAAGCAACACTCACTTACACACATATATATACACACACTCACACACACTCACATACACTCACACACACTCATACATCGTCATATATTCGATATTTGGGCATCGCGTGTGCAGATTTTGGTTGCGTTGGCGTGTGCTTGGCCATTTCTGGAGCGTTTTCTGATTCATTGGCCAGATTCCATGGCACTGCTTTTTTCTATTTGCTGTTGTTGTTGTAATTATTGTGGCTGCTAACGTTTGTAGCTATTAGGCGCACGAGTTGACCATGAACCACTGACGACTTTGTTTTTTCTGCAACTCTAAATAATACTTTTGCTTAGCCACACAAAATACTAGTAGTTGCATTTGTTTTGTTTTACAATAATTAAGCAAAAGGTATTAAGTAAAAGTGCATTTGTTGAGTGGATGATAGACAAGCAGTTACCCTGTATACATGGTAGCATTTGTATAAAATTGTTTTTTAAATGAACTGATTTTATTTAAAGTTTATTTAATTATTAACGCCAACTTAGGCAGTTAACTTATGTAGTTAATTTATCATTTTAAATAAATTGGAAAACTACAATGCAAACATTTAATAAATGTAAATCATTGAAAAAAAATTAAGAAATTTATCTAAAAAGAATTGAATAAAAGGATAAATGTACGCTGAATCTTAGATAAAAGAATAAAGTGATGGAAATTGATTAGACAGATCTAATAATATACTTTATACCAACTATAAACACTCCCTGAATATTGGCATTAAAAAGCTCAACAGTTGATCCATTCGTCAGGCATTTTCGTTGCAAGTTTCTTAATCAATGCAACAACTGACGTCATATGGCGATGTCTCAACGTTTGTTGTGCCACTAAGCTGCACAGCCAACGAGTCGCCAGTGTTGCCTGCAACTCGAATTTGGAAGCTCCATTGGGTCTGCAGTGGGTCGAGTGCTGTCAATATCCGCTGGCAATGCATTCAAGCGTCAATAAACAGAGGGCAACAACAAAACAACACAAAACAAACACAACTGTGAGAAAGAACGGCACAATTAAGCTTCGTGTACACTGATCAAAATAAAAAGGTTCTAAAATCAAGGTTCTGGTCTCTGAACTACAAATTTTGGTCTAAAAAATGTATCGAAAACATAAATTTCATAAAGTTAGAAAACACATCTTATTTTTGAGAATATTTCCAATAAAACCAAGCTGTTATTTATAGACAAAACAGTTTTAAATACTCAAGTCAAAAAATAAAAAAAGTAGGCCAGGTTTTAAATTTATAATTATATTAAAGACAGTCCCAAACATATAATCTGTAAGTTTGGTTAAGATATCTTAAGAACCAAAAAAGTTTTTCATACAAAAAAATTCTCTGACCTCCGACCTGAATTTGAAACACTTACAGGTGGAATTTTGCAAAACGCCGATTGCACGATGAAATTGTCTTATCTATGTTGTGTGAAAATTTCAGCTTTATACCTTTAGCCGGACAAAGATTTTTATATATATAATATAATATTATATAATAATATAAAATATAATATTATATATTTATATTTTCCTAACAATTTAAGATTTTATTCTATATTAAGAACTGTGATTTTTAGATTAATATGCTTAGTATTAGTAATTTGGTCTTTAAATTGTATTTTTTAAAAACAAAATATGTAAGATGAATATTTTAGATTTTAGAAGTTGTTCTCTTTTTTTTTGCAGTGTAGTTGTGAATGATTCTCGCTTGGTTGCCTTGCTGTTGCACCCTCCCTTTCTCCCTCTCCTCCCCTCTCTCCCTCTCTCTGCTGTCCCTGGACCGCATCAACTTCCGCCATGCGAAAGCTCAGCTCAACTCAACTCAGTTCAACTCACAAAAAAATAATAATAACTGTGCCATGTTGGGGTTAAGTGCAAACGTCATAAACGGGGCAGAGCAGTGTTGCCAGGTTTCGAGCATACAAGTAAGCTAAAAATATCCTAAAAAATAAAAAAGCTATAAATAAAAAAAATATGCTGCAAAATAAGTTAAGTCTAAATAAATAATAATTATACACAATATGATTTGTTTTTAAATATTTGATTTTAATTTAAATATGCCACTAAATCGATTTTTTCAACCAGGCGTCGCAAATCAATTGCTTTAAAAAAATTTCGGCATTTATGAAATCTCACTTTTCTTTTGCACTCGCACAATTTCGCAACAACAAAGGGGCAGAAATTCTTATCGATAGCAGTTTAAGCGATTGTTTATGCACGATTTATTTAACCATCGGCAAAAATTAACAAGTTCCGATTCTTGTATGAACGTAAAACATTTTAAACTCATAAAATATTTCATTTCGATGCAATATATTTTTAAAGCTAAATATAAATTAAAATATGCTAGATTTCAGCCAATAAGTTATTCGCTAAACATATAAGCTTTTCCATTTTGAAAAATGCTAGAACTAGCCTGAAATATGCTAAACTGGCAACACTGGCGCAGAGTCATCGCTCCATTTCCCTCTCTCTCTGAATGTTGAGCTCCCTTTCAGTTGCTCTGCTTTGCCCTTTAACTGTAAATTTGCTGTGTGCACATAGTTTAGTTACCTTTTTTTTCTGTTTTCTTTTTTCTCTTTTTTTTTGAAAAGCAACGCACAATAAAAACAAAAAATGATTCATGCGCAACCCACAACAAAAACTTGTTTATTAACCCAACAAAGTCTGGAACTGAAAGCGTGCTCCAAAAGCTAGAGGAGCTTCTAAAATACTTTTCCAATTATCCAGCAGAGAAATAATGCCCACGGACCACGCCCCGTTTATTAAGGCAATTGTTGCCGACTTTCCAATTGATAATCGACAAGAAACTGACCTGCAATTGGCCAAAAGAGTGAACTGCATTTTGGCCTTATAAAGGCACAGCTGATTCCCCTTTTTGGCCCCCAATTTAGTTGGTCAAGGTTTATTTCGGTACTCTCTCTGACCAAATATGGAACAGCACGCTTATCTCTCCTACGTTGTGATCCCTTTAACGCAGCTGTGATAACGCTTCGTTTGATTAATATTCTATTGATAAGCGTATGGAAGCGTTATCAGTTTTATGCATAGGTGTGCACATCTATGGAGTCAATAGGGCAGCGCCAGTTTATAGCTAAATTCAAGTGAAATATATATTGAAATGGCGCCATAAAACGGCGAGAATTAACTACAAATTACATTTAGCGATAAGAACTGCGAATTGATTATATTTTTCATAAGTACAATATTATTGTTTAGGTTAACAAATTGTTTTTATTTTTTTTTAATATGTGAAAAGTTTAATAAACCTTGATAAGCTAGATTTTATTTAGTAAATTTATATAAATATTTCAGAAAGATAGCAAGTATCTGTGTGTTTGTGAATTTTAATATTAATGATAATAACTCAACCCAATTTAGGTTTAATTATATCAAGTATATTTTTAAGAATTAATTTTTGTTTACTAAGTTAGCAACTTTAATGCAACTTAATGGAAAACAATTTATTTAGTAACTTAATGTCACTTTTTTAAAAGAAAGTATCTACATATTTATGTGAAATTCAATTGATATAATTATTACTTTTTCATAAAAAATGTTTACTATATGTGAAGCTCAATTTAATTTTAATACTATTTTATATTAAGAAGTAGTTATTCAGATTCTTTAGCTACTTAAATATTAACTTCGACAGCTCATCAACCAAAACCCGCTAATCTATATGTATAATATTATAAATTACAAATCTATTGTTAGGTATAAATATTAATCGCAAATATTAATTAATATTACCGCAACGTGGCGATAAAATTAATTATAAAATAATTTATAAAAATAATCTGTTAGGGATTTGTTTATAAATATGCAGAAATGTATTATATAATAAATGTAGTTTTAATAAAGATATAAAAAATATGGAAAAGATGAATAACAAATCGTTAAAACTTCTCTTTCTTTGCTGGAATAATCGTAAAGTTTATAGAACTTTTTACAATCGCTTGATTGGTTTGAAATAATATAGTAAATGCAATTAATATTATAATATGCCAAAGATTAAATCAGAATGGAGCTTCTTGATTGGTTTAGTATTATTACAGGGGTACACACACACAGAAAGAACCCACACTTGGTTGAAAACCATGGCCAACAAACACACATACATATGTATTTATAAGTAAACATATCTTTGCATTCTCCCTGCTTCTAAGTTCCAATGTTTATATTCGTTATGTTGCACGTACATATGTATCTATATATATGTATGTTGTTTGATTCTGGTGGCAATGAACTCTGTGGGGCATTAAAAAAATCAACATAGATACTATTTATTTCCCTGCTGGCTGCTGGCCATAAATAGCCATCAAACATTTGGCAGTTAACAATAAGAACAACAACAAAAGCGAGTAGTGTAATGTGTACTATAATTTGTGTGTATTTGGTTCAATAAACTTGCCTAAATTTGTACTGTATTAAAAAATTTATAATTCAAATTCAACAACAAATGGAAAATTGTACAATTAATTGTGAATAAAAAGCAGAAAACCACAGGAAATGTTAGAAAGCACAACAAAACAACAACGCAGAATGCGAAAAGGGGCAACAATAAAATACGTACGCACACAAAGATACATAAATACATAGATAGATAGATAGATAGATACATATTTACTTAAATGCTACTCGTACTAGAGATTTGTGCAAATATCTCTTGGATTTCACTCAAGCACTGACGACGACGGCGCCATGGCCAGAACCAAAGAATCAACCACAAAACCAGCCCCAGTCCTCAGTCCCCAGTCTCAATCCCCAGTCCCAGTCACATGCAATTGCAAGTTGCGCCGCTTTTCACGCTAATATTAGCAGCAAATAGCAGTGATAACTGCTAAGAAGGCAAACAACAGATATGCACGACTAGCAGATGCCCTACAATCCAATTTATGTGTATAATTAAGATATTATTAACTTTAATGTTGTTTAAAGTCTCTGGGTTTTCCACAATCCTTGCAACAAATATTGGATCAATCAGCTTAAACTTAAATTTATAGTATTCTTTTTTACATTTTCAATTAAAAATGAAAATCAATTATAATATTATTTAATTGTTATTTAAACATTTTAGCTTTATAATTTTATTTAAAATTTAATTAATTATTTCTTCTACTTTTCGACTGCTTTTAGTTGACGTTAAATAAATAACGAACCAAAAACAATTTAAATTAATCGAAAATGATAATATTGAGACATAGTTAAATCTAAACGGACGTTCCTCAAAGCAAAGTTTCTCTGTAAATTGTTCTTTATTAAAGATTGCAAATTAATTATATGAAAAAAGAAAGAATATTCAACTGCTTTAAAGAGACGTTCATTGTAGGAAAGTTTCACTATATTTTGACTAAAATGCATAAAAACTTAATTTCAGAAGTAACTTCAAAAACAATATACTCCATCTGCTTTCCAATTCATGGTATATTTAAGGAAAAAAAAACTAATTGCATATGATAACTTAAGAAAAATTTAAAATCGATTTCAATAGATTTTTTATCTTTTCAATTTGAATCAATTAAAAAAAATATTATTGAAAATAAAATTAATGAAAAAAAACTTTAAAAACAATACACTCACAACTGTTGACAAGTACAGGGTATTTATAAAGCAAAGGAACTAAGAGCGCGCAGTGCAAATTTTCACTTAAGGAAAGTTTTGATTCGATTTCAGCTCGAATGGCATTTGCATTTGTTTATTGAATTGCGAGGCATAAATAAATCGATTTTCATTTCAGTTTAGTTTAGTTTTAAACAAAATTCGAAGGCTGACGCTGTTGCAGCTGCCGCTCAGAAGGAATCAATTAAAATGTCATTAGATCGTCGCGACAGTTGAGAAAAATAAAAATTGCCAAATGCTGTGCGTAATTAAAAATAGTATTTGTCATTTGGCCAGTTTCGATTTCGTTGCGATAAGTGAATAAATGAATATATGTATGAATGTGCTATGAATGTATTTTGGTTTGAGCATACTTGTATTATTGGCCCAATAAACTTTGCACCTCATCAAGTTTGGCAAATGGCCAAAATAAAAAAAAAGAGCGTCGAACGTCGAGTGCATTTGCCACTTTGTCTAATTAAAACGCAAAGTGAACTCCGGCGAGTAATTTGTTATCCATTTGGACATAGATTGATAACAGCAACTGTCAGCAACTGCAGCTGAACATTCACTCAACTGTATCTAAGTTGAAATTGAACTGAAATCGACACCAAAGTGTAAGTAATGCTTATCAGCGTCATCAAGTGACCTTGCCACACGATTTCTATAGTTATAAAACTGGTCAAGCATATCTTAAAGTCAAGTTATTATTAATTAACAATAACGTATAAGTTTACAGCAAATGGGAAAGTTGATTTGAATTCTATTAAATGCAAAATATTCACATTCTTACGTAGAACTTAACTTATTTTATCTTCTCAGTTATAAATTGAAAATTGTATTTAATATATTTAATTGTTGATTTAAGCGTTTTTTTCGATTCAAAATATTCAGTTAAATTGCTTTATGAACTCACCTTAAATTGCAAAATTGCTGGCCGACAACATTTGTGGTAGTTAAAAAGTAACCAATTTTTGAGTTGGCAATGATTTGTTTCGTTTTTAAGTATTTTTCGTTTGCTAAAAAGATACAAAAATAGTAATTGACAGTTAATTAATTAGTTAGTTTAAATATAAATGACAATTAACTAATTGAAAGAATAGGAACCTTATTAAGTATAGTTTTTAGAATAAAAATTATCAGAGAAAAATCAATTCATAAAATATTTTTTATGTCTGAACTAAATAAAAGTACATGTTAAATATAGTTAGTTTAAAAATAAATACCAATTAACTAATTTAAGGATTAGTATATTAAGTAAGTTTTTAGATTAAAAATTATCAGAGAAAAATAAATTCATACAATATTCTTAATTCTTATTTAAATAAAAATAAATATAAAATTATTTATTTTATTATCAGAGAAAAATTAATTCATACAATATTCTTATTTCCGATCAAAATAAAACTAAATATAAAACAATAAAAAAATTACATACTTTATTTGGAAACCATATTATGATAAAAACTGAATGTAAATATCTTTAGATCCGGGAATACGTGTTTTACATGTACACCAACAAATAACTATCTAAGAAGTATTTCTTCGTCTAATATTCTAATGTCGTGTTTTTTAAGTTGCTTTTACCTGTTTGTCAGTTTCATGTTTGTTAGTCAAGGTCTCATTTAAGTGGATCTACGTCATCTTTTGCAATTTTTCATCCGCTGTATTTAGATATAATTATTCAATGTGATTCACACTTTAAGTATAAACAAAATTGTTTCTCAAAGATTCCGGCTACTGTTTTAGTGGGTGGCGGAAATTGTTCTGCTGTTCGGTTGTTCAATTCGAAATGACATGGGAAGAGAAATCTGCTATTTATATAACCAACTAAACATTTGCTTCTTCTAACAGCCCGACATTTTCCAAATGTCTCTAGATTTGACGGCCTGTCAACACCTCAAATTGAATGTGTTGTGTTGTTGTTCGTTCTGTTTGATATCTGGCTTTGATTGGCCTTCGTTTGACGCCAGAATCGGCATTGCACATTGACATCGTTGCAAATCACAAAACAATGCTGTTCAATCAAGAAGTCAACCCCCCTCACCGAAAAAAAAACAGAAAACAAACTTGCGCCTCACTCTTGAGATACAAATCTATTATGCCAATAAATCATGGCAACAAAAATGTTTTGTCAATAAATTTAAAGTTGCTGCAGAGGGAGAGAATTGTGTGGAGTTGTGTGTTTAAAAAAAAAGTAAACCCCGATTTAAATGATCTGGTTGAATAAGAAATATGAATATGGCCCTACTCTAAAATTATCAAATTTGATTTTTAATATTCTTAAATAAATTAACTTGAACTCTTTTCTTGAATTTAAATAAAAAAAAGGGAATTTAAATGTATTTATTAAAATCATAATTTTAATTGTTTTTTAAATTAATATTTTAAATTTACTTATTTATTTAAAATACTAATTAAGTTTTAAATGATATTTGAATATCATATTATTACTCTTACTTTTTAAAATAAACTTTTGACTCTTATTTTTTATCTGAATACAAAAAATATGAACTATAAATTAAATTTCATTTTTTATTTAAAAATATTATTGTAACCATACTTTTATTATTTTGTTTTCAAGAAAATAATTTGAACTCATTTTATTATAAAATAAAATGAAATAAGAAAATACGAGATATATTATTTTTGAGTGTGGCATCCTGGAAAATAAATAAAAATAAAATAAAAAAAAAAAAAATAAATTAACTAATTTAAATAAAAAAAAATAAAAATAAATTAACTAATTTAAATAAAAAAAATGGAATTCAAATTTATTTAATTAAATAATACTTATATGCTTTTAAGCTAACAATTTTAAGGTACTTATTTATTGAAAATAATAATTAAATTTCAAAAAATATTTGAAAATCATATTACTCTGACTTTTTAAAATAAATTTGTAACTCGTATTTTTTTCAGAATACACAAAATATGATATTTAAATTAAATTTCAATCAAATTTAGTTAAAAATATTATAAAAACTCTACTTTTATTTTCAAGAAAATAATTTGAACTCATTTTATTATAAAATAAAATAAAATAAAATAAAATAAAATAAAATAAAATATATTAAAGTCAAGTTTGAAATACTAATTAAATTTTAACTTAAAAATCATATTTTAAGTCTTATTTAATGAAGTCAAATATTTCTATAAACTTTGACAAGCTATTCCAAGTATAGATTGTGAATCTATTACACCTTCCCTGTGGCATTTGAAACACCTTAAAATGAACCTAGTTTAGGTCAAGCCAAGCCCAGAAGCTGTCGAAGCATAAAAACTTAATCATATTTACAGCAAGAGCAAGTGAACAGCTGAATGACTAAATGAATGAATGAGTGAATAAGTGAGTGTGTAAGTGAATTAGTGAATTGCTGTACTGAGTCTACGCTCGGCTGGTTTGCATGATTTGCTTGTTTCCATAACAAACTGGAAATCTTGGCTCGAATTAAAGGCCAACTTAATTGTTGTTTTTATAATAATAAGACTGAATAATATTTTAGACAAGTGCATAAGCCGACTGAACTTTTTGCAATGGGAAAATAGATGGAAATTTTCACATAAAACAACAAAAGGCTAAAACAGGCAGAGGTCATGGTCATTACTGTCAGCTCGGGAGACTTGTGGCTTTTAATTAATAACGCTTTTTGCGTATATCTGTCTCTTTCTCCTGGGAGAGGTGTGTCCAATTGGCTGACAGGCTTCAAAGCGGCCAACAACTGAAATATGACATGGAAAATGGCCATTTGCTGATGTAAGCCATTTGATAAAGCTGTGTGAAAGTGTTTGCAGCCAATTGACGCCTTCACTTGTCCAATTTTATGCCGATAAAAATGCGATTAATAATTAATGAAAAGGCACAAACCGTCAAAAAGTCACGTGAAAGGCATTGAAAAAGAAATCGAATATTTAGGCCTTCAAAAATTAAACTCTATGTAATGAGCAGCTACAAAACTGAGCGATAAGCAATTTTTTGCGGTTTCTTTTTATTACAGAAAACGAAAATATAAAAATAAACATAGAAATAGAAATAGAAGAAAGGAAAGGAAACTATAAACAAGTCATCGATGAGTAAGTTGCCTTTGAGCTTATCCAATTTGTTTGGCTTTTATTGTATGAAAACTTTGATATTAATTACAAATAGAAAAACAAACTTTTTCTCTTAGAACAGATCAAATTTCACATGAACATAACAAATGCTTTTAATGAAGCCTCTCAATTGTCAAGTGCTTCCTTTGAATATTAGAGCAGCAGGAGCTGGAGAAGTAAGAGAAGTAAGAGAAGCAACAGCAGAAATTACCATCAAGATATTTGGCTTTGAAAACTTATTTTTTGACGTCATTTTAGCTTTAAACAAAAACTTGGAATTTTCACGCTTTCATGGAAAAGAATTAAATAAATATAATAAATAATACAAATATTAATATGCAAAATATACATAAATAAATTACAATTATTTCGGCGTCAATTCCGAATTTTAGACTTGCAGTTAAAGAAAATCCACAATTTTGAAATCTTTCAATTATCTTATCAACAGCAAATGGAAATGAACTGAAAGCAAAGCTAAAATTTCAGTTGAAAATCAACAAACATATAAAATCCTCTATTTTCCTATATGTACCTATTGAGAAATCCCTAAACATACTAAAAATGACACTTACAATTAATATATCCGTATTACAACTAACACTAATATTTCTAACAATACTAATAAAATAGTAATAGTTATTAATCTGATTGGGTTTTTCTCAATCCTAGCAACAAATGTTGGATCATTTAAATTACAATTTTTTGAATATCCCAAGACCTTATCTCTACCTTTATATATGTAAAACTCTTTATCCTGACTGAAGGTAAAAGCTGAAATTTTCACACAACATAGATGAGACAATTTCATCGTGCAATAAGACGGCGTTTTACAAAATTTCACCTGTAAGTGCTTGGAATTTAGGTCATAGGTCACGGAATTGCTTTGTATGAAAAACTTTTTTGTTTCTTAAGATATTTTAACCAAACTTACAGATTATATTTTTTTGACTGTCTTTTACATTCGGACCAAATTTGGTCAAAGTCGAGTTACTATATCACTATATAGCTGCCATAGGAAAAATCGGACGGAAATTAACCTTAAGTATGAACAACTTTTTTGTTTTTTAAGATATCTCAACTAAACTCTTTACTTTATAAACTTTTGTCTGTTTTCTTTCAGTTTTAAGTATTTAATTTATCTGTTTATTAAAAATTATAATTTGTATTATTTTAATTTTTGAAAAATTTTTATCAACTGTTGTTGACTGTTTAGTTCACGTTAAATAAAATAAAATATAAACTAAACTAAAAGTTGTGGTGTCCTCGCCTTTTGCCTTGACTTGTGAGTGGCAAGTGTCATGTGGCAAGTGTTAGGAAAGCTACTTTGCCACAACAACAACAACAACAACGACAACAACAACAACTAATGCTGCAACGTCGGCAGAGTTCAAGCAACGACCGCGCCGTCGTTTAAATGCAAATAAAACGAAGCGTGAGATACGAGTATAAAAGTACACATTTTTTTTACTTTTTACATTTTACTTATTTTTTTACTTAGTTATTGTTATCAGACGTGACGACGAGTTGTTGTTGTTGGTTTTGTTGGTGTCCTGAGCAACACAGCATGCATAATGCAGTTGCTTGTCATCTAGTTGCCACACTCTTCTTCTTCTTCAACTTCTTCTTCGTCATGTTCATCTTTTTTTTTTGCTGTTGTTGCACAAGTTCATCAACCGAAGCTTTTTCTGGGCAATTAAGAAGAAATTATAAATACATACATATATAAATATCTATCTCTATATATGTACATATGTAGTATGTTGATAATCTCTACTATTGTTGTCTACAAATCTCAAGCATGATCAGCTGAGAGCTTTATTTAACTCTTCAAGTCGATGGGTTTGCAATTCTCAAGTGGTTTAAGCTGGTGATGGACAAATACATTGAAACATCGATGATGAATTATACAATTTATAACAGTCCACATATGATATAATTATTTTTTATTAAATTAATTAATACTTCCCAATGCTAATGCATTACTAATTCAAATTCTTTTTTTTCTAAATTTGTCTGTTGTCTAAATTATTTTCAACGGCTAACAAAAACGAAGTAAAGAATTAAATGAGTATTAAAAATGTCATTTAAATTATATCCATAAATAAACTATTTATAATTAAATTTCCTATATTAATCAAATTAAGACTAATTTAATCCTCAAATAATGATACAAAAAAAACTTTTTAAGAGATTTCGTTATTTTACGAAGTAATGAAAAGGTTAAGTATAGAAATAATGAAAAAAAAATAAAATTTGAAGTTTTACAAAATAACAAAATATGCATGCAGAAATCAATATATCAAGTTTTTCAGAATTTAGAGTTCTTCAAATATATATGTATGTATTTCTTGGGGCAAACGTGATTTGATCTATTACTTATATGACGACCTCATGATGTCATATTCCGCATATAAAATTGCTCCAGTTTTCGTCCTTTTGTCTTTGTTGCCAAAAAAAATTACAATTTTCTTCACACTTCCGAGAGATACGAAATTTGTATCTCGTAATTGTTTCTGCTGTGCACATTTGACTGCAGTTTGCTCAACTCTAGTAATTCCTTCTGTTTTTGTCTCTCAGCTTTTGCCTTGAGTTGTATCTTGTATCTTTTTTTGTTGTTGCCCTGGATTCACATTCGTCGCGCTTTTTTTTCCGCTTCTTCTTCTTCTGATGTTTTACGCTAATGGCAGCTTGTGAATGACATTTATGTTTATGGTCTAGTTTCTTTCTTGTACACCTCTCGGAAAGTGGAAAAGATTCATGTCCAATAAGGCAACACAAATGTACATAGATACATGTGTATACATGTGTATACATATGTACATACATACATACATATGTATATGGAAATGGCATTTCATATTGTGTTCTTTTTGAAGGCTAAAAGAGCGTCAAATAAAGTGCAATTGTAATGCATGGCAGATAAATACAAAAAAATAAAAATCTAACTATCATTATGGCATTGAACAATAAAAAAAAGTCAATAGAGATTGATGAACTGAGAAATGCCCTATGTTGCACAGGGATTACAAAACTTGCTGCTTATTTTCTATTATTATTAATTAATTCATTTTAAATATTGTAATTGAAAATTTTATATTTCTTTTGTATATTGCCTTTAAGAATTTTTTAAAGTGATTTATGGGCTATAAAGATCAATGATTAAATAGATAATTATGTCACTGATTAAAAATTGTCATTAATTATTTTTCATACAATTTTTTATGTACTTGAAAATGTTATCCCTAGAGAGCTCTAACCATGAAATATTACTTCTCAATTCTTATCGTAATACTCAAGTTGCAGTATGTCAATTTATTAGTTTGACAAAGAAAAATATAAACATATTTGTTTGACATTTTAAAATATAGTTTATTCCAATGGATCTTGTTCTTAAATTTCTTCTAAGAGCCGTAAACCACTATTATAAAACAAGACAAAATATGTAGGTAATTTATTTAAGAATAAAACTTGTGCATTTTTTCTTTGTCAGAAAAATTACTTGACATACTGTATTATTGGTTACTTATCCCAGTTGAAACATAAAACTTAAAGTAAACAATCAACATAATAATAGAGCGTAGACATCAAATTAAATTAAGGATTATTTCGTTTCAGTTTTTAGTTTAAATTTAATATTAATTTAATTGTTCATTTTTTTATTATTTTTATTTTAATTTTTTAAACACTTAATTTTCTATTTGTCGTGTATTAATAAATAAATAAATATTAAAGAATTATTTGTTGATTACTCACCTTTAAATAAAATTTGAATTTGAAAATTGTTGAACTATTAAAACTGCTGGCGTTTTGATGGAAAAACAGAGAATGTTACACGTTTAAAAAGCGTAATAATATTTAACAATAATAAAAACAACGCATAAATAAATATAAAATCGAAATGAAATGTTTGCGCAGAAATATGAAAACCGGTTGCAGTTTTTTTGTTTACATCAAACAACGAGAAGAAGGAGGAGGTGGAGTATGAGGAGGAGGAATATGTTAGTTAAAGGAATTGAGAAGAAGAAGTTGGCGAATGGAAATCAATAAAACAAACACAAGAGAGCAGACAGCGAATAAACGGAATATGCGGAGAGCAGACAGAAGTGACAGGCAACAGACACCGAAACACACACACACACACACACACATGGAAATGGAAAGCAGGCGCTTTTGGTTTTTAGTTTTGGGGCGGCAGCGTTTTTGTTTTTGGTATTTTTGTTGGTTGCTTTCTGCGCACAGCCGGCTGTGATAAATACGGTTGGGGGGAAAACAGGAGGAAAGCGCAAACGACGACGGCGTTATTCGGTTAATTTAACAAATAGGCGAATATGTGAGTTTGTAACGGTGTGTCTGCTTGTGCATGTGTGTGTGTGTGGGTGTGAGCAGGATGCGCGTGCAAAGGCAGAAACGCCGACAGCTGAGCGGCAAGCAGCACAGTGAGTTCGAAATGAATCATCTGGTTTGCGCCTTTCGATGAAAGATATCAGGAGATAAAAAAAGTAAAAATGCTGCAAGCACACACACACACACACACGCAAGCTCACACCCACGCTTATTCACACACACACACAGCAGTTTGTAAATATATATTTGTATTTTCATATGCGTTATTTTGAATTCCAGACACGCGGTCGAATAGTAAAATATTTATATTCTTTATGCAGCCATCATCATGATCATCGGGAGCTCGATGCGATGGCGCTCGTTTCACGGCGGCGACAAATTCTGCTTTGCGGGCGGCAGCAGCACGCGTTGGTCGTTTCTTTCTTTTTCGTTTGTTGCTTGTGCTTTGGGTATTGGTTTTGGTTTGGTTTGTTGGTCAGCAGCCAGGCGGCTGTCGCGACACGAAAGTATTTCGTTTCACTGTTCTTACACACACACACAAACACACATGCATTTGTGTATAGACAGAGATGGACAGCACCGCGCCACTGTCTGCACTCTTAGCATTCAAATTATATTATGTAACTGTGCATGTGCATTTTATTTAGATCTCGTTACATACATATATCACTTCAGATTTGCTTCACTTACACTTGTTTTGGTTCTAAAAACTGTCGTTTAAATCGCGTCCACCTTGTTCAATGGTTTTTTTTCGACTGCACTAATGTTGAGTGCAGTGTGACCAAGAGCAGCAAACACCAAAATGCTCTAACACGGTAAGAAAAATACCTATTCAGTAACAAAAATACCAAAGCTCTAATTCAAGCATTGTTGCCAACTTAGCTATTTTATAGCTAGTTCTGGTATACTTCGATAGCTAATTTTGAGATTTGCTATTAACTGGCTACTATTAGAATACATTTAGCTATTTTTTGATGTTAATTTTTTTCTAAAACTGAGTGCAAAACTTTCACGCAATAGAAAATTTGTCAGCCCTGTCCGATATAACACACTCAAAATGGATACTAAGCTCTGCATTTGGCGATAAGCAGAGTATCGATAAATTTACCATCATAATATGCAGCAGTTTCATCACTAATCGTCTAAATTTTTGCCCAACAATAAAAATTAACAGATTTCCGAATGGTAAAAATTGTATTTAATTAAGAAATTAATAATTATATATATTGCAATGTTTTGTAGTTCTCATTGCTGCACAAAGAGGAGAATGCACACGACAATGCGCTGTGGGCATGCGCCTGGGGACGCGACCCGGAACCGGCAAAAGTTGATGATGAAAACACGCCGCCAAATGAAGAAAATCCATTTGATTTTGACAAAAAAGAGCCGAAACCGAACGATTTTATTGTGACCGGCGGTCTGGATGATCTCGTTAAGGTGTGGGATTTACGTGAGGACAACACACTGAAGCTACGACATCAATTAAAGGGTCATGCACTTGGCGTCGTTTCCGTTGCCGTCAGCTCCGATGGCCAAAGTGAGTGGAAAGTTGGCAATAACAAGAGTTATTAACAACTATTTGTTTTACAGCCATTGCCAGCAGTTCCCTGGACTCGAGTATGTGTCTTTGGAATGCCAAAACGGGCGAAAAGAAACACGAATTGACATTTGGTCCAGTTGATCTCTGGACAGTTGGTTTCTCACCTTGCAACAAGTATGTGATTTCCGGTCTAAATGATGGCAAAATCTCCATGTACAGTGTGGAAACTGGCAAAGCCGAGCAGGTGCTGGATGCACAGAATGGCAAATATACGCTTAGCATTGCATATGTGAGTAGGCAAGATAAATATTGATGAAACAAGCAGGAAAGCTTTAGTCGAGAGTAATCGACTATGCGATACCCTGGTTGAGTTCTTTAGGTACTTGGATGCCTTTTGCATACTGTTTAATATAATAAATACATATCTCTTTATTCTATAGAGTCCCGATGGCAAGTACGTTGCCAATGGCGCCATTGATGGCATCATTACCATCTTCGATGTGGCTGCTGGCAAAGTGGCGCAGACGCTTGAGGGTCATGCGATGCCAGTGCGCAGTCTTTGTTTCTCCCCCAACTCGCAAATGCTGCTCACCGGCTCCGACGATGGCCACATGAAGCTCTACGATGTGTAAGTTGTTTTTGGATTATCTGCCCGACACAGCTACTGATATATTAATAACTCATATTTTCCTTAGTGCACATTCCGATGTGGTGGGCACACTGTCTGGCCACGCCTCCTGGGTGCTGTGCGTCTCCTTCTCCGAGGATGGCAAACATTTTGCCAGCTCTTCCAGCGATCGCAGTGTCAAAGTCTGGGACACCGCGGAACGCAAGTGTCTCAACACATTTAACGAGCACACGGATCAGGTCTGGGGTGTTAAGTACAGTCCAGGAAACGATAAAGTGATATCAGCCTCGGAAGACAAATCCCTCAACATTTACTACTGTCCACCCAATGCCATTGTGTGATGCCTTATGAAATGTCAAATAAAACTTAGGTTTAAATTAACAACAAGTATTTGACTAAGCAGAAGCAACTCGATTACATCGTAATTTGTTTACTAACTAGATTTTACTACTATTATTTTCCTCGAGACTTGGTTTCTCCCGGAGCATCTTCTGCTTGGCCTGCGTCAGCAATGTGTCTTTGTACTTCTGATCCGGAATATAGACACTAAACGTCTTGAAATATTTCAATATGTTTTCTGCAAGTTAAAGGAGACAAATTTAATTGATGGTAAGTTTTTCTCCGTTTCTTAAAAATGTGAATTTGCTGGGAGTTATGCAAGCAATGGATGTACATTTTTAATAATGAATATAAATATGTGAAAACGGATATCTATGTACCCAAAAATGGGTGTTAATCTTACCAACGTGCGGTTCCTTCAGCTTGTACTCATCGGCAATTTTCTTAGTGGGCCACGTTTCAGGATCAAGCTGATGATCATTGATGAACTGCAGCGCCTGTCGCAGAGTGACTTTTCCTGGAGCTACACGCGTTGGCTCCAAATATCCGTACTCAAAGTCATCGGGTGCTTTGCGTTGCAATGGAAGCGGTCGCTTTGAATTCTCTGCTGCTGTTGCCGCTTGTCGTTCCAGCACACGTTGTATCTAATAGTAGAAAAACAAATCTTATTGGTAATCTTCAACTGGATTTAACTTTGGTTTAACCCACAAATTGATCCTGCGATGTTACATAAACATCTTTTAGTCGTGTGTCCAAGCCGGCGTCCTTTGTGTTCAACTTGTCCACGAACTTGGGATCCACTGCGTTTAACAATAAAGTTTATTAAATTGGCCAAAATAAATTATAGCCAGGAGATCTTACATTCTAGAGTACGTTCCATGTCCCGCAAATTGGACTCGTATTTTGGTGCCGGCGTCGGTTTCTCTTGCTCCAGCACACGATGTGCTCGATTCTCTGCATTAAAGCGATTGGCTCTGCGAGCCACCATGGACATGGCCTTGCCCATTCCGCTATCGTTTCGATTTTAATTAACAATTTATTTAAAATACTTGTTTTTCTTCACAAAACTCAAGCAGAAATAAAATTTGTAAACATAACCAACAAAAAAGTGTTGTAAAACGACTGTTGATGAAACAGCTGCAAAGCTATCGATTGATTGGCTCCAATCGATAGTTTTGAAGCTCAGAGCTGCAGTGTTGCACAACACATTAAGAACTAAATGCCGTAAACAAAAACAAACCGTTGCGGATTTTATAAAAGAATTAATTATTTTAAGTAAAAAAGTAAACAAAATGATGTCACTGCGTTGCAGTCTACGGCTCTGCAATGCCAGAAGCATTCACAACGTGACCAAATGTTATCAGAGCACCAAGGCAAAGCGTGCTGAGCATGCGGAGAGAATGTCTCGTTACAGCATGGAATTTCCAGAGAAACTCCTGACCAAGAAACAAAAGAGCGCCTCACACATGTATATTGCGGATGCGGAAATAGCAGAGCAGATTAACAATTACCTGGAGCCACATTTGAAGGCGTCCGAATGTAACACAGTGCTGGAATTGAATCCCGGACCGTGTCACCTAACACGACATTTACTCGATCGGGAATCGCAATTTCGCAAGATCATTTTATTAGAATCCACAGAGCATTTTATGCCGCGTCTGCAGGAGATGCATGCACTATATCCGGACCGTGTCAAGGTGCATCACGGCGACTTTGTGAATCTCCATAAACTGGCCTTTATGGATAAGATGGACAATGGCATGCGTGTGGCCGATTTACTCTGCGATGTGCCACAAAAGGCGTTCAATGAAGGTGAGAAAGTGACCTATTTTCAATTATATATATTATTAATAATTAATTAATAATTACCTTTTTGCAGATATAAATATGCTGGTGCTTGGCGCTGTGGGTTCCTATCCGTTCTTCAAGCATTTGATCAATTCTTTGATCTTCCAGTCGAGTCTCTACAATTGGGGACGTTGTGAAATGATGTTAGCAATGCCACCGCCCATTTATATTGTGCGTATGCTTTAAACGATTCTCGATTCTCGATTCTCTTTCAATTCATTATCTTCTCTGTTTACAGCACTTGACCTGCTGCAATGACATAGGTTATCTGATCTATCGCTCCACCTCCGTGCTGTTCCAAATTCTGTTTGAGCATCGTTTTATAGCCAAGGTGCCACGAGATCTCTTTCTGCCCCAACAGTCCAACTATAATCTAAGCAAAAACAGCAAATTGCTTAAAGTGAAGTCCATCAATCCAGAGTACTTGTATTTGGTTAAATTTAAGCCACGTCGCAATCTGCATGAGTTGTGTCCAATTCAGGATCTGCCTGCCTTGTGGTTCTTTATCAAGCAAAACTTTGTGAGTCGTCGCAATCGCATAATACCCAATTTAGAGTGAGTATGTTTTGTATCAACTTGTAATCTTTTAATTAATTAAATTACTTGTGTAGAAAGTGGATACCTGGCTGTGGACCACGGCTTATAATCAATCAGAACGCCTCTGAGCCAGTTGCGCCCATCCATCCAGATGAATCTGTTGAGAACTTGCCACAATACTCAATGCAAAGCAGCACGATGAGCACACGGGATTACTTTCCTGGCATTAACATTTACACACAGTTTGGCGACTTGACGCCAAGCCAAATGTTAACATTATTCACACAATTCCGTCAGTGGCCAGAATACAGCGAGAGTTCATTTCTGGCCTCGTTGGAGAACACGTTACTGAAGCTGGAATCTGTGACCGACGAACAGGTCTTGGATGAGAGTGTCAATCTGGCCGAGGAGGATGATATAAGCAGTGAGAACGTGGATGAATTGCTGGAGGCAAACGAAGAAGCTGCTCCAAAGCCCGTCAAGAGTCGCAAGAAAACCAAACAGACTTCTTAAATTCGACTTGTACAGATGTATAATCAGTTGTTATTGTTAACTATAAAATCGTGTTGAATTTAAATTGACACACATGTATATTTTTTAAGCTCCTGGAGTGCAGCGTCCTTGGGCGAAGAGGCGACTACCACGCAGACATTTCTCGGCGAGCGCAATGTGATAATCAGGTGGAGCAACTGCCTCTGTTGCGTCCTGAATAGAAATGCGTGTCTCCAGTTGCATTGACAGCTGCACACAGTCCACCATGAGGGTCTTTGGATTGACACCCAGCACAAAAGTGTATTCTTTGAGAGGACATGGATTATTGCTGCTATTGTTGTTGCCGAACTCAAAGCATTTGTCGCGTATCATGAAATGTCCATCCTGTTGGCAGGGATTGCTCACACACTCGGGTATGGCCTTCTCCTTGTAGAGCACCAGCATTTCTCCCGCCTTGCAGGGCCCTTGTCTATATGCCGGATAACAGGCGTCAGTTTCCGGATAATACAACGCCGCTGCAAAATAATATGCAAAAATAAACAATTATCATAATTATGAATAAGAGATGATTGAATATTATTGTAATTATGTCATCGCTTTGAATGCTCACCTGGCGCGCAATCACATATCCAGTCATTAATCTGATCTCCCGGATAGAGAAGTTGATAGCGGGCGCAACGGGCGGGAACATAAAGCGGCTTACGGCCCTGCACCCACAAAGAGAGCGAAAGAGAGAAAGTTTGTATGTGTGTGTGTGTGTGAGTAAATTCAAGGTTGCTGTTGTTGTTTTTGATGGTTGCTTAAGCTGCCTTTTTTGTGCCTTTTTTTTTTTGTTATCAACTTGAGGTCGTCGTATTTACTTTACCTCCAGGTTCATTTTCTGCTTATCAATGTCGGCTTCCTCCACATAGGCAATTTGTGCGATCGCCACACCAATAATTACAATAAACAAAGCACAAAACATCAAAAAACGTAACTGAAACATTTTAACTTGTTTTGATTTCTTATTTGCGAAGATCAACTTTATGCAAAAATATTGTGCGCGCACTCTTTAATAACAAAATAAACGCGCGATATTTTTTTCAACGACCAGCCGCCAAAGCGTATCACATTCAACTGAGCTCAGAAGAGAAACATTTTAAGCTTAGCTTGGCGCTTAGCGAATCACTTTCAACCAGTGTTGCCAATTCAGCTTTTTTCCCGTCGGATCGGTCGTTTTTGGAATAGCAAATGCGAGAAAAATTGTGATCCAGCGGGACTGCGGGAACTGGACCTGTTACGTTGGATGCCCCATTTCCAGCGTATTTAACTGCGCTTGCATATTCTCGTGCTGCAGTCGCAGAGCTTTGCGCTCCGATGTGACGCGTTCTAGTAAACCTATAAAAATTATCACTTTAATTTTCTCTAATTTTGAATTGAAAATATTCATCAAATTATTAATTTTATTGAAAATGTAGCTAAAATTTGAATTGCGCGCCGGAACCTCAAAAAAAGAACAAGAACATTTACATTAACAGACTTATGTTAACGATCATGTTAAAAATGGTCAGTGTAAATGGCCACAGATGTTAATGCACTGTTAGGGCTGCCAGCCTACTATAAAAAAACTACGCAGCAGTAAAATGTATTTATATAAATATTTATTACCCATCAAATTAGTGCTAGTCTGTCTAAATAAATTTTAAATATATTATTAAATTAAATCAAGTGATGCTGAGGGTGTAGTAAGTTTTATTTTCAGAGAAGGCGGTGGCATTTGGCAACTCTGTCACAAAACCTTCAGCTGTGTTTTTTTTTGTATACAATAAATAACACTGAAAACAGGAGAAAAATCAGGTTGCAAACGCTAAAATATTTATTTAAATAGATATTAGACAAAAGGAAAACGAATTTTGCTGAAAATGGAAGACGAGGAGACAGCAGGTAGATCTAGTGAACTTTTCAACAAATATAAAATGCTTAAATATGCCAAAATATGTGTACAGAAATCGATGAGACAACCTCGAACGAAGCGACTGCAGCTGCAACTGCAACTGAAATGCAAGTGGAGGCAGAGGCAGTGCCAGAGACAGGGGTGGGGATAGAGGAGGATCGACAATTTGTACAGATAGCAGCCGTGGCAAGAGCGCATGAAAATAATCGGACAAGACTTGAGAATATGCTCGAAGAGGTGGACAGCATGTTTGAGGAGGTAAGCGAACTGATGGGCGATGTCTCCGATCTTATGCGACGTGCCAATGAGCTGAGGGAGGAGACACTACCAGCACTAGACCCAGTTCCTGTTCCCGTTCCTGTCCCTGCTGCTGTCGAGGCAGCCGATAATCCAACGCCGCCGCATGCTGTGGTTGATGAGCAACAGGAAGCGGAGCAGGCGCCTCTGCCAAATGACAGTCCAAGTGATGCGAGCATCAGTTCCAGGCACAGCGGTAGTGACATGTCACTGGACAGTCCAGGCAGTGAAGGTAGGTTCAACTTGAAATAAAGTTTATCCATACAAATCTAGTTCACATAATAATTACAATAATCAATTCAGATGACTCAGACATGGAGGCCGTGCCACGCTGGATGATACCTGCCAATCGTGTGCGTTCTGCAGTTGATATGCTGGTTTCTCAGGCACGCAGTCAGGATGGTGGCATCGCAACTCTTCTGCGGCGAGAGAACTTCTTGCAGCGTGTGCGTAGCATGGTCTTTAGCCAGGATCGCATCCGCAGCAGAGTCAGAAATGCGGCTAACGCTGCTGCCGAGGATACTCCAGAATTGCCGCCACCACCGATGGACGCTGATATCGATGAGGATGTGCGTTTTGATACAAATTTGCCAGCGGAGCATTCATATTTTGGCACAAATCTGAATCGTGTGCCTGGCGTGGATTATCTAGAAGTTGGCAGCACTCATCGCATGCTTATATTTATGCATCAACACATACTATTTCCTGGCGAGGTGCTGCCATTTATGATTGATGGCAGCATTATCGATGAAGAGGTGCACGACAGTGGACGCGATGGCGTCATTTTTGGCGTTGGATTTCCACTGATGCAGCCACCCGATGATAATCCACATAAACTTTACGGGGTAACCTGTCAGATCTATGAAAAAGGCGAAAGTGGACGGCAGCTGGTTTTCTACAAATCCCGTGCATTGCAACGCATCGTCATCAATTGCGAAAATATCCAAGGGTAGGTATAATTGTTGTTATAAATAAACTATTTGAAGCATGGAAATCCTTTTAGGCCGCCCCAATATATTGCACGTAATCCGAGCATGAAGTGTTACAGCAACGTGAAGATATTACCAGAGTACTTTCTGCCCGAACCGCTCAAATGCATTGACATGGGCTCCATAAATCGTTTTCGTGATATTCCCTCAATGCAGGACAAGTTTCAACGCTATCAATTGACGTCAACGCCCTGGCCATTGGAGGCCTGCCTGGAATATTCATATGAGGACATCGTGGAGAAGGCGCGAAAGAAGCTAGAAATACATAAAATCGACACAATGCCAAAATGTCCCATACAGTTGTCATTTTGGCTAGTTCGCAATTTGCATCTCACAGAGAAAATGATGCGTTTGACGTTTCTCACAGATTCGGTGAATACAAGACTGCAGCTCATTGGCACCACATTGAAGCAGGAGTCGTTGTTCTATTGTCGCTACTGCAACAGCAGTCTCGCCTCTTGCTCCGATCTCTTTGCCATGTCCAAGCATGGCGTGCAAACGCAATACTGCAATTCAGGTGAGATTTGAAATTATCTTAAGTTGATGAAAAAATATCATATTCCATTTCTTCTCTTTCAGCTGGATTTATACATGAAACCAATACGGTTTATCGTGTCATTTCACATGCTATTAGTTATAGTGGTGAACCATCCGAAGAGTTTAGTTGGTTTCCCGGCTATCAGTGGCACATTATAATCTGCAAATTTTGCGCACAGCATGTGGGCTGGGAATTCAAGGCAGTGAAACCGAATCTGTCGCCCAAGGTATTCTTTGGCCTGGCTGGCTCCAGTGTCCGCATCGGGAAAACCAGTGAGCGCACTCCAACAAATGGCAGCACTTTTGTGGTACGCAACCTTTTACGTCTTGTCTCAAGAGAACTTGAATGAGGTTGGCAACTGGTGAAACGCATTGGCGGTCTCTGCTCCTGTCGACGCTCTGCTGACAATCGTCGACAGTCATTATTGGAGCTGCGTAATCTCTAGCTAGCGTAGAGCATTTAAATTCGTTTCACAATATCGCTTAGTATATTTACAATACCCCTAATTTTTTGTAATTCGTTAAATAGATGGACTTTGTGCGTGCGAACCTTAAGATTGATTTACCAAGTTATATTAAAATTTATCCATATTTAAGATATCAATGGAACAGTTGTTTTATTTTAAAATTTAATATATGTTAAATAACTTTTTGGCATATATATTTTTAGAAACTCTTTCCACTACAAAAATTATGTAAATACTATTATTTAACAAATTTTGTTCTACTTTAGAAGAATGTAATTTGTTGCACATAAATTTACGTTTTTAATAAATTAAAAAAAGTTCTAATAATAGAGAAAAATGTACATAAGAATTTAGTGGAAAGAGAGTATTAGACTCTTCATAATATTTACTTTTAGGTGTTCAGAAGTGCCGCAAATGAGGTAGATAGTTTCTGTAAAGATAAATAAGAATTTTAGCGAGCTGTTTGTAATTATATATTTGAGCTATGTATATATTTACCGCCTTGCAGAACGGACATAAACCAAAGGACACTTCCAGAAATGTTTTGCCATCGATTAATGTATCAAACCATTCTTTCAAGCAAGCTGCGTGGCATTTTAACACACAACGTGGATTGTCGCACGAGACAAGGGGCACTTCGCCAGTGTCCAAGCGATAAACATAGCAAATATTACAATGCATCTCCTCCTCATTCTTCTCCAGGAGCTGGTCGAGCTCAATGCCGGCTGGCATTGGAAAATAGCACAAGTCGAAAATGCGCAAGAGATTCTTATGTATATCCATTTCAGTTTCCCAGCTGCTGAGTCCATCGCTTAGCACATGCCGCAATTGAGCCACCTCCTCTGTTGGCCCAATGATCTGCACAGCCATGGAACCGTAGCTTGCAAAGGGATCGGCAATGGTAACCTTAAGATAGACACGTTCCTTGAGGGGAAATACGCGACTGTTGTGCTTTGTGGTAATTGGAGATGGCTGCAGCACATCGCACAGCTCATCTATATCCACAAAGCTGTCATAGAAAGGACGTAGTTCATCCAGCAGCTTTAGATAGATATTCAGGCAATCGGTGAGGGAACGTGCGTTGGTGGCCAACATATCCGAAAGGGAAACACAGTCGGGCAGACTGTAGTCCAACAGTCGCAACTTTGGCAGCTCCAGTTCCAGATAATGCGATTCATATTCTGCAAACTTACTGAAACGTATGCGGGAACAGCCTTCGTCCAATTGCAGACGATACTCTTGAGGTTTGTGCAGTTCCAATATCTCAGCATAGATGTTATTCTTCTGCTGTATTGAGGTGGTTTCCATTGAAACTGTTGATGGCAGCAGCTGCACCAGGTGCGTTAGTAAATCCTCTAGTTGCCAATCTTCTTTGATCTCTAGATTCGCATTGTTATAACGTTTATATTCCAAATGCTGTTGCACATGCAATTGAAAATCGCGCAACTCAGGAAAATGCGGTAAATAAAGTTTCAGTCGTATCCACTTGTCATTTATGTAGACAACTCCGCTGATAACATAGGCACTTTTCTTAATGTGCTCCATTTGTAAGCCAGGATATTTGGCAATAATATCCCACTTTGAATTCGAATTTACGCTGAGCATTTTAAAATTTATTTAAAAAAGAAAATGTAATCAAAAATGTGCTCAAATGTGAAAGGTGTGACCAGCCCAGAGCGCTAAATATATCGAGTATATCGATAACATGTGGCGGCTAGCCGATAAGTAGTGCATGCAATTTAAATCGACAGTTGACAGTTGACAGTCAACAATTCACAAAATTTTGATTATATATGTCGATCAAGAGTTTGATCAGCTGTGCCGGCTGTGTTTATTCAACACTTAAAAAATAATCTCATCAATTGTCTGCCTTCTTAGTAATCGTTGCGTATATTGGCTACATACTTATTAAGTTGCTGCCTCAACACTTATCAGTCAATTTTTACGTTATTTACTGATTTTGACACCTGCAGACTACATTGTATTTTCATTATTATTGTTTTTCCCACTTTTTTTTTTTGTCACACCTGCACATTTTGACTGTCGATAGGCATCCGTTACGCGTTTGATAAACCTCATAGCTTTGTCACCATCACTGTGGAAATTTTGCTATTTAATGTTCCCTCATTGCGGCAATAGTTTCATTCACGGTATTACACTGCTCGCGTTATTGTGCTTTCATTCCATAAAAGTGAATATTTAAAAAATTTATTCAATAATGTTTCGTTTTGTTTTTCTAACTCTTGCGTATCTGTGTGTTGTTGGAAACGCCACAAATGTTAAGGAATGTAAGTAAAATTATAATGAATGGAAAGCGTAGAAACTCTCATACAACTTTATATTATTTTTTGAAATCTTTTCTTAATCATTTCGATTTTATTTATTTATTCAAATTTGTTATAACATTTTATATTAAAAATGTATAGAAAAATAAATATAATAAAATTACAAGAAGCAAAAAGGTTGTCAAAATATTAAATAAATATATAAATTTAAGAATCAATTTTTTTCATATATTTCAAATATTAATAAGCAAGTAAAATAATATTTTAATTATTACTTTTGCAGTTATTGCGTCAGTTAGTCATGTTTATGTATTTTTATTAAATTTTGCTACGTTGGAGGCTACAAAGGTCGCATATCAGCCTTTAATAAATTATATTAAATAAGAATCATTTCGGAAGCTCTAAAAGTCCCCAATCATATATAAATATATATTATTACACATACGCATAAGTTTATATACAAATATGTATATATAAAAGCGTTGAATTATTATCAAAATAGCTTAACACTCAAATGATAAGGCTTATCGAAATGCGCTAGCTAATCAAGGAATATAAAGCTATTAAAAAATGTTGCATACTTTTAAGAGTTGATTTTAAAGCTTTTTCCAATTTCAGGTAAAGGCCAACCGTTTCCACTGAAGGTTTCCGTTCAGGATTGTGAGGAGCCACCGTGTGTCGTCTATAAAGGTCAAAATGCTGTCATGGATATTCAGTTTGTGGGCGGTAAGTGAATTATGATTTGAACTACAACTAATTGAATAGCAATTAACCGTGGTATTGTTTTCATTGACAGACCGAAACAACCTATCCAATATGACGACCAAAACGACTGCCAAAGTTTTTGGCATGAATCTGCCCTATGAACTACCCGAAGAAGTCTCCAATGTGTGCGACAATCTGTTGTACGGTGCAGTCTGTCCCATTGATAAGGACGAGGATGTCACATATAGGTTCAATTTCTTTGTGGATCCCGTGTTTCCCGAAATCACAGCCGATGTGACGGTTTCACTGAACGATGCTCAAGATAACATGATCAGCTGTTTCATTTGCAGCTGTAAAATCCGCAAGGGACCCACTTCACTGATCTTGGAGAATGAACACGTCGAAATCGAGGCATAATATGGCCCACAGATCTAACCGACACGACACTTGTTAGCTGACTGATTCAAGTGATTGCACGTCTATTGTATTGTTGACTAATAAACTTCCATTTCCAAAAGATAACTTCATTTTGTTTACTTGACACTACGTCATTAAATTATTGGTTCCTTCCAGTGTACCGCGTAATCAACTTATTCATAATCGGTCACGATTAGATTGAAGTCGGTGACGTTGCGATTTGCACCTAAATTCGAAATTTATAATATAACAATTGCCTGGGTAGCCTAAATGCTAATAAAAATCCATGATGATAATCATTTATTGACCGGCAGCAGGTTGTATGAATTGACCATATGGTCAACAATTTTCGATTGTTGTTGATATGGCTACGATTTCTAAGTGCAAACCGACACTCGAAGAAATTAATCATAGCTTATTTCATTTGTATCTTTAGTTAAAAAAATTAACAATGAAGTTATTAAATTAATTTTAATTGACCATATAGAAAGAGTTTGATGATTATTCGTGATTGGAAGTTGAGATTTAAAGCCATTTCTGATTTAAGAAATTTATTTAGATGAATATTAATTTGTCTGTTAGGCGTTTTCTTTAAGTATTTCGATATTTAAAATATTCTTTTGAGATTATCCTCTTTTCTAGTGTAAGTCGAAATTTATTTACTCCGTGATATATTTCTAATTTAAATTTATTATTAATTTTATTGTTAATTTATAAAATAATTTTTAGTTTAATGTTTAACTTGTCGACTGTTTTTAGTCATGAATAACTAAATAAATAATAAAATCTATAAAAATTATTAGCGAATTAACTTTTCACATTAAAATTAAATGTTTTTTCTATTTAAGATGGTTCTCTACAACTTAAGGAAATATTTCTAAAATGTATATCCGATTAACTTAAGAATTTTGAAATATAAGAATAATATTTATCTTATTCAACATAAATTTAAAAAAATTATATGTATTATATCCGGTATGACTTGATATCTTTCAGTGTACTCGTATGATGATTCCTACTCTCAATAATGTATATACTATGATAGGTTTTTCAGTCATTGTTGGCTCGGTACATTTCCCATCGGCCTTCACAAAGGTGAGGTGTGAGGAGTGGCTAAGTTAATGTGCGAACAGGTGTGCTAGGACCATATAGAAGCACTTGAGCCTTATCAATATAAAGCTTATTACGTTTAGATTTATCATATCAATTAACTTGGAACTACCGCATGTGGGGATCGTCAAAATTTTTATGATCGTTTGTACTTAAAATTAAATCTTAGGTGATTACTTTTATAACCTATATTGATGAGTTGTATAAATTAATGAATATTTATAGACTTTAAAAAACAATTGCTTCTATACAAGTTAATTAGTAAATTTTTTATTTTTTAATTATATATATTTTCAATAAAGTATCACAGAACACTATATATTGTTATAAATGAGTATAGCTTAAGATTATATATTTTTATTTTTAATTAAGATAGTTCAACTCATAGACCTTATTGCCTCCAGAGCCCTTCTTGACTTTGATATCACATATGAAACAGGTCGCCGTATCACGATCCTGATCAATCAGATAAATCTCAATTTTGACACCAATCTCGGGATATTCACCGACGGGAAAATTAAATAGATAGGTAACATCCTCCGTGGGATACAAGGGACAGTAGGCGCCATACATGAGATTTGGACAGACAGCGGCAATATCGGCGGGCAGTTCGTAGGGAACCGTAATAAATCCCAATGTTGTAGCCCAAACTTTGGTCGTCATATTTGTGATGAACTTGTCAACGGCAAAATCGATCTCAAAAATCACATTTGTTCCTTTTATTATATTACATGGAGGCACCACACAACCATGAACTCGCACCTCCAATGGAAAGGGTTTATCTCCGGAACCTAAGCAAAGAAATAGGTTAATTGAATTCAATTTTGAATAGTAATATAATGATGGTATTACTTACAGCGCTTGACTTCTGTAGCGGGATTTTCATCGTCGCAATGGATCCCATTTAAAAGAGAACCCAATAGCAAAATGCTGAGAAAGATTAGCGCGATTTGTTGCATTTTTTCAATGAACTTTCTTTGAGCACTTGCTGAAATTATTAACCGAATTAAAATGCTGACTTCGTTTATATAGCCGACTCTCGAGATTTCTTTGAGTGAGTTCCGACGGTACGATAATCTAATCAAATAAAAGTGTTTTTTGATTTGTTAACGTTGAATTTCACTCACACTATGTTGAGAAAAGAAAAGTGTCAATCCAATGTGATAATAGCATAATAAATAAAAGCTAATAAGATTTATTTATTTCATCAGATCAGATTTTTAATATTTCAAATTGGATATGAATTTATTTATAAAAGTGAGAAGTTAATTTCTAACTTTTGTGAAGAAATTACTTGACTCCGGAAAATATTGGAATTTTTGTAAGATTACCTACTTGAATTTAATTTTATTGATAATGTACATATAAAAAATAAATGGTCAAGATTTCATAAAAGTTAGCTTAAGATTAGATTTATTTTTATATCATATTGAAATTTAACACAGAAAATATTTTTCTAGCAATAGATATATAGATTAGTATAGAATCCTTAAGATAACCTGAACCTACAATATGTTCCCTATAAAAATATTACTTGCTTAACGGATTTGCTTTACTATTATTAAAGTTGCTTATACATAAATACTTATAAATGCTCTACGAATGAATCGTCCAATTTTTGGCTCAGTTGTTTCAAGGAAATTTATCAAGTTCAAAGTGTTCTCACATGAGCTACAGAAAGTACAAAGCCAATGTGGAATAAATCCCTCAACAGACGAAAATCAAACTACCAAGCTTACCAATGACAGAAAATAAGTATTTACTTCTGAATGTCGAAGATGAAATACCCTAACTCTTTGCTGAACATTTAATACTCTAAGTTTTTCTTAATCCAAGAAATATTAACTAATTTTCGAATTTAAAAGATATCTTTTTATTTAAAAAAAATTAAAATTTTGATTAGCTTGAAAGCGAGTTCATAATATGTATACCCTCTACTAAGTAGTGTATAAAAACCCCACAGACATTTTTACTCTAGTGAAAAGCATTGTCAGTGGAACTTCAAAAACGAAAAAAATAAAATGCAGAAAAAAGAGACTAAAAGTAAGCTGATAAATATATTTTTGCCGCAACGCAGTGAAAATTTATCAAAGGTAAGAACACGAGGGGAGGCCGAAGTGTTTGTCAGTTTAAGTCATATGCATTATACATAATAAATCAGGGACCGTAAATAATGGTTTTTTTTTTTTTATTTTAACAAAAAAATAACCCACTTATAATAGACTTAGAAAATATTGGCTTGCATCAAAATGCTTATTTTTTTACAATCTCTATATTTCCGCTATGATTTTTATTTTTCTGATTTTTACTTCTTTGTTCAAGTATAATCATTATTTTTGAGTAATTTTATAAATCTGAGACCTTATTTATTATTTTTGATTACAAAAATTAAAACTGAAAAATTGTGATTATTTATAGGTTTTATATTTTTTTTGCTCACAAAAAAACTCAACGGAAATTAACGGATTGCTAAGATTTTTTGTGGTCTTCTTACAAGGATATACAATAATATTGGTAAAAAGTTTAACACGTAGTTGAGTTTTATTTTAAGCGACAAAATAAAACTAATGAGTAATCGTATTTTTGAGTTTTAATTTTTAATCATTAACATGTCATTTTTATAATATAACTTATAATGATTACGTTCCCTGTAATAAATACTTCTGCCTGAAACTTTAGTAGCAACCCTCGTATGTTTTTTTTTTGGGTGGTAGGTTGACATGTGGGCAGCGCAGCATGAGATTTCCGGCTATATGCTTTTGAAATCGCTCTGCTTGCCCATCCCCATCCTGCTCCTGCTACTGGTTTTCCCATGTTGTTCCCTGCTCCTTGGCAGCTGCCAGCGTCCTGCTCGACACTGAGATGTCACATGCTGCACTGTTGTAATTGTTGTGGCATTATTTGATATGTCAAAGCAATGCCAAAATCCTATACAAAATCTCCTTGCCCATCTCATGTATGGCATGTGTATATCACCTTCAAAGCTTTTAGCTTCTTATTTTTGGCAATGGAACCACAATATTTGATTAATATCATTGGCCTCGCATTGATTTCTGCCTTGCGATATTCCATTTTCAGTGCCATCTAATGCAATTATCTGAACCGGAAAATCTAAGCACTGAGCTCCATGTGAGCTTCGAATCGGAGTCGGAGTCGGAGACGGAGACGGGGCCCAAGCGGCATACTTTCACAGGAGAATTACTTACCCCATTTCCGTTTGCACTTTTCGCCGAGTACATTTTTTTTTCGTTTTTTTTTCCTTTTGCATATTCCCAAATGTATTTACTTGGCTCTTTTTGGCACACAAAAAACTTAGGTAGCTTATTTTGCGATGTGCCTTTTTTGAAATCAATAATGCCAGGCCAGAGTTGTCAGGTTGTCTTTTTTTTCATCTCTCTTTTCTGTTGCTAAATATTGATTTGCTAAAATTTTCTTTGTATTTTAGATTAACATATGAGCTTGTGAGACAGGAGATGAGGTATACTTAAATATGAATTAAGCTCTTGAGAAAATTGCCTACCAATACTGAAAACCTTTCTTAAGCACCTTTTTGTATTTTACTATCTATATATCTATCAATCTCTTGAGAAAATTGTCTACCCGAACTGAAAAACTTTCTTAAGCACTATACTTTTTTGAATTTTAGAACTTAGATTGCAAATGAACTCTTTAATTTTTTATCTTTTTATCTTTATCTTTAATTCAATATATATTTCAAGGTTTAATTTCCAAATGCCAAAATTCTACAACAATAGATATTTCGAGGTATTTCTAGTCTTAAAGTGTAGCATACTTTTATGCATCTAGAGTAATTTTATATTTTCAAACAGGTGTGATAAAGTAATGTGATTACTTTTTATACAAATTATGTGACATTTTTAGGCAATTATTAAGTCGTTTCAGCTTTAATATAGTTATAGGAAAGCACCGATCTTAAGAATTAAGAAAATATAAATTTAATTGAATTTAAGAAAAGCTTATAAAAAAAATAGATTAATTTAATTTTCGTATTTGTGAATTGTTACAAATTTGTACTTTCAAAAATATTGTACACACAACAAAAGTAATTTATTAATAATAGATAAAAAGCTTAATCGGAAAAAGTGTGTTCAATATTTTTGAAAGTAAATTGTAGACCATCCAATTTGAGAAGAGAATATAGTTAATACATTAAATTAATTGTGTAATTCTTTTTTAATTCAATATGAATACATTGTCAATTAAAGCCAACATGAAGTATTCATTTCTGAAAATAAACCTAATTAATTTGTCAAATCAAAGCTGACAAGAAAAGAAAGAGTCGAGCGATTTGTCACACGATGTCAAGTCGAACCCTGGGCGCGTCACTAGCTTCTCTGACCTCTGACCCCAACACCAGTTGGACAGGCAACTGACAACTGTCAATCGACGGCAATCGCCGCTGTCCAAAGCATTTCAATGTGACGTCTGTTTTAACACGTAATTTAATAGCCGGCATTGTGTCTCAATTAGGCGACAATTTGATTTTCGTGTTGTTAATTTTTCATTAAAAGTTTACAAGCATATTTGATGACATGGTCGTGTGTTGTCAATTAATATAGGAATTTCCGAATGTCACGCCTAATTGTGTCTCAACTGTCAGACGACTCGACCCAAAGATACCCTGTCAACAGGTGAGCAAAGCAACCCCTTTTTCCTTTTTTCGGGGTAGATTTCTGTAATAGTTTTTCGAGTGCATTCAACTGTTTGTATTTTAACAATGGGTTTTCCTGTGGCTTTTCCTTTTGGTCAGTTGACCAACTGCCCTTGAGCTTAAGTTTTACGCTTTCGCTTGCAATTTTCACCTGGCTATACACACTTTTCCGCCTTGACGCACACTTTGATATACATTGTTCCGGCAATTTGCATATGCTGTCATGCAAAAATTATTAAATTTTTTCCAAGAGCACTAATTAATTTGCCAATCCTCTCCCCTTTCAACAGTGCTGTAATTAAATGAATGCAAAATTCATGTTTCCCGAAATCAAAAGAACATGCGTTTCGACAAGTTTTTCCTGCTGTCGAGCAATTTTTACTTTTGCTCAGAAAGCTCACGTGTTGGCATTCAATCGTCCTCGTCCTTCGTCCTTCGTCCTGGCAACGCAATTTTGCCCACCTGAAATATGCACAAATATTTTCTTGTTGCCAGCCTGCAAAAGGTTTTGCTTTATTTGCATAAATATGCCAAACTCCTCATACACAATTAAGATTTAACTTTGTGATTTTTATGTACTCATAGTAAGAGTACTTAATTTGGGTGCTTTACTCTTTCCTTGCTCCCTATGCAATTTCAGTTCCAATTGCCCTTTGAGGCATATGAACATACTTGTATTCCATTTTTCATAGAAATTTTAAATTCTACATTCTTATGTTGTTGAATTTCCCTGGACAAGTCTTGAATGCTTGTGCACTTAATGTGAAAATTACTATTGCTGGCAATTATTTCTAGAAACGAAAATTTGGCTCAAAGTATTCTTTTTCAAAATTGATACACTATATTCGGATTTTCGTAAATATTTTATTAATTAACCTAAAATTATTTTAAAACTGTTTTTAAAAGTATCAAAAATTAGAATAAATTTATTCCTAATTTTTATGGTTATAAAAAAATCAATTATATTTAAAAAAATTTTAATTTCTACGTTTAGTAAAAAAATTTAATAATTATTTACTAATTTAATATTCAAATGAATATACATATTTATAAAATATCATTAATACTTTTAAAAGATTTAAATTTATACATATTAGTCTTAAAAGTTGTTAAAAAATTTAATAATAATTTAAAATTCAAATACATGCACATATTTATACAACTGCTTTTTATTCAATTGTGTGTCAATACTTAAAAATTTACTGAATCGACAACCTTCTTTTAAATTTTATTAAATTTTCATTGGCTTACGAACCAATTAAGAAAATGCAAATAAAAGTAATTTAACAATAATTTAAAATTCAAATACATACACATATTTATACAACTGTTTTTTTTTTATTCAATTGTATGTCAACACTCCAAAATTTACTGAATCGACAACCTTCTTTTAAATTTTATTATATTTTCATTGGCTTACGAACTAATTAAGAAAATGCAAATTAAAGTAATTGTCCAAACACTTGAGTACTCAAAACATCCACTCTTCTTATAGAGCAGACTAGGGTAATCATTTAGGCATTTTAATAAGCTAGACATAAACATTTAAAAAACAATTTTCGAAAACAAGTAAATCAACTTACTTAACCCTCAATCTCTTTCAATCTGTGGAAAAACGCGTTGCTAATTTGCATATAAAACAGTTGAAATTTATGAAAAATATGAAAATCTGAAAATATTGATGAAATTTAGGCACAAGTGGCTGCTGCTGATGGCTAAAGAAATACAACAAAAAATATATATATATAAACTTCACCCCTTAACAGATGTTGTTGTTGTTGTTGTTGCTGTTGCTCTTGTAAAGTCAAGTGGGTGTAAGAAATTGTATAAAACTTGTTTCAAATTGGCTATGCATATAAATTGACGTTAATGTGACGTCGACAGCAGGCAGTAAAAATATATACAAATACAAGTACATAGCTGAGGACACTGTGCACAGTGTGCTTTCAATTTTGGGGTTGTGAAATAACAGCCTAGAAGTATGCAATGAAAATGTTTAGTGCTGTTTGTCACTAGGCCAATTGAAATCATCGCTAATCGATGAATCGCCAATAGACCAACAGGTGTTTGGGTTCATCATCTAATCGGAAACGGGAGCAACTAAGTTCATCTGCACCTACTCCTATCTTTTTGCGTTTCTTTTGGGTGTAAAAGTACTCGGAGTGCCACTTAATAGCCAGCAGGTGTTTCCATTTTCTATAATTATAAATATGTACTTGCATTTCGTAAACAGTGCTGATAATTATGTATATATGGTAGTTTATGGAAATCACTACTACTATTTATACTACTATAGTAGTACTTTTATTGCAACTATTATTGCTACTTTAAAAATTCTGTTTTATTCACTGCAAATATTAGTAATATTTTTCCTATGACTTCCGATTTTTAATAATTATAAGTATTTGCATTTCATAAACAGCACTGATAATTATGTTAGTTTATGGAAATCAAGGAAGATGCGTTATTAAACACACTACTACTATTTATACTACTATAGTAGTACTTTTATTGCAACTACGTTTATTGCTACTTTAAAAATTCTGTTTTATTCACTGCAAATATTAGTAGTATTCTACCTATGACTTTCGATTTTCAATAATTATAAGTACTTGCATTTCATAAACAGCACTGATTATTATGTTAGTTTATGGAAATCAAAGAAGATGCGTTCTTAATTAAAGCTACTAATATTTCAACTACTTTTATTGCTACGATTGTCGCTACTTTTCTATTGCTGCTATTTTAAAAATTTAGTAATATAACTGCTACTTTATGCTACTACTTTTTAGTGATATTAATTTTGTAGTACAATACTAAATAATACAATTATTGCTGCTGCATTATTTTTTTTAGCTACTTACTATAATTTCTACTAATTTTATTTTAACTGCTGTTGTTATAATTAAAATTTTTTAGTACTATTGACTTTATTATACAAATTTTAATTTATTTACTGATGATACAATTACGAGAGAAGAGTTTAATAGATACGTTAATTAAATTTATTCAAGAATAACTTCATTAATAATAGATAAAAATGTTTAAACGGATAAAAGTGTGCAATATTTATGAATGTAAATTTTTATTCATCTAATTTGAGAAGAGAATAAAATATATACAATAAAATTATTTCACATACTATTTATAATCTTTAAAAATTGTACTACTATGCCCTCTATTATACAAATTTTGATTTATTTACTGCTCTTAGTTTAACGAAGTCTACTTCTTTAGCTACTACTTTCTACTAATGTTATTATAATAATAATTATTACCACTATTTTTGCTACTATTACTATAATAGCTATTAGTAATACTTTCATAGTTAATGCTACACTTACTACCTTTTTGCTAATTCTACATATGAGTCATAAGTTTCAGTTTTATTGTATCTTCCATGGCTACTTATACAATTACTACCATTTTACTAACTTAACCAATGAGTCATATGCCCATTACTTTCACTATTACGACTACAACTAATATTACTACAACTACAAAATTTTTAAATAGTTTGTTTCACACAATCTATTTATTTTCAGAATTTATTAATTCTCTTAAAAAGCCAAATTTATTAATTTATGCAATTTATTTAGTTTTCATTATAAATATTTCATTTTATTACCTGAACTTTGATTAGCAAAAAGACCAGACACCTAACAAGTACTTATTAGCTAAATTTTGGCAACAGATAAGGCTAACATAAGCAGTTAAGGCAATAAAAAATGGCTTCTTAAAGGTGATTAGATTGGATTGCAAGTGCAAACGAACTGGAAGTGTGATTTGGGTATAAAAGGCATCGATTTCTGGGCAATGGAATTACAACTCAAACAGTTTCTGAAGAGAACAGTTCCCAAAAACTAAAATTCAACAAAAATTCAAATTTCTAAATATTATAAAAATGTCAATCAATCAATTGTGTGTATATTTCTGCCTGATTTTGGCGTTGAGTTGCACTTTTGCGAGGGCAGATACACCAGTCAGACAATGTGAGTAACCTAACAGGAAACCCTCGCTAAAAATGGATTACTAATTAAGCAAATTATAAAAATAGGTGCCAATGAAAATAATCCCTTACCTTTAATGGTGCAAATTGATGACTGCGATGAGCTGCCCTGTGATTTGTGGAAGGGTTTGGAGTCCAAAATTGCCATACAGTTTGTAGCCAGTAAGTAATCTAAAAGAAAAGGAAAGTTGAGTTGATAACAATTTTATTATTATTATTTTTAAAATAAATTAGCACGCAACTCGATGCATAAGCTGACAGCGAAAGTTCATCTGACCTCATTGGGTGTGACAATACCCTATGAATTGGATGCCAAGAGGAGTGATGTTTGCAACAATCTGTTGCATGGTGCTTATTGTCCACTGGATGCTGGCGAGGATGTCACCTATAGTCTCATGTTGCCAGTGGCCAGCAATCAACCGGAAGTGCCAACACGTCTCCAGGTGACGCTCCATGATGCGGAGAAAGCTGATCAAGTGGTTGCCTGCTTTTTGGCCGATACAAGGGTCAGGAAGCCGAGTTCCAACTAAACCAAATACTCAATTATATTGGTGATTAATTTAAGCATAGATTTAACAAACATTGTAACAATCTCTGGGCATTTGTTGATGCCAATTAATAGCAACTAAGCAGCTAACCAAAAAACACTATTAGCCATTATGAATAAATAATTAAGGCAAAACATTATGAATAATGTAGATGAACATGTGAGTTAATTACCAAACAGCGCACACACATAAGCCGCCTAAGCTAGTTGCCACACATGCCACATACGTATGCCACATGCCACTTGCCACATGCCACATGCCACACCCATTGATTCAACGAGCTGCACTGAATCGGCTTAATTAAATGACGCAGAAAATTACGCAACACCTGTTAAAACAGCTCACACAGCAGGCAGACATCACTGACTGACTGTCAAATTGATTGACTGACTGACTGACTGATTGAAGGTTTGACTGAGGTGTTGACGCTGCGTGCGGTTTTTCATAAATTTGCAACTTTTCATCGCAAAATCATTTGCCATTTCCACATTTACACGCACATTTCACCCACGCTTTGATTGAGGAACTGTTGGCGGCAGTGTTGCCAAAGCAGCTTTATTCCCGTCAAATCTGGCTTTTTTTAAAGTTCAAAATTAAAGAAAGCGCGCTGCGGATATACTGTATTTTTTTTATAAAATTCTTATTGTTACTTCCTGAAGAAGGCGGAAAAATGTCATCGAATCGCATTGGAGGAAAACTTTTATACAATTAATTGATTATAATTTTATTTTATTTAACGTTTATCAAAAACAGTTGACAAAAATTAAAATAATATTACAAGTGACAATTTTAAATAAACAGCAAAATTAAATATTAGTACAAAACTGAAAGAAAACAAACCTTTTTTAAGTTACAAGTTATTAGTTGATTATAATTTTATTTTATTTTATTTAAAATGAATTTATCAAAAATTAAAATAATATTACAAGTGACAATTTTAAATAAACATATAAATAAAATATTAATAAAAAACTGAAAGAAAACAAACATTTTTTAAGTTATAAGTTATTAGTTGATTATAATTCTATTTTATTTAAAATGAATTTATCAAAAATTAAAATAATATTACAAGTGGCAATTTTAAATAAACAGCTAAATTAAATATTAAAAACTGAAAGAAAATAAACAAACATTTTTGAAGTTATAAGGTGTGGGGTATTCTAAAAATTGTAATTAAATTAATACAACATTTTTTGTTAGGATTGGATAAAACCTAGAAATCCCCAATCATATCAATTAGTTTAAGTATTTTATTAGTATTGTTAGAAGTAGTAATTACAATTAATTATTATTTAAATGAGCAACATAAGTCTTATCAACCCGAAATAAATAACTCAAAATTAAATCAAGAAACTGGTCCCATTAGAAAATATTTCTGAAATGTTCCTTGATTTTTTTTCGCTTTTTCTACCCTATCTAATATATTTATGGAATTATAATTTCGGATAGAAAATAAACTTGCTTAAATGTATCACATTTGTATATAGCTCCATTGGAAGAAGTTGTTCAAACCATCTTAAAAAACTCTTGACTCAAAAATTTTTTTAAATATTTGAAAGCAACGAAAGTTGGAACATTTAGAGACTTAGAAGTCGCTTTAGAACCTGTCTGATAAATATGAAAAATATTTCTTTTTTTCTCAGATTTTTTATTGAAAATTGAGGTTTATTTTCGAGCTTTTTCCCAATAAAACCGTCTTTTATTGCCTGTCAAAAGTTGGCAACACTGTTTGGTGGTGCAACTGCTGCTGTGGTTGCGCCTCTGTGCTTTTTCCCAGCTGTGGTTATGGCTTCCTTCCTGTCATTTGGCAAAGCAACGCTAATTGGCTTTTCAACACTTTAGACCTTCCTGACAGACTTGTTCTTTTTTTTTTATATTACGAATATACATATATACATATATAGACGAGTATATATAGTTGCTTTAGCTAATGAATGAGCCCTGATTGAGCACATATCCGTCGGTTAGCTAATTGAGTCGTCGACTAGGTGGTGACATATTGCAATATAAGTAAGAGTAACTTACAAATTGGTTACAAACTACGAATACATTTAACGTAAGCCTTAATGTTGCATATAAAACACAGGGTCAAAGATCCGGTTTTTAAGTTGAGAAATTAACTATGGAACCACAATTTGAAACTCTTTATAAAATTCAGCTGAAATCTATTCCCTTCTATAATTTTAACAAAACTTGAACTTAAGAAACATTTTCTTAAAAAAAAATTAGATTTTAGAATCGGCACCGAATACTGCAAATTTAAATAATACTCAAAAATAATATACAGATATTAATCTTTTTAGAATTGTTTTTCGATCCCAGAAATATAATCAACTTATCTTTACTGAAATCATTTGTAAGTGTTGTCATTAAAAATTTAAATACGATTATCCTTTAATCTAGTACAAAAAAAATTAGCTGAAGTATATTTTTTCTATTAAAAAATCGGTCAAAGCATTTTGAAGTTGAAGGTAATTTATTTTCAGCAAGAGAAGATGTATGACTTTTTTTTTTTTAGAATTGCGATTCGTGATCTTAATAAAATTTCAACTATTTTTATAATAAATACTTTCAAGTTTAATTTCAATACAATTTCATATTCGAAATGTATTTTAAAATCATAAATAAAGAATTTTCTTAATTGTACAGAGTATTTCTGAGCTTTTATTTTGCAACAAAATATTCAGAAATGTGTGAAAATATCTTGAGCATTAAAAAATTCAATTTTATTTTGACGTTTAATTTAAATATACTAAATACAGGGTATACTTTTTATCAAACAAACTTTAATAGTGCTTAATTAACAATTAAATGATGCATATTAAATAAAAACTGCAATTAATTGAAGCAACAGTCCATATCCAATTCGGTTTGTAACTTATTTTCATATTGCCAACAATGATATCATTTCAGAATGAAGCAAATTCTAATATTGTGGCTCTTGGCGCACCTTCAGCTACAAAACTGTCTGGATTCCTTTGAGGACATGGAGGACTCGAGACCCATAGTGAATATAAAAGAATATAATAATATTTATTTTTGAAAAATAGTTATGTTTTTTTACAGCCCACGGTGGAGGTAGAACGTGTCAAGATTCATGGAGAGCGAAAGTATTTACTGGTCGGAAGTAGAATTCACAATAATCGCACTCAATTTGATGTCTATATAAGTGTAATTCGGGAACTGGGCAGTAATAATCTTGTAATGAATAGCAATATGCGTGCAAAGTTCAATGGAGAAAAGGATTTCAAGAGGATCTTTGAGATGAAACGATTGGATTTTTGTGGCTGGTTAACCGAATACAAGGAGAACTTTTTTCTGCGTGCTTTCTTCAAGAAAAGCATGGAATTAAGTGATATTATTGTGTGTCCCGTGAGAGTGGGAAACTTTTCGCTGACCAATGTCAATATGGCTGATAATGTATATCCGCAGAATCTGGTGCCGGGCAACTACAAGTATTTCCTTGAGATTGTTGAGATCACTGGGGATGTACCCAAAGTATTCGCCATGCAGGTGACCACAAAAATATATGTTAAGGGATAGAGAGTTTTTCCTTATGCCACATACATACATACACACATGTGCAATGCTTAACAAAGGATACGTAATTACAGCAAGGACATCGACATCGAGTGCTGCCCCCGGAGTTCACCCCCCGTCGTCCTTCGCCTGTCCTGTAAGCGGATTGTTACCTTTATTTCTTCCTCATGTGGTATTTTTTTTTTCCATTTTTCTGTACGCCCCAGCGCACACTTTTCCGCATTTAATTTTCCATTGTGCGTCATACTCGAACGCTTTTCCCTTGACACAACGGAGACGTCGCACATATTGAAAATCGTTTAAGGCGACCGAGTGCAGCGTCCGATTATTGTGATTATCTCTGACTATCGCGTGTTTGTTCCCGTTCCCGTTCCCGATTCCGATTCCAATCCCACGAGACATTTGCGGTATTCTCTCGTACTATTTAAGAAGCCATATGTGCGCATTGTTACCGCAATTTTCCTATGTCATTTGTCTATAATTAATAGAAAAACAATATGCTCAATGGGTAATCAATAAGCGAAGCCAACTATAGGCTAAATAAATGGATAATGCTTCAAAGTCCTGAATGAACATTTTATTTCCTCTTGCGAAATTCTCTTTGCATTAATAATTCCTTTGTCTTGAGCGTAAAGTGTCTCTTTTTATTAGACTTTCTTCTGAAAAAGAATAAAATTCTTAAATATACAAAATACTTAATATATTCAATGTGTCACAAATGTGTTTTTAAATTCATATAGAATGAATAAAAAAAAGAAATAACATTACTCAGGAAAGTTTTGTTTGCAGAACTTTTTAAGTTGCCTTTTAATTTGTAATAAAAATCCTTGAAGCAAAGATTTGACTTTTTACATTAATTCTCAATTTACTTAAATACAATTAAATTATCATTTAAATAATATTTATGTTTAATTAAAAATATAAATTTTAGTGTAAGGATTTTTCTATTGTTTAATTATTTATTAATAGTAAAATTCAATTACAGCTCTCAACAGCTTAATTTTAAGTATCAAGTTAAAACAAAATTCCCTCTAATTTTTTAAATATTTGAAATTTCTATAAAAATCCTTGAAGAAAGGAATAGACTTTTTACATAAATTCTCAACTTACTTAAATACAATTAAATTATAATTTACCAAATATTAATGTTTATTTTAAAATATAAATTTTAATGTAAAGATTTTCTAATTGTTTATTTTCTCTCTCTCATTTTCTACATTTTCTGAAAGTCCATTCTTAAAATTCATACTGAATAATATTTTAGAGTCTCTCATAAGCCACTAAAACCATTCCAACCCATTTATTTTTTGTGTAATTTGATACTTTAATGGATATCCAACCATTTTCACAGTTAATTAAAATCCCTAATGCGGTTTACCTTCGTCTTTTTTATGCTTTATATATAAAGGGGTGGCCAAAGGTCGCACCCTCATTTCAAGGATACTTTAACGCACAATAAAATCATTTTGCAAATTCAATTTGGCAAAAAAGAAAGAAGAAAATAATGTGAATATAAAGAGCAAATGGAAATTCAAATGGAAAAATGAAAAATCCCAGTCAACAATAAATTCCTGCAAGTAGCGAGTCCAAGGATTCCGTTTCCGTCTCCCTCTCCATCCTTTAATGTGAAGTGCGAATGCCTGCTATCAAGTGTCGCACTTATGTGTGACCTTTGCAAATTCAATTTGTCACCTTTTTATCTATAAACATTTTCTATTAGCCCATGTAGAGGGCACATTTTTCACATTTTCTTTGGCCTAAACATTGGAATAGCTTAGTGCAACAGGGAGTTACGGAAGAACTTGTCAATTTGTCAACGTTTTATTTTTGTGGGGATGGTCAATTACTTTCGAGTATGTGATGTTCATGACATATATTATTTTGGGAACGTTTAGAATACCAGTAGATAAAGACGTCTAAAACATTTTTAGTTTATTTCTAGATAAATTAAAATTTAAACGGATTTTTAAATTATTTTTTTAATATTTCTTTTTTAATAAAATATTATTTTCACGTTGTATTAGGGCTAAGAATTTAAAAATTATCATTTTCACTTTGTCGGACATAGGTTGACCAACTAAAAGTAAATTCAATCCGCAAAATTTTGCATAAATTATTAAAAAAACAGTTTAAAATCTTATCGAAAGTAAAATCTGGAAATTATGAAATTATTCATTTTTGAACGAGTTTCTACAAATTTCATAAATTTAAATAATAATTTTTGCATCAGTTTCAATAAATTTTATAAATTTAATTATTTAAGTCTCTTTAAAATTAATATAAAATATAAAAAACAGATTACAGGGTATTTTTCAGTCACTAGAGCCACACTTTTATTTCTGGCATGCTATCATATAGGAATAAATTGAATCAATCAAAATTGATTTTGCTTGCTACAATAAAGTCGGCCAGAAATTCAATTTGAAAAGCATAAAAATGAAAATGAAAAATTCGAATGGAAATTGTTTTTCACGAAGGAGAACCTGGCTGGCGTCAGTTGGTAATTTCTTTGTTGGCAGCGCCTTGAGTCAAGAAGCTTCTGGTAATTAAAAAGGCGTTGAGCTTAGCAATTAAACACACGAACTCAGCGAGGACACAACTCAAAGTTGGGAGCTAAAAAGTACAAGTAATACACTAAAATAACGCAATGTTGCGTAATTCAGTTTCACAGTTTTGTAATTAAACGCATTTGCATAAGAATTGCATACGACGATAGCAGAGCCTCAGGCATACTTTCATGCAACTCTAATTAAAAGTAGCCCCTGAAAAAAAAGGAAAAAAAAAATAATAAAAATAACTATCCCCACAACAATTAAGTTTGACTTCAGTTAAGTCCTCTGCTTCTTCTCCAACTGGGCCTTCAATAAAGGTCATCAACGTGGCCAAATGGAAAATGCCAGCGACTTGACGTTACTTCCATGCCAATATCGTTTTGTTCTCTGTGTTGCCCACAGGAAGTTTCTAATGTGCGGAAGTATGGCGACAGCTTTTGATGGTTACATCAAATTCTAGAATTACAGGCAGTTATTGAAAAGATAGAAGAATAACTGAATGTCAAAAAAAACTAAGTATTATTCCCAATTCCACTAAATGATACTGATTGAATTAATTAATTTTATTTCTAGTTAAGGTAGAAGTTGAAGATCAAGATATAAGAAAATATCTGAACACAAGAAAAATGTCACAAAAATTCAATATTTCAAAGAAACTAAATGAATTATTTTGGATGAATAAATTGTCACAGAAAGGATGGAAAAATATCTAATGGCATAATTTTTTGTTTGGGAATTTAAAAAAAAAAACAACAAAAAAAACAATTTTTGATTCAATTTCTTAACTTTTTAAAATAAGATTGAAACCAAATTTTCAACCATACAAGCTCAATGCTCCATTTCCCAAACAAGAACATAATATTTCTGAAATCGGTAAAATAAGAGTTCTATAATTTTTAATTTTTTTAATTTTTAAAAATATTTGAAAGTTGTTAAACAGTTTAATTCAGCGGTGGGAAGGAAATTTTCAATCGAGAGCACTACAACATCTACAATAAACTCAACTTCTGAAGTCATAAATAAAAACAAAATGAACACTTTTATGGCTACAGTATTTGCTGTGTGGTTGTTGTTTGTTTTTATGATGGTCTGCTCAAAACTAACGTAGTTAGCAGAGTCAGAGTCGGCAGATGCACGTAATTTGTTATTTTAAATTGGTTTGATATCAACACTCTGAGCACTGCGTGTATTTTGTTATTGCTGAATTTAGGTTGCAGAATTTTGTTTTAAGCTAGTTGGAGATCGGCACCTGTTTGCTCAAGTGCTAGTGCGTCTGCTTGGCGGAGGGTTGCAAATTTTTAAAAGAAATCAGATCAGTTTACAAAGCAAGAAATAGAATGTAAGCATATTAATGATACAAATGATAACGATTTTTCTGGATTACAACGTGATGTATCTAAGAACTTAATATACTTACTTTTTTTAAGGGATATCAATATCAATGTGAAGAGTCAGCTGGAGTAACTATAATATATAGGAATCTATTCAATATTGGCAATCCAATGAAGCGAATATTCAAGATATTATCATCGTAATCGAAATGTGCTCTGCACTTGCCTCATTGCACTTTTAGCTTATCTATTTGAATCTGTTGAGTTCCCGACAAATAAACATATCGTAAATACATTTTCAAATATCATAATATCATATGATCCTAATTAAGAGCCCATTACTCACCCCTCCAAAGTAAACAGATATGATACGATGTGCAACCAAAATAAAAACCGCAAGTCAACGAAGCAACCCTCGATTAGGGTAAGGGTGCTGCGATTTCCGTACAGATATTGGTAGGGGTGAATAGTGAAATGGGAAGGGGAAATTTCATGGGAGTTGCGACTTTGATTGCGACGCGTGTAATTTGACACTTGAACATGTGCAGAGAGCAAAACCGGCAAACCTGAGCAATTAGGCCAACAAAATCAACATCGACAGACGTTAAAGGCATGCAAATGAGTGAAGAGACTGTTAACAGGGCTAATTACAGTGTGGCCCAAGTGTCAGGAACAGGCAACTACCAAGGCTATCAATAACATCTTACAAAAGCCACAGCTATGTTAATGAGACGCATCCTTCGTCTTCATTTTCTTCATCTCTGACGAGCCGACAATTAACTGAAGGTAAAGAAAACCGCAAAGTGAAACTTTATGTTTACCTGGAGCAAAGAGAGGGAAAGAGATAGAGACAGAGTGAGTGAGAGCTCAAGTTGTCTAGAAAAATGTCTTCCAAAAAAAGTAGCTAAAATCTTAATGGTCAACTTTTGTTCTCAGTTCCTTTTTGAGTCTTAACTTGGTTAACTGGCAGAGCAGCACATAAAAAATTTTATAATTGCATTCCTGTTTATTAGACGTCCTTGTGCTGAAGCTGAAGTTTAATTGAATTTTTGCGAGTTTTTTAATTGCAATTCTGCTGAAAATTAAAGCACAAATATTCCATAAACTCATATTTAATTTATTATTTTTAGATAAATATATATGTATTTAATTTAAAGCCATTTTTCCTAATTTTTGTTTAAGTTTTAAATTACATTAGGTCAACTGCTCTTAGTTAGCAATAAATAAACAAACATAATAATTTTATAATTTTAGGGAAAATTGAAGTTAATTATTTAAAAGCCACAAGTATTTATTTAACTTATTATTACTTATTTATTTAAATTTTTATAATATTTTGATTATCGTTATATCGCTTTTGGATTACAGTTGTAAATAACTACTTAAAAAAATATAAAATTTTTTATTAATATCTAAATTCATTTAGTATTAGTTTATAGTATTTAGTATTTGTTTATATTTATTTAAAACTTCATAAATATATATTACTCTTATTAATATAATTTATTAATGTATAATTGAATTTTATTAAAAATAAATTAATAAATTTATTTATTTAAAGCCATATAAACCTTTAAATTTTTGTATTATTTATATACTTATGTACTTGTTGGCAGTTCTTAATTTTCAGCAGCTATAAGTTATAGTAGAAGTATTTAAATGCTATAAATATAAATATATTCAACTTATTATAATCAAATTCAGGCATTAAAACTGAAACGAATATGGGTTTCAGTTACGGTTTCAGTTATGCTCGAGTTAAGGTTTTCGGTTATCGGTTATGCAAAATCTTGGAGTATCGGTTTCGTAACGGATATCGGTTTTTTGTAAGTTTCGGTTTAAAAATAACGGTTCATAAAAAAAATAAAGTTTTTGGTTGACCAAAATAAGAAACTTTATTCACTGCTTTACATGAAAAAAGAAAAATTGCTCTAATTAGCCTGGAAAATAATGTTATCTGGTTACTGGAAAGGAATGAAAATTTCGATTATTTTGATTTTACAGATCTTTAAAAACTTTGAACTGCCATAACTTTGTCAAAACTCAATCAATTTTCATGGGCCTTGTAAATTTGAGCATTATTTAACCTCTTAATTCGTTCTGCATTTAAATTTTGTTGATTTTGAAAATTCGAATTTTTTCGAAAAAATCAAAAAAGAGAAAGGGGTAACACTGTAAATTTTCTAAAAAATTCGATTTTCAAAATTTTTTGAAAATGAACAAAATGTAAAAGCCAATTGAATTTAGAATTAAAATCATGCTCAAATTTACATTGCTCGTAAAAATTGATTGACTTTTGACAAAGTTATGACAGTTTAAAGTTATCAGTACCTGGGACGGCCAGAACCGAAATTAACCCTTATAAATGAATCGGTTCTAATTGTCGGTTACGGTTTCAGTTACGGTTACAAATCGGTTTTTACCGGTTAAAGGTTGCGGTTTCGGTTAAGGTTTTAACACCTGAACAAATTAATTAAATTTTCTAGAGTTTTTGTTATTATTCAGCTGAAAGTTTAAGCAGAATTATTTAATTTAATCTCAATATATTTAAATCTTATAGAATTTTTGTTGTAACTCAGGACTAAGACATAACTATTTAAATGCATTAAATATTTACTCAATTTGTTGAATGTAATAAAGTTAACTATGTTGTCAGTTTTTTTAGTTGAGATCCTGCTGTCAGTTAAAGTGAAAGTATATAAAGGCCTTAAAAATATATGCTTAAATTATTTAAAATGTGAGCAGAACTGCCGCCATTTTGAAATCACCGGATATGACATTAATAATGCTCAAAAAGGAAAACCGCAAAAAAGGAATCCTTCGGTTCTTAAAATATCTACACAATGAGGCAAAAATAAGAAAAGCTGGAACTGAAGCTGAAGCTGAAGCAGCAACATCAATGACACAACCTTCTTCCCCCCCCCCCTTCCGGCCCACTCCCTACCTGCCTCCCTCTCTCTTTCTAACGCGCGATACGTAAGCGGAAGAAACTCCAATGCATTGCATTGAAATTCTTCATTTGCAATTCAATGACATTCCGTTTCGTGCTGTGACAAATCCTTTAGCGACTGTGGGCGTGGCATTCAATGAGCCAAAATCTACAATGTCCAATGAGCGTTGCGACGCAACAGATGACGCCAACTTGCAGCGCCCCCTGTCGTTGGAAATATATCAGAAGCATTGCTTCAGCTGTAGGCGTGGCGACGCATGCGCCCTCTGTCGTGTGGGAGTCAGTAACAGTCGATGGCGAGAGAGAGAGAGAGAGAGGAACGAGGGGAGGTTGTGAAGTCGCGCAATGCAGATGAGAGCGAATCCAAGGCGAGGATTCCACAGCAATGTGCGAGCGAGACTCGCAACCTGTCAAACAGATGAACTTAACTCATCCCATATACAGGGTGGATGGTCTTTGTTGTTGTATGTAGTTGGGTGGTGGTGTCTCACTTTGTGACTGTTGCCTGTCTTGTGCAGGCTTTCATTGGCTTCGCATTCAAACCCAATTTTCGTTGGCATTGCGACAGGTGACCCAACAACGGTGCTTTCGAACTTCTCTTCTCAATTCTCAATTCGCAGTTCTCAGTTCAGTTCGACGGGCGCAACAGGAAAGTTGCGTGTAACGGTAAATGTGAAAAAAACGTGTGTCGTGTTTCCAACTCAAAAATCTATTGCATATTTTCATGCGTTAACTGTTTCGCATTTTGGCACTAAGCAAAGTAATTTAAAAACAAATTTCATTCCAAAAAATTTAAAGAAATTTAAAAAATATTTATAATAAAATAAATAATAATCAATTTAAAAATGTAATAATTAAAATAATAAGTATATTAAAATACTTAATGATTACTTAATTAAAATAATTTCATATACGTTTATTAAACTTTGTGAAAGTGTGTTGTTTAGGACTAAAAGATAAAACTACAATAACTATAATAAATATCTGTTATAAAAAAATGGTTTACTAAAAATTATCGCCGAAAAAAATATTACTCACAATCTTAAAGATTTCTTATTAACTAATGGTATTTGAAAAACTTAATTGAATCATTTAATATGTGTTTAAAAGGTATTTGAAATAATTCCAGTAATTATGCAAGTAAAATTTAACAGTTAGTTTACCAGGACATTTAGTTTTCTTATGTTTAAACCAAAGCTTGTGATAGTTTAAGTTATAAATAAATACGTGTTAAAAGTATATAAAATATATAAAATTGTTTTTATGTTGATAATATTGACAAATTATTGTAAGTTGGCGAGATCGATCTTTTTTATGTGGATGGATTGATCATATTGAGCACTTATTAAAGTCAGTCAAAATAAGTTAATATCAACTTGACAAACAAAACAGATCTTAACCTAAAAGAAAGATGAAAGATGGCATAAAAATGTTAAAAACTTGTAAAAATAAAAAAATCTGACTCGAATTTTAGGCTTACGATTAGCCTGTGGCAAATAATAAAGGGTTTCTTGAGAATATTTAACAATAAATAGTTGATACTTTCAATTATAACTTAGAATGAAAGGATATCTTGGGCGCACCTTTACATAGCCGGGTGGATAAAAAAAGGTTTTTTAAAAAATACAGGTTTTATTTATTTTAAAACAACTTAAGAAACGATCATGATTTATCTAAAAAAAATTAGTTTTTTAATTACTTAATACAATTACAGTTTTCCGATTTTAGTCAAATTTGTTCAGGATTTATTAGGCAATATTAAGTAGCCAATGTGTAAGTTTGACTAAGACATATCAACAAACAATAACAAATTTCGTACCCTCTGCAAAAAAAAATCTAAATCCAGAAATTTTTATTAATTTGGCAAAGTTTTAGCGTAAATCAAATTTAATTTAATGTCAGATTCTTAAGAGAAAATAATAAGTTAAATTTTATTTATTAAAAATTAATTAATGCTCATAATATATTAATTAAATTAAAATTTTTGATTTTACAGTAAAATTATAAGCATATGTAAATATCAAAGGACAAAGATCATTTCAAAAAGGAAATTCAATAAATCAACTAAAGAAATTAATTGAAATTAAAGCTTTAACTTTATTTATTTATAAATATAAAATATAAAACTGTAGTTAACAAATTACTAAATTAATTCGGCATAATATATTAATTATAATAAAATTATTTGACTTTTCAGTAAAATTATAAGCATAAATATTAAAGGACAAAGAAACTTCCAATAAATCAACTAAAGAAATTAATTGAAATTACAGCTTGAACTTTATTATATAAAAATAAAATTGAAAACTATATTTGACACATTACTAAATTAATTCGGCATAGTATATTAATTAAAATAAAATTATTTAACTTTTCAGTAAAATTATAAGCGTAAATATCAAAGGACAAAGAAACTTCCAATAAATCAACTAAGGAAACTAATTGGAATTAAAGCTTGAACTTTATTATATAAAAATAAAATTGAAAACTATATTTACTAGTTACTAAATTAATTCGGCATAATATATTAATTAAAATAAAACTATTTGACTTTTCAGTAAAATTATAAGCATAAATATCAAAGGACAAAGAAGCTTAAAATAAATCAACTAAGGAAATTAATTGAAATTAAAGCTTGCCTACTCGGATAATAAAAAGAAGTTAGAAGGTCGGCGGACTTTCTTGATACACTTTAAGAATGTTGAACATGAATCAACTGCCGCAGTTGCAGTCGCTGTCGCAGTCGCTGTCGCAGTCGCAGTCGCCGTCGCAGTCGTTGGCACACCCACAGCAAGTACATTACGCCGAGTGCCGCCCATTACCGGCAATCAACGAGACATTTGCACAATTTAGTCAACATCGTTCGTCAATATCGCTGCTGTCCCCATTGGATTTATCATTGAGAACGACATCGAATATAGTTCCAATAACGCCGCCATCGACGCCGTCGCCGCCGAGGAAACGTCAAAGATTAATGTCCGAGGAGAATTATTTGTGGCGTCCGCATGTGGCGACGTTGCCACCGATGCCACATGCTGCACTGGTGATGCAACCACCACCAGCAGCAGCAGCAGCAACAACCACAAGTTATTTTCATCAACATCCTCAATTGGGGAGCAATTGTTATGGCTTGAGGGGATTTGAGGGAGTCGCGTCCTATGATAAAAGTAATTTTCACGTTGCTGCAACGAAAAATAGCTTTGAGCAAATTCCGGCAAGTCAATCGAGTGTGGCAAGAGCGTCCAGCATTTATGTTGAAGATGAGACAATTGTGTTGACCGAGGACGAGGATGAAACAGTTGTCAGTTCCCATGACTACAATGACTATGCCACGGATACAGAAAACGATGATAATGATAATGATAATGATCCTGATAATGATAACGATGATAATGATACAATACAAGTCAACGATGATGATGAGGATGAAGACGTCGAGTCAGCAAATCAAGATGATGAGGATGAGGAAGTATTTGTGGACATTTTAAGTAATGATGATGATGAGTTGCCGGTGCAAAGATTGCAGACTCAACTCTTGGAAACTAAAGCTCTAAAGCGTAATGAGCTGCTCTACGAGGATGAGCAACTGCATCATCAGGCGGTCGATGGTTTGGCCAAACTCTTTGATCGTGATTTCGGACAAACCCAAAAGGAATCCTCCACTGTCGAGATTATAACTGTCGAGGAGTCACCGCAAACGGAGAAAGTCTACATGGATTTAAGTGGAAATGTGACGGAAGTGACACCACCTCAATTACTTCCACCACCACCACCGCATTCACCGCCACGCAAACCGAAGACGGAACGTAAACGGACCAAGTTAAGAAAACATTCGGCAATTGATGAGGAAACAATTAGTCCCGTGTCCGGCACAATCATCCGTAAGCTGCGGGACGATGAGGAGCTTGTGGTGCGCAAAGGTGACATTGATCCGGCTTTCAATGTGGTCGAAATCACCGAGGAGGCCAAGGCCATCTTGGCCAGCATCGATAATAAGATTGGCGACTATTTGTGCCAGCTTTGTCGCACCGTCTACGACGATGCCTTCATGCTCGCCCAGCATCGATGTCCTCGCATCGTTCACATCGAATACAAGTGCTCCGAGTGTGAAAAGGTGCAAAGAACAACTTTTTATCTATCTCGCTATATCTATATATATATCTATATATATATCTATATATCTGAGAGTAGTAAATTATATTTGATTTCATTTGATTTCTAAAATAGTAAACATTTTATTTCAATTTTAATTTTATAATTATTTTTTAACTGATTTAAATTTTAGCTAAGGTTTTCCCGATAGCAAAATTTAATCACAATTCACATATCTATATCGAAATCATTCCTAATGACACTTACTAAAAATCAATTTATTTTCAGAGTATATAACAAAAATTATAGCATGATAAGATAATAATTATTTGTTCTCAATTTATTTCCAAAATAGTACAATTTTTATTTTAAAATAAAATTTATCAATATTTTTGTGCTGAAAAAACTCCAGTAAAGAATTTAAGCTTCAATTTTAACAAAATTTAATCACAATTCACACCTCTACATATCTCGAAATCATTCTTAAATAAATAAAAATCAATTTATTCTCAAATAAAATCCTGCTTTACTTTATATTTTTCTTTCAAAACTCTATTAGACAAGAGAAAACTGAAATTTTAATTTTAATTAAAATATAAAATGCATATTTAGATACACCCAAAAAATATTCCGAATTACCAAAACCAAATTATATGTAGCTTATTATAAATAATATAATTCAGAAATTTGTGTCTGGTATTTTAGTATTTTTGGTATATTCCAAAATATGTCATTAGATTGATACTTATACTTATACATTGATACCGCAAAAACTGAAAATAAGATATATAATAATTTTTTATTAAAAATCGAAATTTTATTATTATTTTAATATTTTGATTATTTATATCAAAACGTTAATTTTTACAAAAAAAAAAATACAACTGTCTAATTTTCCCAAACACTCCATTCACAAAAAAAAGTTGATTTTTCAGGGATTTCCCTTTTATTTAGATTATTTATTTCGGATTTCATTTTTTAAAACTCTTTTTTGCAATTATTACTACTCCTTTATTAAAATCTTTGTCGATGTTTTGAGTACTGAAATTTAAAAGCTCACTTAAACAATGATAACTTAATTGTTTTTCAGCCAGTGTCATTGGCATCCCCAAATTATATTAGCTCCTACTGTTTGGGTTTTTCTGGGTTTTTCCCATTCCTTGCAACAAATGTTAGATCAATTATTAATTTTGTATTCCCCAGACTTAATCATTTTTTCGTTTCAGCTTTTAATTTATATTTATTATTAATTTAATTATTAATTTTTAATTTAATTTTTATTTACACTTAATTTTTCCTTTTGCCGACTGCTTTAAGTCGTGAATAAATAAATAAAATAAATAAATAAATTAAATTAAAACTTTTGTCTGCAGGTTTTTAATTGTCCGGCGAATTTGGCGTCGCATCGTCGTTGGCATAAACCGAAGTCGGAGATGCAAACCGGAAAGAAGCGACAAAGCAGCAACAACGAAGCCTCCGGAAACAGCTCGGAAACCCAGAAACCAAGTGGAGATGATGCCAGCGATGGGATTTATCCTTGCCAGCAATGTGGCAAAACCTTTAGACGGTGGGTTCCCAACTCTTCCCCAATCAATTCTCAATTTAAACTGTGACTTTTATAGCTATGCCTACCTTAAGAAGCATCAGGCTTCCCATCAAATGCTGGACAATCTCAAGAATATGGAATTCTTCAATGCCCAGCAACAACAACAGCAGCAGCAACAACAACAACTGCATCCACAGGTGACACAACAGTCACCAGCAAGTGGTGCCGCCTATGTGCTGCCACGCCCACCACACTGCGGTCTTTATCCCACAGCTACGACCAAGAATTATGCAACTCCACAACGCTTTCCGGGATTCCCCTTCCAGCCCTTCGATCAGCGACGTTTCTACTCCTTGGGGGAATTGTATCTATCACAGCATCTGGAACGCAGCTCGGCCTTTCAATATGTCCATGCCAATCATCTGAGGCAGCTGTCGAATGTGGCACACACCATGTTGCCCCCGCTGCCCGTCAAATGACCCAGCTCCAATGTGTTGCGTCCTGTGCCGCGCATCGCATCCACAGCCACAGCCACATCCACAGCTACATCCACATCATCTTCGAGTGCGGCAGCGGCTCCTCTGGAGTTGCCTCCGGTGAATTGGATGCTTCCCATGCCGGCGGCAGCTGCAAACGCTGCAACTGCGGCAACTACGGTGGCGCCACTAGAGACAGTCGCTGGCGGTGTTGTTGGTGTTTAATTTGTTTATATGTATGTTTAATAGAATTCAATAAAAAATATACTAGTTAAAGTTTACATTATCCTAAAAAGATGTGAGCATTTTTATTGGTGCAACATTATCCTAAAAAGATTAAAGATTATTTTTGTGGGTACAACGGGGAGGATGAATCTCGGCAACTACGATGTTTAATTTGATTATATTTTTTGCAGAATTCAATAAAATATACTAGTTAAAGTTTACATTATCCTAAAAAGAAGAAAGATTTTTTTAATTGGTGCAAGGGGGCGGATGAATCTCGGTGTTTAACTTAATTTGATGTTTAAAATAATTAAACAAAATATACTAGTTAAAGTACACAAATGTCCTAAAAATATATAAAAACGTTGTTTCAATTGATGGAACGGGGCGGATGAATATTAAGTATACAAATATATAGATAAAGGTATAGATACTTTTTTATAATTTACTATCATTAATTGTGTTTTAGCCTGATTTTCAAACGGGTGAAAAAAATAAAAATAATACATTATCCTAAGTTAGATTTTATAAAATTCTTAACTACAATAACTTTACTTTGTTTTTTATACAATCGTGATGAAATAAACCGCCTAATTTGATTAGATGTTTAATAAAATTCAATAAAATATACTGGTTAAAGCTTACATTATCCTAAAAAGAGAAAAGATTAATTTAATCGGTACAACGGGGCGTATGAATATTGAGTACATTTTTATATTTTAATATCTTCAATTGTGTTTTAGCTTGACCTTTAAACCATGGTTAAAAAAGGTAAAAAATTATCTTAAGTCAGACTTTTTAGAAAGCTTTCAAAAGCAATCAAATTTGTCTAGGCTTACAAAGTCAAGAAATATTTCAAAACAATTGATAAAATTGAAATTAATTTTTTTTTTAAACAAAATCTTAGGTTTATATACCTTTTTTGGTTTTTTAATAAAAATTTAAGTTTTAATTTAAGAAAATAATTTATTATAAATAAAAATTGTAATTTAATTTACATTTTTATATTTAATTTAAAAATTGCAATTTTAAATTTAATTTTAATTTTCATACAATCATGATGAAATTATCCGGCTAGATCGGAAGGATCATAGAGTATATTTATTCTGAATTTCAGATTTCTCCCATTATTCGTTTATAGTTATTTATTTATTTCTTTTATTTACTTTTGTGATACTTTTAGTGATCCAGTATATATACATATACATAATATAGTGTCGGAGATGACATCTTTTCTTAGGCAAAAACAACACTGATATATGTATTACACTATTATTATTATTTTAATAGGGCATATACCGAGAGAAAAAAAGGCAGAAATCTAAGAGATTATCTTATCTATATTACATTAATTAATAGTTTTAAAAAAACAGAACGTAAGTATAATTTACAGATTCTCTAAATTACAGCTGATTGCCAACAACATTTAGTCCTAGAGCATAGGATAAAGCCTGTGCCAAATAGGTTTCTTCGTGGACTCCGTAGAAAAGTAAAGACTTGGGTCCTACAAGAGAAGAGAGTTAAAGAATTGAACAGTTTCTCAAGGAAATGTGACTCACCCTGAGCAAAGAGGAGACTCTCCGAGGACATTTGTTGCAATCTCAGCTGCAGTTTCGACTCCTCCTGATTGAAAGTCTCATCTAAAGTGCTTATTAAATCCGTTTCTCCACTCACATCCCGACTTGGACTCATATAGTTGCCATTGGTGAGAAGTACGAGGGTCAAGGAATCCTTTTGACCCAACAAATTTGAGAGTGTCTCATTCAGCAACTTTAATTCCCGAATTGCATTCATTTCTGACCTCACAAAATGCTCCCAAATCAACAGATGTCTCACACCTGGACGCCTGAGCACCTCCAGAGTTTTATTGAGCATCAACTTTAAGCTGGGAGCTTGAGAATTCCCACTGAGATCTCCATTGGCCAGGACACCCAGCAAATAATCCAAATTGGTGGCATTAATCGAACTGAGTTCCGTTTCCTGCTGAACTAACTCGAATCTCTGGCGAGGCTTTAACTTTAATTTCTGATTTCTCCAGTCACGCAACAAATTGCGTCCAGTTCTGGCGCGGCACAGCAGCTCATCCAAGGGATCCCAACTATAAATTGGAACTTTGGCACTCATCAACTGTCTTCCACCGCCCATAAGGACATTGAGTGATTGTCCCGTCTCGCCGGAGATCAATTGTTGGGCCACATCCTCGCAGCCATCTTCGATGTAACCCAAAGGCATCAAACCATCGCATTCCCAGCTCGTTTCAGCCACGTTAGCATAGAGAGCTGCTCCAGTTGCTCCCGTTATCCTTTGATTTGTCACAAATCCTGTGCGCAGTCCTGCAAGTTGTGCCTGTCGAAGGATACTTTGAAGTTCATCCAACTGACTGCAGTTTCTGGACATGCTCTGGGAAAAACTGAAAATATTTCTTATTGATCAATATTGCAACTACAAGAACAAATTCAATTTAAATATACCAAATTTGTTGTAAAATAATTAAGAATTATTTGTGATTTAAAAAAATAAAATAATAATTAATTAATACCATTCATTTTTATTACATTAATTAATAATAATAAGTATAATAGATTTTTATTAAATTTATTAATTAAATTAAATTATTAATTTAAATTAATTAAAATAAATAATTAAATAAGTTTTTAAATAATAATTTAAAAAAACTTTTTTTTGTATTTAAAGAAAATCTCAAAGGACTTTTATTTTTGAGTAAAGACAGTTAACTATTAAAAAAAATGTTTTTTAATACTTTTATAAATTTAAAAATTGTTTCTTTAAACTGAATAACAAATTTAGAATTTATTATAATTTTTGTATTGATTTTATCAATGAGCAGTTTATAATAATAATTAAAATTGATTTAAATTTAGCAGTTTTTTAAAACAGTTATTCAAGAACTGGTTTTTATAATATATATAATAAGAAAAAAATAAAAACAATAAAGTCTTTGAAGATTTTTATAAACTGAAAACTTTTTTCTTTAAGCAAAATAACAAAATTCGATTTAATTATTATTATTCGTTTTCATTATATCAATAAACAATAATGAGTATAATGGACTTTTATTAAATAATTGATTAAATTATAATTAAAATTAATTTATATTTTAGTTTTTTAAAAGACCTTTTAAAGCCCTTATTTTTAATATTTAAAAAAGTCTCTTTATTTGTGAGTAAAAAAAATCTCTTAGAACTTTTCCTCTTGGACATAAATTAAATGTCTCAAAAAACTATTATTTAAAAAATAAAAATTATTTGAAGACGTTTATAGAATGAAAACTTTTTTCTTTAAGCCGTCTTCAATTAAATTTTTATAAAAGACTGAAAAATTTTAAATGATTGAATAAAAATCAAATATACTTTTTATTGTAAATATTTCAAATATTTTCTTAAATCACAATTATTTGATAAAAATGATAAGATCAAATAAAATTCTTTAATTAAATATTAAAAGTGATTTTCTTACCTATTCCTTAGCTCTGATTTTAGGGGCACTCCCGACCAGAAGGCACGGGAAATACTGGACATATCACAGGGTGAATTGTAGCTGCAACTGTTTTTGATCCGCGCCAGATGCGGAAACTGATCCCAGACAAAGTGTGCATGTTCCTTGGTGCTGTTTTCCTTAGGGAAACGAGCTGATGCCAAATCTCTGCCATCGATGCCATTGACCAAGAGAATCATGACATTTTGAACCCGACTCTCTTTGGAGTAAACTCTCATTGCCTGTGTCAATTCTTGAATTCCCTTGTCATACCAGAGTTTCTGTTCCGGCGATACCTGATCCTTCCAGTAATCCACATCCGATAGATTGACCACCTCGTGCTCCACCTCATAACGGATTGTGATGCCAATACAGATCAGGGATATAAACACGGCCAACAACACGGATCCGGCCACAATAAACAACTGTGTCGACTTTAAACGAAGTTGGAAACAAAATTGTTTCCATTTTCGAGATGTGGCCATAATTAAATCCGGGAATCCACTTCAATCCCAAGCTGATTTTCAACTGCGCCATGGAAATTCATCTTCAGAAAAATAACTTATCTCCAGATTCTCATATTCTATACTCTCTATCCACATTTTAGATAAGAATTGTAAACTGTTTAAAGTTTTTACTGCTATAATTTGCATTGTTGTAGTGTTGTAATTAGTTGACAAATCTGATGAATAATTTATACGTTAATTGTCCTATAAACAATTGCAAATACACTGCGAGAAATCACACTTAAGTTGCTCAAAATTCAACCCAAAATCTAAAAGTACTAAGAAAAGTTACTTTTCTCTCATAAATAGTTGTAAATCTATTTTATACTCAAGTGCTCGACTAGCAGTTACCCTGTAAACAAATAATGAAAATGCAATAAAGTTTATTTCTACTTTATATTTGAGTTTAAAATTTATTTATTAAAATTTAAAGACAATCTTATTGTGATTAGAATTTACAGAGTATCAATAAGTCTCTATTCAACTGTTGACTCTAATCTATAGACCGGTATATATTTGTTAGTAAATATTTTCAGCTATCTTTTTGCTTGTACACAATCTTTATAAGCCCCTTACACCTCAGAATACAGGGTATCAAAGACACTCAACAACAACATTTTTGAATGCATTTTTATTTTTATTATATTTTCTTAAACTAAAACTGAAGAGATACCTTATCATTTGAAAGCTGTAATACATTGTAAAAAATAATACTTAAACTAAACTAGCGGATACCCTATAGGATGAAAATTGGTAAAGTATATCTCTCCATGTTTACAATTACTTTTCTTGCTTCCTGTAAAATATAAATTATAATTTACAGGGTATGCATTGTACTTATTTATCTTATTATTATTAGTATGAAATATAGATTTCCATTCTGACTATTTATTTTATTATTTTTATTATTATTATTTTATTATCTGAGTTTACAGGGTATGCATTGTACTTATTCATCTTATTATAATAAGTAGTAAATATTCAGACAGTTGATATATGTATCCTGGCACAACTGATTACAGGGTATAACAAGCACATATTTATATGATTTAATTGCAGTATTACAAATTCTGAAATGCCAAATTATTATTAATAATTAATATAGATTTTCATTCTGAATATTTATTTTACACACACGTTGATATACCCCGTACACAACTGAGTTTACAGGGTATGTATTGTACATCCTATTATCATTATTAGTAAATATTCTGACTATTTATTTTACACACATTTGCAGACAGTTGATATACCCTGCACACAACTGATTACAGGGTATAACAAGCATATATTTATTTGATTTAATTGCAGTATTTCAAATTCTTAAATGCCAAATTACTGCCGATAATTAGGCCAATTAATTTTGTCAGTGTATTGAGAGCACACAATGGAAATTCCGATTTCAATTTTAGCCTTTTGGCTTTGAAGGGTCAACGACGTCACTGTTTTGGTAATTAACTATTGCACACTTTCATGTGGCATGCCGCAAACTGTTTGTACATGTGTGTGTGTGTGTGTGTGTGATTGTGGTTGTGCCACACGCCCACACAATCACATACATTGACAATAAGTGTAATTGCAACCACAGAGACAGACAAACTATTCGCTTATGAATTTTCAATTAAACGCATCGAGCAAAAGGTTTTCATACATTTGTTTGTTGCAATTACTAGTCGTTAACCTGCTACAAATCAACCCACCACCCCCCACCCCCTCCCCCTTCCACTCAATTGTTAGCCATCATTGCGACGCTTTGAAGTTACGTCGCATTGACATGTGGTCAGTTTTCCCTGAGCAAAGCTTGTCACAAATGTCACACAATTTAATTGTGGCATGCCACATTTTGCAACATTTGATTATCAATTTGTCAATTCTAATATCTCTACATATTTCCCATATTGCCACTGACAGTTCTGTGTAAACAACGTCAACTAGTTACGCCCACGGAAGTGACCTTTTTGTCTAGATTACTTTAAAATTGCCATTTTTCCATCATGCTGTGAATTTTCTCCATACGCATTGTGCGTGTATAGACTGACTGTGAGAGAGTGAGGTGGACAGAGAGAGTGTAGCTGTCACAATTGATTGGTTTGTGCATTGACTAAGCTTTCGTGCAGAGCTTTCTTTCGGCTGCGCTTAGCGCCATCTATCGCATTTATTGTGCATGCACATTCAACAGGCAAAAGCTTGCAATGCGAATGCACCGTCTACATAGAAACATATATATGTACATACATACATGTATTTAGATAAATAAGAGAAATTAGAATACATAAGAAGTTTGTAGTACATAGAGAACTACTGTGACCGCTGCTCTAACAGCTTTTTTAGTTCAAGGAAGAAAAGGGAAAAGGGAATTCTAAGCACACATTTCTGTTTTTGACAACCAACGAAATGTATAACTCAATAAATGTGTAATTATAAATAAATTACATTTAAAAGATATTTAGATTTTTCATTGATAATTTTCAGCTTCAACTTGTTTGATTGCTTATAATATAATTTAATTGCGTGTTTTATAATTCTATTTAAATCCTAATTAATTTCATTTCTCTGTCAACTGAGTTTAGTCGACATTAAATAAATACTATGTATATTTTATTTTCATAATTCCCAACATTTTAGCAACAATTTCTTTTATTTTTATTTATTTTAATTGTGCATTTATTTTTGCTTATTGTTTCCGAGCTTTCAGTCTCAGCAAACATTTGTTGTCTTCTTCTTTTAGATATATGTACATATGTATATAAATACATACATACATATGTACATCTATGCCCCGGTTAACAGAGAAAATACCAAAGCTGTTAAGTAAAAATACCAAATTTGGTATGTTGATCCTGTGCACTAAACGCAGATCAAGCTTAAATTTTTAGTACGCTTTTTCCTTTGCTATCACCACCTGTTTTCCAATTGCCTGACAACGCTTTAAAACTAGACTATTATTGGAAAATATATTGCAATTTATTGAAGCATATGTTGATTAATTTAGCACTTGCTTGAAAAGCTGCAAATATGGTAAATGGATGCACAAGGATGTCGAGGATACAATTAGTGTTGAGAGGTCATCAAGTTGAATTGAACATGCTGCAATCCCAATGTGAGGGAGACAAACGCATGTGGTCACTGCGGTGAGGAGAGAAGGGGAGAGAGGAGGAACTGGTCAAAGCTCTCCTGCAGTTCAACAGCTGGGGACGCCCACGCGCTCTCAAGGATGCGAAATGCCAACGCGTGGGTGCGACGATTGTGGAACGTGCTAGGCGAAACGCAAGACACCAGAGTGCAACAACAAATATATAAAGAGAGAGCAAATAAAAGAGAGGGAGTGAAAGGTATGTACCTAAGTAGGTGTGTGTGTGTGTGGATGACGAGTGCAATTATTGGGCGGTTCCCTCATATTGAGTTTGTTCTCTGCTTCTTCTTCTCTCTCTCTCTCTCTCTCTCTCTCTTGTGACCTTGTCCGCCAAACACAACAAGAGAAGAAGAAAATAAAAACTTAATATTGCAACGTCATGTGCATTGCGTGGTGCCTGCTCAACATTTATGTAGTTTGGCATATGGCTAAGGAATTTACAAATTTCTAATAACTTTTAATAATTTATACCTTTTGCTAATTAATTGCGAGAAATTACGAAAAATACGCGCGAATGTGTAATGCAATTTTTAAATTAAATGCAACGCAGTTTGATTTTTCGTGCGGGGGCCCTGTGTGTGTGTGTGTGTGTGTGTGTGTGTGTAATCGCATTCTATCAAACATTTAAATATATGCATATAAATGTCTAAACAAATGGCAGACAGAGGCGTAGTGCAAAGGGGTGAAAAAGCAACTACAAATTTGCACTTTAACGAGCTTTGTCGAATTCCCCCCTTACCCTTTCTGCCATGCATTCACTAATGCATTTGTGGCTGTTGTTGTTGATTTGAACGCTAAGCAATTATGGCATTGGCGCCATAATAGAAAAAACGATAAAATTAAAAAAAATATATATAACAAAAATTAAAACAATTATTGCCATTATAATAAGTAGTTAAATTTGTTTATAGGTATTACATAAAAAGTATGCATGTATTTGAATGACATGCAGTGTAATTTTCATGCCTGATTGCACATCATTCTCATTTGACAGTTTGAGATCAGCCAAGTCATGGAAAATTCATGCAGTATATGAGATATAATAATACATATGTATCTATATATTTAAATTGAGGTAGTTCTGAATGCAATGAAAACTTGTTTTCACCATTTATGAAATACGATTAGATTAGATAGTATTCACAATTTAAAAAAAAAATGATTAGATACGCTTGCATTTGAATAGAATTCGATTCACTTGAATTATACACATACAAACGTACAGTGAAAGCTGCCTAGGGTGTAATAATATTTCATTTCCAGCTTAAATCAGTTTATTTTTATTATTAGATACACAATCTTCGGTTGGGCAAACATATTTCATGATCATAAAACGAAATTAAAAATGTGCAGAGCAAAATTCAACTCACAGCAGGGTTAAATAGTGCCAAGAAGCTGCGAGTTATTGATTATAAGTTCGTCTATATACATCAGATACCTATGCACAAACACATACGTATACATACTGCATGCACTGTTCTCTCCATGCTCCCAGCAGAACTTTCCAGAATGTAGTTCGCCAAAGCAACAACAAAAATAGGTATTAAAGTAGACTCTCGTATATTAGAAACACTTGGGTTGATTAAATTTGCCAAAAGTTTTCTTCTCTTCCAATTTCTTTTCTTATAAAATGTAATTTGACTTTTGTAGTTTCCCTATTTTGTTTTGTTTAAGCAAACTAAATAGAAATATTCTAAATTTGAAACTTTCTAAATGTTTAGATTCTAATTTCAGAAAATTTCGATAAAGTAAAATTTTTATTTCACATACTATTTTATTTATTATGGAACTTTTGCGTTTAAATTTGAAACAAAGATAATTAAACTAACAATTAAATAGAATTTTATAAATTAACAAAAGAATGAGATAAAAGAGTTAAAAAGTCTACATGTATAAAAGAATAATTTCAGAAAATTTCGAATTAGTTAAATTTGTATTTCAGACACATACTTTTTTATTTACTTAATTAACTTAAACTAAGAGCAGCAGAAAAAATTGTGATGTAACACTTAAATTTAAATTTGAAAAAATTGAATTAAAACTAACAATTAAATTGATTTTTATAACTTTATAAATTAACAAAAGAGTTAAAAAGTCTACTGCTTATTTTTATAACTGTGTGAAAAAGGCAGCTTGCAGGCAGCACAATTAGAATGCATTTTAGTTCGACTGGGTGAGTTAAAATTTTGTGTGTTGCAAATACAGTTGACAACTGACGACAGCGTCGCACTAATACACACAAACAACCCTGTGCTTTCGTATGTGTGTGTATGTTTGTGTGTTTATGTATGTATGTTCTCATACTAATGCATTTTGATACTGGCCTTGAACGTGAATTGCATTTGCGCAAAAATCTGATGAGAGAGGGCCGCGTGCAAGCGAGCAAGCGAATGCGAGAGCAAGTGCGACAGATAGATCGGCAGAGAGTAAGAGAGAGGAGAGAGGAATCGCAAGAATTTTCTGCCAAAGCAAAAAGTTTCAAGTACATACGTATGTACATATGTACATGCAAAGAACCCTAGCTGAAAACGGGCTGCAACGTTGCTCACTTGCACTCATACTCTCTCTCTCTCTCTCGCTCTGCCTTGCTCTTTCTGTAGCTATCTTGCTCTCACAAATGGGTAAACATACATCGCATTGCCCAACTAAATATTCAAAGCAGTCTCAAGGTTATCGCACACACACACACACACTTATTGTACATATCATGTACATACTATGCATGTACTATGTACATAGAAGCACATTCTCTCTCTTGCACTCTTGCTACGTGCTCTCCTTTTGCAATTTTCTTCTATTTTTTTTTTGTATTTTTTTGGTAACCAAAAAGCTCAAAACTTTCCAACTGCATTTCTCAAAGATCTGTACGTTTGTACATATATAACTGCATAAATCGTCCAAACTATGTTTTGACATACATACATATGTAAATATTTGTACATATGTATGTAGTGTATTCCCCCTGCCACTCTGGCTAAATATGGCGTTGGAAACTCACTTTTACTGTTTACTTTTCTATCTCTATTTTCCATTGCTTTGTCATTTCACATTCTGCATCATCGTTGTGGGTGCAGTGGAACGTATGTATGTAAGAAGTTAGTGATGTAAAAATACATGTAAATATCGATAGCTCGATTTTCGCTGAAGTGATTTTAAAGTACATACTTTAAATCGATAATTTTTGTACACGATCTATCCAGTTGATTAAATCGATAAGTGCTGGCTTTAAAACTATACAAGAAATATAAGATCTGTAATAAATGTACGCGTGAATTTATTTATTTATTTATTTTTTTATTTTTTGTCGACTAAAATCAGTCGACAAAAAGAAAATTATTTATGTGACTACAACTGCATTTTTAAATTGGAAAAAAATATATTTATTTTGAGGAATCTCGATATTTGCAACGCCATCTATTACTTACCGATAATCGATTTTTAAATCGATTTGACATGTCAATGTTAAGCTCAATTCAAAGCTTGGATTTACATCACTAGTATTTAGTATATTGTTTATTTTTGTGTGGAACCTATCGCCATTACTGTTTTTTATAGAACCTATCGCCATATTACTTTTGAGAGTGTGTGAGAGAGAGCGAATCTTTGATTATTGATTCGTAATAGCAAAACCTTTGAAGTGCCGTCATAAATGGATTTCATGTGCAAACAGTGAGTGAGAAGAGTATTGACACAGTCAACTATACATACATATGTACTTATATATCTGATGACCTATTTACAAGTATTAAAAATACAATTTCTGTTGTGTTTTCTATGAAATCACGTTTAGTATGAAATCTCATGCAATTACAAAGAATCGACAGTATATTTAGTAAAACAGAGCTTAAGTAAAAGCCCTTTTTGAGATACATTCTGAGCTTGCAACGCCATTGACGCAATTCGCAGTCAGTGGGTCACTTGGCGGGGGCGGGGGTGCAAAAGAGGAAGAGATAGAAGAAGTAGAAGCTCTTACTGTGCATTAAATGTCAAAGTTGAGAATAGAAAAGAAAGTCAACAATCCAATTGCAAGTGCAATTGAAATCGAAATGAATATCATTTGATTATCCCAAGCATACATATGTATGTACATTAAATGTAATAAAATGCACATATGTGTAAATAATATACTCGCAAATACATATGTTTGTCTATATGTAGATTCAAATGTCAGCATTGCATAAAACGAGCCCCTCAGCACAGAGTCGTCACCCCTCTCTCTGCACTTGCGAATGCTAAACATGAAAGGGAAATTTCTGGCACATATTTCAAATGTCGACTGCAGACAACGAGTCGCACGATGATTCATCAAAACAGGCAGCTTTACTTCACGGAGAGAGAGTGTGTGCGAGAGAGTGCTTAAGCAAAGAGAAAGAGAGTGAGAGAATGTGCCATTTTATAGTCATATAAGGCACAAATACAAGCACAAGCAGCAGCTGCAGCGAAAGCTTTTCAAAACGTTGCTGCATGTGTTGTATGGGCCGCTCTCTCTCTGGCATGCTCTCCCTCTGCTGTTCTCTCTTTGTTTCAATTTCATTTCGTTGTGTTTCACGACGACGACAGTGCCAATCCTTGTAGCGTTTATTTCAAGTTCACTGTCAAGGTCACCTACTCTTGTCATGCGCTGCAGTCGCGTGTTGCGCGGGGCAAGTAAAGGGCCTCATTTGCAGCAGCCTCAGCCTAAGAATACGTACCCTACAGTGGTTGCAAATTGTATGCATCTTCCCGCTCTCTCGATTCCTGCCCCTTGCATTCTCTTTTATTTCACTTTTCTCAACGAATACAGAATTTATAATAGTTACACAAATGGGAACTACTAGTACATAGGTGCACTATATATAGTACTCACTGTATTCCCCATGTGTCTCTATATATTTTGCTGCTGTCAAGCATTTTACGCTGAGCCAAGATTTTTTTCGATTTCATCTGCCCTTTCTCACCTCTCAATGGTTTTCAGTTTTCAGTTTTAGTTTGGTTTTCTCTTGTTTGTATACACAATAATATTTATGCCAATTTTGTATAGTAAACAAATATTTTTGGCTAATTTTTGTTTACCCAGAAATATTTACGGGGCGTATACTTAATTTTATGTGACATTTTAATTTACCTGATGATAAACACGAAAAGTTTCCTGTTTAAAAGTCACTTTAAAAGCTAAGGAGTCAGCAGGCAGTGACAGTGACTCAAAGCAAACAACTGACATGTCTATATAAGTATATAAGGTTCACGTATACGTAATATTTAGGGTACCCAGCAGGAAAATCAAAGTTCTGCTTTAGAATTCTACAATATTAACGAGTGAGTTTATTGCGAGTAATATTTACTTTAGTTTAATAGGGAATTGTTAATATAAGTAGATATTAGGCATTCCAAAAGCATGAAAAGGGAAGGGTAAATTTCAGGCAAGAAACCAATAAAGTTTTACAATATTAAGGAGGCAAAGGTTTTTTAGCGTACTTCGAATCCTTTCTAGCTAGACTACAATATAGACAATTTTCTCATATTTTTAAATCATTTTCATCTCAATAGTCATGCCAATATCATGGAAAACGAAGGAAAACTATCACGGCGCCCTGAATTTTGGGTCTAAAAATAAAATAAGTTTTAAAATAATATGCTGTAAGTGCTCTAAAGTCTAACCAAAACCTTTTACTTAAGATAAGCAAATGGACATGAGAATTGCTTCCCAATAGAAAGGAAACTAAGAGGCATCTGTGAGTTTCTATCAATAAATAAAATTTTTTAATACTTCGGAGTCAGTATTAGATTAACAATCAAAAAAAAGGGAGAAATATCAAAAATATTGGCTTCTTTAATACGACAAATCACAGAAAAGTTTATGTTTAATTATATTTGACTTTATTACAGCCTAAAAAATTGTGAGTTTCTATCAATAAATTAAACTTTTTAATAATTCGGTGGCAGTATTAGATTAACAATCAAAAAAAGGAAGGAATTTTAGAAATATTGGTGTTTTAATCAAATAAATTAAAGAAAAGTTCATGTTTAATTTTATTTGACTTTATTATTGGCTAAAATATTGCTGCTGGGATGTTGAAGTGCACATCTGCAGCTGCGGTTTTTAGCAGTAGCTGCTATATATGGAAGTATAAATATAGTGTACTCATATGAGTGTACCTATATGTACATATGTATGTATCTGAATTCCCTTTATAAAGACAGCGCTGCGCTGCGCATGACATAAGAAAACGGCGCACGAAAGCAGCGAAGCAATTGATGAAAGCGAATGCATGCAATATCATCTGTTGCACATAGTCCACATACATACAGGTGCAGGCTACATTTACAGATACAGATACAAATATAGATACAGCTACAGATACCGATGCAGTCAGTTTTCTAGATGCAAGCATTGCAGTTGTAGCATTTAATTAAATTAAACAATTAAACAAACATGCAAGAGAGCGTCTCACACACACAATTGTACATATATAGAAATATATACAGTCTTATGTACGACCCCAAACAAATTCAATTAAGAAATTCAAACAGGGGGCAAAGGGCAACGCTGCTCGAAACTTGCAACACACGCACATTTATCAGCGGAAAGCGCCTACAACTGATGGCATGTATAATTGTATGCATACAGTAACTCAAGTAATGCTTTTGACAAAGTACAAAACTAAAATAAATGCGCTGTATTTTTTTAAAATACTACAGTTAAAAAAATAATTAAAATAAATCATTAAAATGGTTAAAATAGTTAATTTATATACTACCTGAACCCAAGGTTTGAGTTTGAACCAATTTTCAATTTAAAACACGAATATATTTTTATTTTATAAATATTTTAATTTCTCTTTCATTCCTCAAACCAAATTTTGAAAATAATATAAATTAATTTAAGTTAATTTAATACGACTTATTAATTTATAATTTTAATTCGAAGCTTAAAATGTATGTAATTATCGGTTCGGTTCAGGTTTTAGGATCGCTGGATGAATAACTTCAACGGTTCGGTTCCTGATCCGATTCGAGTTGCTCTAAAACAGGAATCGAACCGGTTCTGCAAAGTTCGGTTTTGAACCGGTTTGCGGCTTTGGTTATAACCAACTAATCTCATTTTTTATATTTTAAGAAACACTAACAACTCCTATAAAATTGTTTAAAAAAAAATCCACTTAAAAAAGATAAATAACAAAAAAAAATTTTTTTTATTTAAATGATGAGCCTTTTTTAGTTTGTCAAAGCAATTACTTATTTTAAAAACTTAAATTTTAAATTATTTTATATTTTTTCAGTTATGAATTAAATTTTATTATAGTATAATTTAATTTTTGATTTTACATTTCAGTTTTGTAATTTTAGTTAAAATTTAATTAATATTTTTTTCTATTTGTCGACTGCTTTTAATCGACGTTAAATAAATAAAAATAATAAAATTGTGAAATAAAAAAAAAATGCAAAAAATAAAAGGTTTTTATTCGCAATTAAAATATGTGCCTTTTTCCAGTTTGTCAACATAATTACTTGACTGACTGTGCATATGAACTTACATGTATGTATGTATATATACATATAAGTACATACAGATGTGTGTGTATATAAAGGCAATTGTTGTTGTTGCTGTGTTGCATTTAGTCAGTAAATGCGCTAATTATATACAATTTGCAAGCACAGCAACCTGGTTAGCCCAGTCCCAGTTCCAGTCCCAGACCCAGAACACGAAATGAACAACAACAACAACAAATATAATAAAGGTACATATCTACCTAAGTACAACTACATATATACATATGTGTATATATATGTATATAAAGTGGCAGTAAGTAAGGCGCGGTCAGGGTAGACTGCACAAGTTAAAAGCAGTGGGCGATAGATCAGCGACGCCTTAGTACTAGTATTGGTGAGAGTAAGAGAAGCAGGAGGAGCAGCTTCCTTACAGTGGATCGCAGCTTATTTCGTGCAGGGGTACAGTATAAATTTAAGATCGGATAGCAGCAAAACTATTAAAGATATACAAAAAATTTAAATGCAGTAATTCTTAGTAGTCTTTTCATATTATTTAAGATACATCACTATAATTATATTTCTGGAAATAACCTTTCAATCTAAGGAAAACTAAAACTATAGTAATTTTTTATGTCGCAGCTTATTTCGTGCAAGCACTTTGAGTGGCTCTAATTCTCCAACTGTAATTTTTATGTCGCAATTTCTTCTTCTATTTCTTTGGACATACCATAAGCTAATTTATTTTTGTCTTAAATGAGTTTACTCACACTTCCAAATTAAGTTTTGCGGTAAATTGGAAAAATGGGTCCACGTACAACAATTGAACAGCGGGAATTAGTTCTTGGACATTTTAAAGATGAAAAAAGTCAGCGGATTATTGCTAAAATGGTTAATTTGAGTGTTCAAAGTCATTCAACGCTTTTTGCGAGAAAATCGGGTGGCAAATAAGGGCCGAAATGCCCCTAACAAATTGTTACGGTGTCCGAAGAGAGACTTATAGTAAGAAAAATCAAAGCAATTCCAAAGTTATCGGCTCCAAAACTGACAGCTGACGTTGAAAATTATTGGGCAAACAATGTTCTTCAGAAACAGTACGCCGAATATTGCGGGATCATGGCCATAATGGCCAACTAACTCGAAAGAAGCAATTCATTAATAAAAAAATCAGCTATGCAGATTGAAATTTGCCCAGGAGCACGTAATTCGTCCAATTTCCTTCTGGAATAAAGTTAAATTTGCAGACGAGTCAAAGTTTAATATATTTGGTACCGATGGAATGCAATAAGTTTGACGCCACCGAATACGGAGCTCCAAAATAAGCATCTAGTCCAACAGTACTGTACCCCTGCACGAAATAAGTTGCGAGCAACTGTATGTACAGCCATTATAGCCATGATCCCGCAATATTCGGCGTAATGTTTCTGAAGAACATTGTTTGCCCATATAATTTTCAACGTCAGCTGTCAGTTTTGGAGCCGATAACTTTGGAATTGCTTTGATTTTTCTTACTATAAGTCTCTCTTCGGACACCGTAAAAATTTTGTTAGGGGCATTTCGGCCCTTATTTGCCACCCGATTTTCTCGCAAAAAGCGTTGAATGACTTTGAACACTCAAATTAACCATTTTAGCAATAATCCGCTGACTTTTTTCATCTTTAAAATGTCCAAGAACTAATTCCCGCTGTTCAATTGTTGTACGTGGACCCATTTTTCCAATTTACCGCAAAACTTAATTTGGAAGTGTGAGTAAACTCATTTAAGACAAAAATAAATTAGCTTATGGTATGTCCAAAGAAATAGAAGAAGAAATTGCGACATAAAAATTACAGTTGGAGAATTAGAGCCACTCAAAGTGCTTGCACGAAATAAGCTGCGACATAAAAAATTACTATAGTTTTAGTTTTCCTTAGATTGAAAGGTTATTTCCAGAAATATAATTATAGTGATGTATCTTAAATAATATGAAAAGACTACTAAGAATTACTGCATTTAAATTTTTTGTATATCTTTAATAGTTTTGCTGCTTTCCGATCTTAAATTTATACTGTACCCCTGCACGAAATAAGCTGCGATCCACTGTATATGTATGTATTTGAGAGTATGCATGTACATCTGTGTGTGTGTGTGTGTGTGTGCATGTACTTACTCTTTAGCTCTGTTCGCTCTTGCATTTCGCTTTATTGCATAACATCCTTGAACTTGAACCGAGGCTGAGCTGAGCTTTGGGTCGCTTGGCTGCTCGCCTGGTTTGCTTTTGGCACCGACTGCGCTTCGGCTGACTCAGCGACACACACACACACACACGTACAGTTGCATATGTGTGTATATACACATGCAACTGACCGCTCTCCCCCACAGCTGCAGTTCACAAAAAAAAAAAAAATTCACCTCGTTCACCATTCGGCTCAACAACGACCACGACAGCGAGGCGACGTCAACGTCGACGTCGAAGTCACCGTCTACGACGTTGGCCTGTGTCTCTATCGTTTTGCGTTCTGCTTGGCATTGAAAGCGCGACAAGCGAGCAGATAACAACATACTATTTCCCAGCAATAATACCCCAAAAAAAAAATATACTATACGCAGGAGCATTAAAAAAAGAAAACCTGAAGTAAACCAAGTACAAAACAGAATTGCAATTTATTATATTTATATACTATAATTAAAATTAGACACGCAAAAACAAATGACATCAACGAAATTAAATTGATATTTTGAAGGAAACTAAAATTGACAAAACCCGAAAAGCAGCAATAAAAGTTGAAAATAACAAAAACAATGCAAACAAAAATAATGACAAATTAATTGTGCAACAACAAAAAAAAATAACGTATAATTTGAGAAACAATCGAGATAAAATAAAATAAAAAACGATTGTGACAACAACAGTAATGAATTCCAATTGTACCTCACACATACAAACAAACATCGAGTAAGTGCAATTCTATTGTGTATTCCCTAATTTACGGAAGTAACAACAAAAGCAAATAAGAAATGGAATCCAAATTTGTGTAAAAATTCTCAACAAAATATTAGGTAAATATGCAATTTACCTTTGAGTATTACGTGTACAACATGTGATATACAAATTTCAATAATGCATGCAAAAAATATTTAAAAAAAAAAGGAAAAAGAAGAAAGTCAGTGAAAATGAAATGAATAAAAAATATTGTACATTGCATCATCAAATTGGGAAGAAAAGCTGAGCTGCTAAAAAGAAAATGCCATACGGATGATGTTTTTCCAACCAGGTAATTAATATGCAATTTATTGTAATAATATCTAACATTATTTACATACATATTAATACATTGCGGTTTTGATTTGTGGTTTCCATTTTATCAAAGTAAAGCTTTACTTATAGTATAACGGCAACTAAAGCTATTTGTAATTCTAAGATGTGCGAGAATCGATCGAAGATAATTGAAAGTTCATTTAGTATGTATTTTGTGTAGACAGGAAACCCATTTAATTTATCTAATCGTTGACTTAAATGAATAATATAATCTTGATGGCATTTTTCTTTTTTTGCGTGTCATGCAAAACACGTCACGCGTTTAACACTAGTTTACATGGTTTACTTTCCGTTCTCTGCGTTCCTTGCACTTATTGCATATACAGTTAGTCAAGAAAGTGTTTTGACAAAATAAAATATTCACATTTGTTTTTATTTTAAAAATATATTTTTCTTGTTTTAAACTTGTTCTAAGAAACAGCCAAGAATAATAAAATAAGAATTAAAATAAATATCAATGTGTAAATTTTGAATTTTTTTCAAATAAATTTCTTGACTAACTGTATGTACATGTGTGCAGATGCGAATGTGTGTGTGTGTGTGTGTATTAAGCTTCTTTCTTGCTCTCCGCTTTGGACTGCATTTCGGAATGTGCATGAAAACTTATGAACACGCAAATCAGAAAAAATAATAGTTACAGAGTAGCTTAAATACTTATTAATTCCAAATCGAAATGGATTAAACTATAACATAAACTTTTTAATACTCAAGATCCTCCTGTTAAACGCTAACATTTCCCAATGTCTGTTATCCTCATGCCGAAAGGGCAGCACAAAACGTGAAGCGCAACAGCAGAAACTGAGTGTTGGCCACAAAAGTAAAGCTCACACTCTCCGACTCACACACACACACACACACACAGACAATGGACATACATACATAGGCGTAGATAAAATGAGCGCAGCATGGATAGCAAAAGAGATTTTTAGTGACGGTGAGCAAAAAGCACAGTCAAAGTGTCAACACTAATACAAATGTATATGTAGAGCGGTTAGAAATACAAATACAGATACAGATAATGAGCATATAAGAATGGCAAAAGAACTGGCAGTGGGTAAGATACATGGAGAATGCATGAATGAAAGAACAATGAGAGACAGGAGAAACAAGTTGAACAGAGAAAATTGAGACTGAAGGCCACAACGTGTTCTGAGTGTGTTTGTGTGATGACAATATCGGTGTGTGGGGCAGTAGGACAAACCAAGGTGGTGTGGAAGTGTAGAAGAATAACAGGAACAGGAAGAAATCAAAAAACTTGACGAAACTTATGAGAGAGCGCGAGAGCAAACACACTCAAAAAAAAAAAAAACTAAAAGACAGGCAAGTTCTGCTGTCGCTGTCGACGCCGCAGCAACGTCGGCAAACACACGACGAACTTTCCACGCGGTCTGCGAGCAACAGCGACGGCATTGAGCAGCGGCACCTTTAACCGATCGCAGCGCAGTTCCTGCTCTCGCGTGTTTCGCGTGTGTCCGTCGTTCGTGTGAAGTCGCAGTACGAAATGCGGAAAAAAGCACTAGTTAAAATCGGGATATAAGTATGTACATACATATATACACTATACACGTATGTATGTATGTATGTTTTTATGCATATGGCGTTGTTATTTTGGTCCTGCCACGCAAAATGCCAAAAGCAACCCTCGTTTAAGCTGCCAACAACAAAGCCCAAAATAAAAGTAACGCAAATCTGTGAAGAGAGAATAAGAGAAGGGGAGAGAATGTGTTTGTGTGTGTGGCAAAGAGTGTGAGTAAACTAAATTGCGTCGTAGTTAGCTTTTGTTTTTGTTATTATTGTTCTTATTAAATTTTTGCGATAGCTTTTGCTATTGTTGTTATTGTTATTGCCAAGAAGATAGTCAAAGTCAACAATTGCTGAAAGAAAAGCTTGTCAAAAATTCCATGTAAAGTCTTATTACACACACATGCATATATATAGACACCTTTTTTCTCACGGCATTTGTTGAATTATAACAATTTATTTATAACGTAAACAAAATCAAATCGGAAACAACAAAATTGAATATGTACACACACACATACTCATACATTTCTAAGCAAAGAGCGTAAACGAAACGAAGAAACGCAAGAGAAAAAGTAATAAAGTGAATTTCTTCAGAAGTTACGCGAAGCTTAAAAGCGTAAGTGTGTATGTATGTGTGTGTGTGGGTGTGTATTTCACGAGCTGCAATTTTTCAACAGAATTTGTTATTTTCATAGTCAAAACAACCAAAAAATTGTGATAATTACACATATTCAAAATATTTCTAGATTAAATACTACCCAACATAATTTATTTTCTTTTAATTTGTTTATTATTAATTATGGAAACTTGTAAAATTAAATTAAAACCTGGAATCCCCTTAATATTATCTTTTAAATTTAGATTTCAGGAGAATTAAAATGGAAAAGTATCTCAAACTAATATAGAAAATATTCTCTTAGAACTATACATACGTATTTTACTAGCTACAATAAATTACACTCTGTTCCTTACCAATATCGTAGAATCAGTTAAAATGGCTAAAAAGCTTTAATCAATTTAAAATTAATTTTTTTAATCTTGAAAATTGAGTGTGTTGATGCAATCACGTGACTTTAAGCCAAATAGAGCCGATTCTTAATTGCCCAACTGTGCGAAACTGTATTGTTTATCATTCTCCCTCTCATATTATATAAATATACATATTTACATATGCATACCATGACAAATGTTAAACAATTCTGTGAAATTGTAAACTATACTTTTTGTCTATATACAAATATCCATATGAGTGTGGAATAATACAATGAAATACAGTATCATGATGCATTATTCTCTGGCTGCCCACAACATCTCCCCTCTCAGTTACACATATGTACAAACACACACACACACACTCGTAATTGTACTAAGTTCGCAATCAAGATCTAAGCCCCTCTTTTTCCCCACACCTCACATCTCTTTTGCACAACCTGCTTTGTGCCGACAAACAACAAAACAATAATAACAACGAATACACGAGTATGTGTGTGTATGGAGGCGAGAGTGCGGCATTCTTTGTACACACAGTTGGTCAAGAAAGTGTTTTGACAAAATCGAAAATTTACACAATTTTCTCTTGCCAAAAAGAGGATGGATATTTATATGAATTCTTATATTATTATTATTCTTCGCTATGTTTTTTAGAACAAGTGAATAAAATAATAATATTCATTGATCTTTACTATTCTTAAAAATAAATAAACAATTATGTGCATTTTTGTTTTGTCAAAGCACTTTCTTGATCAACTGTGTGTGTTTATATCTAAAGTTGAGTCAAGTTTGTTGTTTTTGTTTGTGCAAGATGATTTGTGTATGTGTGATTTAGAAAACTTTTACGTAACATTCGAATATGCAAAGAGCAACAGGAAGGGACAATAAGAGAGAGGAAGAGAGTCATCTTTACGCTTTTGCGGTAATTGCAAAGTGGCGTCATCGGATGTTAATATAAACGAGCTTTACTTACAATCCACAAACAGTTTAGATGTGTGATTGTGTAGTACAGTAGATGCATCTTCACGCAATAAAACTGACAAGCTGTCGATTTAATTATTTCAAGTTAAAACATAAAAAGGATATACATACATACATGTAGTTAACAAGCTAAACTTATTGAAAAGAAAGCTGAAGAGAAGCGAAAACACAGACAAAATAAAGCGCAAACACATAACACATGGCACGAGTGAAAAGAGGAACACAGCAAAAATAAAACGACAAAATACTCTCGTTGATGATGGCGGCGCTGCTGGCGTCGGCGTCAGCGTCGCTTGCTACGTTTCGTGGTTGTTGTTGCCATTCAGTGTGTCGAGGTGGCGTCGGGCTGTGTGTGTGTGTATGTGTTTCAAGTTCAAGGTTAAGATACTAGTTGTACATACAGCCTAAAAGTGCGAGTGAATAAGCACTAGTTGCCACAGTGCTTCCCCTGTATCAGTGTATGTATGTATGTGTGTTTGTGTATGTATGCATGTTTGTCTGCCTATGTAGAAGTGTGTGATAAACGAGTTTGGCACGTTTCGCTGCGCAAGCGAGAAACGAGACAGCAGGTCAAAGCGAGAGGCCAACATAAAGATACAGAGAGAATAGCGTCAAACAAAGAGGAAGAGGAAGCCAACGAAAAGCAAGACCAAAAAAATAAAAAAAAAAAATAGGCGCGCGCGTCAAACACAAAAGTTTATCAAAGTGCATAGATATGAATGTGTTTATGTATATTTACAGTGGCTGCCAGCTTATTTGATCCACACATTTAATGCAGATGCCAAAAATTTAATGCACATTTATTTAAATTATGTTTAAATTAAGACCTTTTTTATTTAATTTTTTAAATAAATTATATTTGCATTAAGCAATAAAAACCATGCGTAGTTTAGAAGGTAGTGGGTCAAATTAGCTGTGGGCCACTGTATTTATTTATGCACCAAAATAAAGAGTTTAAACCAGTGTAGCCACAACTTTTTTTTGCTCTAAAATAAAACATTTTATAGAGACCAATTCCATGAAAAATAAATCAGCGGATTTGGATTTGAGATAAACATATTTTAGCTTTTCATCCGACTTTTTAACCATACAAATATTTGTAAATTCATACACTTATAATATGGTTATTGATTGATTTTAATATTGAACTTTTGAAGAATGTTGGATATTATTAAACATTTATTTAAAGTAGATTTTTTAAATTGAAAAACATCAGATTTTTCCGTATTTTATAGTTGAACATTGGTTTTATTTTTGAAATTCTCTCTTTGCTTGTCAACAGTTGTTGTTCTCTCGCTCTTTCGTTTGCCACTGAAAAGCACAAAATAATAACAGCTTTAAAATACCGTCGGCATATCTCCGTTTTTTCTATGTGACAATTATTGGCTATTTTTCTTTTTTCTGTAAAAGCATTAATTAAATTGATTTTGATTACTTGACTTTTACTCTAAATTACAATCATAAACAGGAAGAAATGGCAAATGCGTTTAGCACTTAATTTAATTAAAAGCCAGAGTCGTGTCGACATTTAATGGATTTTTAGCTTTTAAAATTTACTCAAATACATCTCAAAAATCGATTTCGATTCCATTCGACGCTCTCTTTAAAATCTATAGCTCAAAATTTACAATGGCAAAAGGCAATTTGCCAAATTACGACATTAACTACACTACATTAAACTTAAGAATCGTGTTTAATTGCAGTATACATATATTTTTAATGAATAGTACTTTGCATTTCGCATAGTTTCAAGTTCGTTGCACTGCGTATTGAAATATTGAAATAACCTTGCATAGAGATATCATATATAGTGTACAGTGAGTGAGTACAGTGATCCCACGGCAATTGTAAAAATCTTTTATATATTATTTATGTTGCAATGCGAAACGGAGGAATTTTCAGCAAATTTGAATTGATCAATAAATAAGTTTCCCTATATAAAAATCAGAAATGAAACATTAAATATCTATTTCTGATTCCCTGGGATAATAAAATAGAAACTTACTCATGTTTTCTTAATAATAAAGTGGATTTAGCTGAGATAATATAGATCTAATATAAGATCTTGGGTAATAAGTGCAATTTATTAAAATTTCTCAAGTTTCCATAATTATAAATAAGTTAATTCGACTTTGATAAATACGATAACCTATAAAGATAAGATATATATATATATGTATAATTTCAATATAGTTTAGATTAAAAGATTAACTATTTGCAAATATTAATGACAAACAATTTATACAAATGTAAGTTATATTTACATAGAAATATATTTTTACAGATAAGACCGATAGGGAATATGAATATACATATATGCAATTTTAATATATATATATATATTTTTTGAATTTAAATATGAATGTTCAACCTGAATCACCTCTATTGTGTATAACTTATAAATAAATTGCAATAATTTGGTTGCCAGGTGTGAAATTTAAATATAAATAATCACAGATTGAAATCATATGCAGATTATTTAAATATGGCATCTAAAATTGAAATAATCACGGAATAATCTTTCAAATTATATGTAGAGAATTTGAGTGAACTAAATTCCAATTAGAATACACATATGCGATGTGTTTGCGCATGTATTTGTGAAATCGATAATTTTGACATGCATCTTTCGTTAAGATAATATTTACATAGAGGATTTCAACAAAAATCTCGTTTTGTATATTTATTTTTAGTGCGGTCGCAGCGTCAGCATGGAAATTTAATTAGCGACAGTCGAGTGAGCCAACAACAACAACAACCACAACAACAAAAGCATCGCCAATAAGAACGACAGCAAACACAACGCCTACAACATAACAGAGCACAAAAAGACATGCGAGAAATAAAAGTAAACACGAAACAAAAAGAAGGAAAATAAATCATGCGAGTCGAAGAGGAAGAGATACAAAATTTTGCCCACATTCTGTTGCCTCCCATTTTCACATGACGACAGCAAAAAAAGGCAGCAGCAGCGAATATTAAAGCGATAGAAGCGCCGACAAATGGTAAACAGCAACAACAATGAAAGTGCACCATACTCTCAACCCATCGCCGCTGCCGCCCCCTCCCCCTCCATCTGTCGTTGCATCATGAACATCACTGTACGTGTGTGTGTATGCGTGTGCGAGCGAGTGGACAAACAAAAATGGCGCATGACATGCGCACTGTGCGAACAACTTGAACTTGAAAATTTTTATTGTTGCGCTAGTCGGCTGTTCCATTTAAATTGACGCGGGCAGCGACGCGACGTCGACGGCAGTATAACGAGCCGGCAAACCAAAGAGATGAGTGTAACGAAAGAGAGAGAGAGAGCGCCAGACAGAAAGACGACGACGACAACGACGTGAGCGAGAGTGCTGCTTTGTGGTACTAGCAGCAGGTATGTATTTACGTACGTATGTGTATTTGAGAGGTAAATAAGCAAGCTAGAGAGAGAGCAAGCAGTAAAGCTTTTGCACAGCTTTTGCGTGGGTGACTTAAGGCAGCGACGTCAGCGTCGCTGTCGACGTCTGCCAACTGTTTGCTTTTGTTGTATTTGCTGACAGCTGCCCAAAACTTTCTCTTTCATGGCGACCCCCGCCTCCTGCCAACACGTGTTTGCATGTATGTATGTATGTATGTGTGTAAATATGCTGTTGCTGTTGCATATTTACTGGGATACGATGACGCGCACCTGTGCGCTCACAGCTGCAGCTGCCGAAAGACAGACAGAGGATGCTGCTGCTACGATAGCTCTGCTTCCTAGCTACATAAATACATACAAACATACATATGTAGATATGTATATGAAAGTTGGTTTCCTTGTTGCCTGCTCAACGAAAAGTTGTTCAGTGTTGAGCGCACTCCCGGCGAGGTCAGGCCTCTTTTGCAAACCAGTGTTGCCACATTAATTAAACATGCGTCCACACACAATTGTTGGTATATAAATATACATATATTTATGTTTGTGTGTGTGTGTGTGTGTGTAAAGCTGCCATATGAGTGCTAAAATTGTGTGATAAAACAAAAAGAAAACAAATGTGATAAATAGATAAACATTCAAATTTATTAAGCATGCATGTAAAAGTGTGTGACGTGTGACGTATGTTTGCCAACATATGGATAATGAATACCAAATTTTAAATAAAAGTTTGCACTGTGGGTTATTTGAAAAACTATTGTGGCATTAATTAATAACTCGTAAACTCTGCAACATATTTTGATGCTGCATTAATTTTTTATTTATACAACGCATTAAAAATTCATAAATTTGAATAGTTGTGAAAAATTAATTAATTTCAAAAAACTATTTAAATGTCCCATAGTGCAGTACACACACACACACACATACTATTGCTGTAGTCAAAACTGCGCCTCAACATATGCAACACATTTTTTGTCTTGTTTTTATTACGCCTGTGACCTTTTGACAAGCACACACACATACGCATACACAGATAAAAGCACAATAAGATGCGATGCGTAAGCAGCGTTGACTTATTTATATATGTACATATATATTATATACAAGCTATATAAAAGTGTGTAGATACATGTTAATCTATAAAAGTCAAAGGGCAAATATTACAGAAATATGTTTAGTTGCAAAAATTAAAAATATCTACAAATTCCCAAGCATGCCAACATATAAATAAATCTTGCTTGCAGCTTTTTGGTGAATTTATCGAAAATTTCTTGAAATTGTGAAATGTCAAGTGAAAAAAAAGAAGAAAAATGCAATGAAAATCCAAGTGCAAGGTGACTAAAATAACAAAAACAACAACAACAAACAGCAGCAGCCGCAACTGAAAAGCATTTAGCAGCAACAGCAGTTGGTTCATGTCTTCGCTAAGCTTTTGCTAAAAGCTCCGTATGCCATTGACACTGGGATACACCCTGTGCTCGCTTTGAAATTTGTGAAAACAAGTGAACACAGCTGGTGGTATCCAGTTTCCGTTGGCATCCATGCAACACAGCAGCAACAACAAGAACAACAGGGTGAGTAGCGTCCATTTAGTTGAAAGTTTTCATTTTCTTTGCAAGTCCAATGTATTTAATTTAAAGTTTTTTTGTTCTCTTGTTTTTGACTTAAAGTTTTTAATTTAACTTTTCGTTACAATATCATTTGACCATACTAAATATTTATTATTCTAGCCATAAGCTTTGTTTAACAACTTTTCATTTATCTACCCCAAAAAAATGTTAATTGAAAACTGAAAATTGTAGCCAAAATTGTTACAATCGAAAAAATTTAATCGGAAAATGAAGAAAATTTCGAAAATTAATTTTAAGTAAGCAAAAATATAAAAAACGAAGAAAATTAGTGAAAAATACAAAAATTGCATATAATTATATTCAGCATTTACTTGTTATTACACACATTTCTATTATCAATTATAATATTATTGTTATTATTATTATGATTTTGTTTTAAAAAAAGTTTACTATTTGCATTTTCACGCACTCATTTTCAATGTTCGCCTTGGAAAATTGATTGCGCTTCGATGCGTTCAAAAGCAACGCTCTGAAAATTTTAATGAAAATTTAATTATGACGCCAGAAGGCAGAAAACGCGGCAAACAAACAGTCCGTAGTAATAATTGAATACGAATACTACTCATACTCTAAATGTGACTGAAATTTTTTCATTTATTTTTTTGTGAAGTACACTCAGAGAAAAAGAAGTAAACTCAAGGTTTCCGTACTTAAACAGGCGATATTCAAATACAAACGATCTTAAAAGCTGTCTTTATTCGAAATTTCCAAAGTTGAGAACAAAAGTTTTATTTATTTCGGTTTTCGCAAGTCCGGAAATCTTAAAATTAAATTTTTCTGGGATATTTTAAGTACGTTTTGGGATTAATTCAAGTTTAAAACATACTATTTTAAGTACACAAAAATCTTAAACTAGTTTAATATGAATAACTCTGTTGATTTTGGAGGTATCTTAACGACGATAGTCACAGATTTTATATTTGCCATGGTCTTTTATATTCTGACTAAGTTTAATTAAATCGGACTATTATATCATATAGCTGTCAGTTGAAAATTTCAATTTAAGATTGATTAATACTTAATTTCAGATTTTTAGTACACAGCAATCTTAAAATTTTAATTTAATTAAATACCTAACTTAGGATGTCATATTTTTCTGAGTGTACTCTTGATGTGAGTGAAATTTGTTCATTTATTTTTTTTTTGAAGTAGCATTTGTGTGAAAATCTTTGATTTCGGCCAAGAAAACAATTAAAACACATTTTCATGCTGCAAATTCGGAAAAATCGCGTGCAGCGCTCGTTTGCAATTTTCTATTTTCGTGCCGCTTTTTTGGCTTTTTGGCTCACTGACAGCAGCTTGAGGAGGGGAAAATAAAGGAGGGAGAGGTATAAAGAGGAGAGGAAAACTGCTCTTTCTATCTAAATTATATATCTAGAGACCCGTTGACATTATTTCGACATTTATTTGCATTTAGCTGCAGCGTCGTCGTTTTGTCACTTTTGCATTTGCAAATGACCCTCAATTATCCTTTGTTGACTGACTTTGTATCTTTGTATCTGTATCTTTTGTTGCTGTGCAGCCATGAGGTCAAGGAAAGCGAAATTGATTTTATTTTTGACCATTTCCCTTCTTATATACACTTGTATTAAATATAGATAGCTTTGCTCGTTGCTTATGCAATCAATAGTTTAACAGATACTCACAGTTTATTACCTGATTTGTTTTGACCACGTTTTATTTATGTTACTCTATAATCTGTTATTTTATATCTATAAAATATATATCTCGTAATTATAGACGGGAGTTTGTAAGATCAAGTCAGCTGACCTCATAGCAGATTTTATGATGAAATCAGCTCTCTGACTAACAAATTGCATCAAAGTACTTATAAAACAATTAAAAAGAACAAAACAAGTAAAATATGTATAAATTACGTAAGTTAAATCCGTTGGGTATAGAGAATTACTGAAAAAATGCGAGAAAAACTGAATAAAATGGGAGAAAAATTATAAAAAGTTGCAGAATAACTGAAAAAAATACAAACTGGGAAAAAACAAGAAAACAGATTGAAAAACTGCAGGAATAACTAAATAAAAATGAAGAAAAATTATGAAAAGTTGCAGAATAACTAAAAAAAAATACAAACTGGGGGAAAAATTGAAAAAAAAAAGAAAACAGGGTGAAAAACTGGAGGAATAACTGAATAAAAGGAGAGAAAAAAATAAGTTGAACTCACAGAATATCAGAAAAACTTAAGAAAAATTAATATATTGATAACTTATCGTAAAATTAAAAATAAAACTGAGTTGATTCGTAATACAAGTAATATTTCGAACTATATTTCAGTCTACCTCAATTCTCAATTCTATAATCTACGTGATTTTCACATAAAAATGTGCTACTCATATCTTCAATTCAGGAAACCAAAGACGATTAACTATTGATAGCTTATAAATACGTAGAGAATACTGATTAAAAATTATAGATTATGTGCATTATAGGCCAGAGAAACGAGGATAAGATAGAAAATATATATTTACTAATAGAAAACGATTCAGGTCTCTCTTCTCTCTCTCTCTCTCTCACAAGTCAATAAAGTCAATGTCTGTATTATTCCCAACAGTTTACAGTTGAAACGAAAGCTTTTGCGAGTACCGATATATTTTATAAGTATTGATTTGAGTATTTGTAGTTAAAATAAATTAAAGTAATGCCATAAAATGAATGGGGAGTCATGCATGACGACGATTAACAGTGTTGTTGTTTTTTTATTTCAATTTAAGTTGACCTTAGAACAAAATTTGATCGATAATTTCGCATAATTGCGAAACACACACACACACAGGGTGACTCTAACAGTATTGTGACACATGGCAAAGCCGCCTTCACACACACACACACACACAAAGGTAAATCACCTTGAACATTAACGCCCAATGCAAAATGCAACTGACATGAGAAATTTGTGTGAAACATACGGCAGCAATGTGTAAGCGAGACAGCAATCTATTGCAGGGCAGCGAAACAGTTGGTGGGTGTAGAAGGGGAGCGGGGAATTGGTGGAATGAGGGAGGAGAGAGGACGTCAAGTCAAACGTGAGAGACAGCTTGTTATACATAGTTTTGTGGCATGAGCGAGACCCGCACTACATTTGCGTCATGCGAATAGCAACAACAACAACAATCCACAGCGCTACAACTATAAGTCGTTAAAAAATAGTTAAAGCAAATAAAACAACAACATGAATCAATTGCAGCGTCAGCGGGCAACACTGCAAAGCAAAAGCTTTAGCGCTTCCTGCTGTTGTTGTTGCTGTTGCTGTGTGTGGGCGCAATGCCAAAAGCTCTCTCTCTCTCTACCAATGATTGCTCTCTCGCACACAAATACACTTTCTCTTTTTTCTAGCGCTCTCTGCTCAGTTGTTGTTAGCTTTCGTGAACGAATTGAGCAGCTGACAGTTGCGCTTCAGCATTAGAGGAGCGTAGTTTGCAGTTGACTTTGCGCCGAACGAAATGAAAAGTTGTGACTGTGTTCAAGTGTATGTGTGTGTGTGTGTGTTGGGTGTTGAGTGTTGTGGCATCAGCGGCAGCGGCAGCAACGGCACCTTGCTGCAGTTGCAGCGAGAGCGGCTCGTACAGAAATAAAGTGCCACAATGCAGGCAGACAGCCCCAGAGCGTTTAGTATATTTCACCTTTGAGCGTCTTTGGGTCTGCCTGCCACACACACACACACACCACTCACTCACACCCTTACACTTGGACACGCAGCGCTGCAAGTTTCATTCACGCCGCGTGGCCATCGAAATTGTCGTTGTCGTTGTCGTCGTCGCGTCGCGTTCATAAAAGAAATTGGCCTAAAATTGTAACAGTTTTCTTTTACTACAACAACAACAACACGAAGCAGAAGACGAAGCAGAGCAACAACAACAATTACAACTACAAATCGAATCGAAACGCAGTCGCAGCTGCAGTTGGCGTCGACAGCATTGCGCCGCTGCCAGCAGCTGCTGCTGCTGCTGCCTCTGCCTGACTGACTGACTGCTGGCTGCTTTTTCAGCTGCATGGCCAACGTCAGTCGTCAGTTTTAATTTCCACATCGAGTTAACAACACGAGGCAGCGGCGGCGGCGGCTTCTTACCCAAAAAAAGCAGAGCGAAAGGAGCAGAAGCATAAAAGTGGCGGCTATTCAGTTGTCATTTGGATTTTGTGGATTGTGGATTTTGTGGAATTTGGATTAGTCGAGCAAAAAGAGAGTCGAGTCTGAGGATTGCAACGTGGTTTCATATTGTTGTGTGTGTGTGTGTGTGTGCATTTTAAACGAGAAACAGCTGTTTAACTTTATGTCTGTCTGTGTCTGTGTGTGGAGGTTGCATAAACTATTTAATGCATACGTAACGCTTGTCAGCACATCTACATCTGCCTGCAATCATTTTTAATTTGTATTTGAATTTCAATTTTGTTTTGTTTTTCTGTTTTTCTATTGCATTATGCAACACAACGAAACACAATGCAAGTTGCCATGTGAAATAAATTCATTGTACATTTTGGGGGAAATGCCGAATCGAATCAAATTGAATCAAGCTTGAGTTGAGTTAAAAAGCTCTCACTCTTCACTTCTCTTCGTTGCGTGAGAGTGAGCCTGCGTGTGTGGGTTGAAAACAATCAGCGACTTTATTTCGCCGCATCAATTCACACTCACACACACACACATTTCTACTCCCCCACACTCTCTTCAACTTTGACTGTCGCCATCTCATTCTGGCATTTGACAAACTCTTTCGTTCAGTTTAAATTTAGATAAGCCTGCAGTTGTTGTAATTTGCAACATTCTTTTCTTAGTTTTGCTTTGCTCTCTCTTCTTGCACATTTTGTACTCTTGTATTATATAATGTGTGAAAGAGAGAGAGAGAGAGAGAGTCCTCGTTTGCTTTTAATTGCATTTCGCAGTAAAATCTCCAATTAAAGCTGCTTTGAAATTTCGTGCACTGTCAATTAAACAAGACGCGCACACACGGCGTATGCGCAATTTCACAGATTTTTTCATGCTTTTTTAAGCAATAACAACAAAATGCACACAAACACCACACACACAACCACACACACTTACATAGTCAATGCATAACGTAACCACTTGACCTTGCACACATGCAGCTTGTATTACACACACACACACACACACTCACACTGACTCACAGTTTATTGGCTTATATAGTTTTCTACCTACATATGTATTGTATATATACAAAGACTCGCATTTTGTGTGAATTTTGCAATATTTTTAGTGTGTAAAAATAACAAATGTCGGCATATGGTGGATATATACATAGATACAGATGTAGATATAGATATATAGATATGTATGTGTGTGTGGGCGTAACAAGGCTTGTTATGAGGTCGATCTTGTGTGTGTATGTGTGTGTGTTTGTGAAAAGATGACTGCAAAATGCATTTGACACAGAAAGGCAAAGCAACAACAACAACCAATAGTTTTTTTTTACATTTCACTTCATGGGGATTTTCTGCTAAAGGTTTTTTCAATGCTTTTAAAGCTTTCTAAAAAATGTATATAAAAAAACAAATGATTCACAATTATTCACAATACTCACAAATACTTGGAGTATTATCAAGAAATTCGTTATGCGGGTCAATTTGCAAAAGTTTTGTAAAAATAAAAACCGGTTTTATAGTTTAAACAATTAATTACGTATAAATTAAATGTGCATTCGTCATGAAATTGTTGAACAATTGTTACATTCACTTTATGCGCAAATTTTTATAAAGTTAACAACAATTGTTGTTGCTTTTATTTCGACTTAATTAGTGGCATATTTATAAACATAGGTTTATTGGAATTTGTACCCCAACTTGAGACTTGTCGTATCAGCATAAAATTCACGTCAACAACCTAAACAGACAATTTCACTGGAATCTTGTTTGTCTATCTCGCCATCTGTCTGTCTGTCTCTCTGTCTAATTGTCTACGTATCTGTATCTGAAAAAGGTACACAAAATGACATCATTGTCGCTGTCTGCGAAGCTTCGTCAGTGTTGCCAACTGTTAACGGCCTAAAATAGCTATATCAACATTTAAAAATAGCTAGAAAATGCTAGGAAATCTTAAAGAAAGCCATAAAAGGGCTTTTTTAGTTTTTAGGTTGATTTTATACACTGCAACCCTTGAAAATAGGCAAATTTATGTAACAGGCTTCTAAATCACCAAATATATTCTAAATCAGTATTAAAAATCGAGAAGATTTGGCCGTGTCGATCTTTTAAAAAAAAACTATATAAAATAGTAATCAAGAAATAATTATTTAGAATATTTCCAGTAGTTTTTTTTAGTTTAAAAATAGCTGTAATTACCGCTAGTTTACAATTTATGCCAAACTTGCCAGTTGCAAAACGCTAGATCTAGCGGGAAAACAGCTAAATTGGCATCGTTTGGATCATTAGTCAGTTGAAGCGAGAAATAATAAAAAATAAAGATACTTTGGACTAGGCAAAAACAACAAAAACTTAATAAATGCACTGATAAGCGATTAGAGCGTCTGCAACAAGGGGAATTCATGAATCACGTGTTTCCAGATAAGAAATAGAAATACAAGTATATATATCAATATATATGTATAGTTTGCCATTTGGTTGTAGCCATATTTCATGCTTTGTTGCTTTTTTGGGGAGGGCGACCTTCAGAGATGGCGACAAGGTCACACACATACACACACAGTTTTCATCTTTAGTTTCATTGCAGTTTTGTTAGTTGTAACAAAATTGGGTCAGTGTTATGACCCAGTTTCCATGGACCCATCTCCCCTAAGTCCCCACCCCCTTTTAAAGCACTCGTTACGTTTTGGCCTAAAGCACTTTTGACACCTTTTTTGTTGTTGGTCGGTTGGTTGGTTGGTTGGTTATAAGCAATTACAAAATGTTTGAATGGCTTTCGTGTTAGCAAAGTATTACTATTGATTTTGCATCTAGTATAAGTTGCAACCTACATAACAATGTATCTAACAGATACACTTCTTGTGTATAAATATATGTATCTGTATCTGCAACTGCAGTTTTTGTGTGTTGAGCTTAGCCAAGTAGCCAAAAATAAAATACTCATTGGCTAAAAGCCAAAATGCACAACAACAACATAAGGGATACAGATACTATATTGTATATTGTGTAGAAAGCGAAATGTTGGCCCAAAACGAAGTCAAAGCGTTGCTATAAATACTGCAAAATGCAAATTGACAATGAGAGAAAGAGAACGAGAAATGAGAAATGAGAATTGCATAAATTTGTATAACTGAGTGTATGTGTGCATCCTCTTCTCTCTCCCCTCCCTTGTTCTCCTCCTTCTAGCGTCTCCTTTTTTTGCTGCAGAGCAAAATCAATGCGCACTTTTTTTTTTGTGTCATTTCGCTTTTCACTTATTACATCACACACAACTACAAGTACAAAATACAAACTACAAATACTGAAATCGAGGCCCAACAATTTGGGTCAGCTCAGCTGCAAACCTGGCCAACTAAGCAACCAATGTTGCCAAGAATCTATAGCCATACATATGTACATATATCTATCTATCTGTATATATTATGTATCTATATATACTTTTATATATATATATCTGTAGCTAGTCTCTTGTTTGCAATTCTTGTGGGAACTGCTTAAACTTTAACGAGTTCAGTTGGTTGTCAGTTTTGGGCCTAAAGACAGTTGCATTGTTGACTTGAGTTTCATAATAAATAACAAATCTTCAACTTCAACTGTTGGTGTAAGAAATGTGGGCTAAAATCTATTAACTTGGTCAGCTTACGTGTATAACTTACTTCTACTTTAATAAAAATAAAATTCAATTTTTAATTCAAGTAATTCATATATTGCCAATATATTATTTTTGCTTCTGGTTTACAACAGAAGTTTATATAATTCATAAAGTCTACTAACTTGGACAGCTTAAGTGCTTAATAAAAACAATATTCAATTTCTAATTCATTAATAAATCAAGTTATCAATTAAATTTCTTACAATTCTTAAAATTTCAACTGAAGTATATAAAAATTTCATCACTTCTTTTTATGAACTCTTTTTGTATAAATTTCTTATGCACTCATTTTTAAACATATTCTGACCAACTTTCGTAAGAGTTTAGTAAAGAAATCGACCGCTTTTCGTCTGT